>CM068744.1:70699773-71221303 GCA_035084275.1 Hydrolagus colliei | reverse complement strand
TCCCTCCCCACCCCCCCACCCCCCCCCTCACCCCCCCTCACCCCTCACCCCCCCTCACCCCCCCCCCCCCCCCCCAACAGCCCCAACCCCTCCACAACCAACCGCAACCCCCAACGCCCCAACTCCAAACCCCCAACCTCCCCCAGCACCTTAACTCTCCCAACCCTCCTCAACCAACCCCAACACTCCGAACTTCAACCAACCCCAACACGCCCAACTTCAACCAACGCCCCACCAACCAACCCCAAACCCCTCAACCCAACAACCCCCCATCCCAATCCCTCCACCCTCCCACAGCCCCCACATTCCCAACACCTCCAACCCCTCCGCAACCAACCACAACACCCCAACTCCAAACCCCCCAACCCCACCAGCATCCTAACTCTCCCAACCCCCCTCAACCAACCCCAACATTCCCAACTTGAACCCACCCAATCGCAAACCTCACAAACTCCACCCAAGCCCCCCTCCCCAAATCCCACCCCCAAAACCCAGCAATCCCTGTGATCAGCCCTGGAAAACAAATCCTGACCAAACAAAAACATAACATTCAGGTTACTTTTTAGGGTCTGCAATTCACTAAGTAGAAAATGCTATCTTGAAAATAATAACATTGAGCTTGGAGAACATGCCAACCATTTTTCCACAGAGTTGAGCTGCCACCTGGTGGATAATAACACAGCTGATAATAAATAAGAATCCTTTCAATACCGAATTTTTTCTGTCTGCAGGACGTCTCAATGCTCTTCACAGGGTTCATGGTTAAGAGTAGTGACTGTGTGTTTTGTGCAATTAATGCAGCAGCTAATTTACATTGAGCAATGTCCTACAAACTGCAGTAGAGTGAATGATTGTAGCTCAGTGGTTAGAGCACACGCCTTACAAGCTTGAAACCAGTGTTCGAATCCAGGCAGATCAGGGCGAAACCTTGGGCAAGTTTCCTTACTCCACATGCCGAATGATAATCCGTCCCCCAAAAAACACAATAATTAAAATTTGGTCATTTTCAATCCAGTATTGTTTGTCGGACAGTGCTGTGCGCAATTGGCTGCTGCATTTCACCCACAAATATACAGTCAATTCATTTTACAGTATCAAAACACAAAATACTACAGATGCTGGGAATCTGAAACAAAAACAGAAGTTGCTGGGGAAACTCAGCAGGTCAGGCAGCATCCATGGAGAAAGGAAAAAGAGTTAACGTTTTGGGTCTACGGAATGGTTGCAGACCCGAAACGTTGACTCTTTTTCCTTTCTCCATGGATGCTGCCTGACCTGCTGAGTTTCCCCAGCAACTTCTGTTTTTGTTTCACTTTACAGTATATTCTGTGAAGCGCTTTGAGACGTCGAAAAGATATGAAAAGCCCTACATCAAATGCAAGGATTATTATTATTATTCACAAAGATTTACACAGATTGTGCAGCACAGAAACAGGCCATCTGCCTCAACCTGTTTGTGCCGGTATTCATATTCATACAAGTCTTTACCCATTCCTTGCTCCCTCCCATTTCCGACGACCCAGGTTTGATTCACAGGAGGAGCTAAACCTTAGACAAGTTTCCTTGAACCACACACCTCTATCTACCCAGCAGTAAATAAGAATCCTGTTGTTATTTGATTGGCGAATCGCTTTCTGAGGATAATAATCCCTCCAAAAAATAGAATTTGGTTACTCTATCATGATAATGATAAAAATAAATACAGTATAGTGCTATTCACCCTTTTTGGATGTCTCAAAGCATTTCACAGAATGTACCGCAAAGTGAATTGACTATATTTGTGTGCAAAACACGGCAGCCATTGCACACAGCAGTGTCCCACAAACAGTCATGGGTTGAAATTAGGGTCTGTCGATATGGAAATTTTCCGATATAGATATATCGGTGGGCTCGTATCGACATATACCGATATATCGATATTTCCAGTTTTTTTTATACTGCGCATGCGCGCGCATTCGGAGTGCATGCGCATTCGAGGGGTGCACGCGTATTCGGAGGTGCGCGCATTCGGATGTGCATGCGCATTTGGGGGTGTGCGTGCATTCAGAGGTATGCGTGCATTCAGGGGTGCGCGCGCATTCGGATGTATGTGTGCATTCAGGGGTGCGAGTGCACTCCGCACATCGGGCGCTGCCAGCCTCAACATCCAAGGCTGTACTCTCCACCTCACAAAGCCAGTCAGGAACCTCGGCATCACGTTCGACCAAAAACTCTCCTTCTTCCCCCACATCCGTGCCTTGACCGGCACCACTTACTTCCACCTGCGCAACATTGCCAGGCTCCGCAATTATCTTACCCCCCACGCTGCCGAAACACTCGTGCACACGTACATCACTTCAAGGCTGGACTACGAAAACTCTCTCCTCGTCAGCCTCCCCAGTTCCTCCATTCACAGGCTGCAAGTCATCCAAAATTCTGCAGCCCGTGTATTATCCCGCACCCGCTTCCGCGACCATATAACCCCCACCCTCGCCCGTCTCCATTGGCTCCCCATCCTCCAGAGGATCGAGTTCAAGATCCTCATCCTCACCTTCAAGGCCTTACATGGCCTTGCCCCGCCCTATTTAACCAATTTACTCTCCCACTACAAGCCCACCCGGACCCTCCGTTCAGCAGGACTTGGCCTGCTCCAAGCCCCCCGCCCGAACCGCCCCACCATCGGAGGCCGGGCCTTCAGTTTTTCTGCTCCGACCCTATGGAATTCCATCCCCCAATCCCTCCGTCTCGTTTCTTCCCTTTCCTCTTTCAAGGCCGGTTTGAAGACTTTCCTCTTTGACCGTGCCTTTTGTTCCACCCCGAATTCTTCGACCTCCCCTACTTGTTTCACCCCTTCCCGTACACTCCCCTCCCAGCTCGGGTCACACGCCTCCTGTACAGCGCCTTGGGACGTCCTCCTGACGTGAAAGGCGCTTTATAAGTGTAATTTGTTGTTGTTGTTGTTGTTTTATACCGAATTTTTCGATATATTTGAAATTCCGATATCGGCATGTCGATATGAAAAATTATATCGATATAACCGATATATCGATATATCGCCAGACACTAGTTGAAATTCACAAAAAAAATTATTGTGGCATTATTATTAGGCATATGTAATAAGAAAACTTGCCCACGGTGTCGCCCTGCCTGGAATTGAACTCAGTTCTCTCGCTTGTAAGGCAATTACTCTAACCACTGAGCTACTCCATGACCAACCCCCATCCTGCCCTATAACTGTCAGACTCTGCTGAGCGCAATTGACAGCCGTTTTTCATACACAGTATACACAGTCACTATAATTTAGAATGCATTCTGTGAAGTGCTTTGAGACGTTTCAATGACGTGTTAAGGCGCCATATCAATGCAAGGATTATTATTATCATTATATTCACCTCTCCCTCGTGTGAAGGACTAGTTTCCCCTTGAATGCATCTACGTTATCTGATTCACCACTGCTTTAGTAGCGAGTTCCACAATCTCACTAGCCTATGCTTGAAGCCTAAAAAAAATTTGATCTCCTCTAGTCACTAGCTTATACTTGTGTCCACTGGTTACAGACTCCCCAACAAGTGGGATCAACCTATACATGTTAACCTGATCAAATCCTTTTACAATTTTATACACCTCTAATAGGTCCCCTCTTAAATCCCCTCTTAAAAACACCTTAAAAAACCCCCTCCAAAGGTTTAACCTCTTCAGTATGACCTGTGAGTCCTGGTATCATCCTCATAAACCAAGGATTATTATCATTGCTGCTTTACCTGTCTTACACTCTTTCACCACCACTATAACCCACATGAAACCGAACACCGGCTCCCACGACCTATCCCTATCCCTCTCCTTACCTCCCAGCTCCTTGCCCCTCTATTCATAGACATCGTAAACCTCTCTATCCATTCCCACCCCTTTAAAAATGGCCGTTATCACTCCTATTCTTAAAAAACCCTTATTCCTACACTATGGTCTGTAAAAACTGTGTCAGCCTGGCTCAATCAGCAGCCATTCTTACCTCTCAGTTAGAAGCCACATGTTGGAACATAAGGACATAAGAATTGCTAGGCAAAACAAGACCATCCAATTCGTCTTCCACTATCCTGGCAGTCGCATGCGCTTATCATGTCACAAAATATATCCTGTACTGTTTCCCACAAAATGATTTCCTAAAAGAAACATATTTAATTTGCTTTTGAAAGACTAGACATTTTTTGCTTTCACTCTAAGGAGCCTGTTCCATACATTTATTACTTACTCACTGAAGTAGTGTTTCTGCAGATTTGTTTTTATTTAGCCTCCTCAATCGCAAGCCGCGTCCTGTTCTACTATTTGTTCTACTCTTCTAATTTTGTTGTCGTTCGGGATAAGATAAGACAGCTGATCATGCTCTGTATCAATTTTCTGTACATATTATTTTCTTTCCATTAAAATAATCGCCGCTTCCTGGATTTTTGCCTCCATTGAAAGCATTTTTTGCGTTTCTCTACGTTGAATTTCATCTGCCACTGTTCTGCCATGTTCACATCCTCCTGTAACCTATTCTGTTCAGCTTCGTAGTCGACCATCTTCATTTTCTTTGTGACATAAGCACATGTACCTACAGTGCTTGTGCCTCCTAGCTCCAGATGATTTATGAAGATGTTAAATAAAAGAGGTCCCAAAACAGATCCCTGTGAAACTCCACTGGTAACATTCTCCCAGCCTGGTAACATTCTTTGTACCAATACTCTCCAGGTTCTATCAGTCAGCCAATTACGATTCAATTTTATGATACTTCCTCTGATTTCCACTTTCTTTATTTTTAGTACCAGCCTTTCAAGAGGAACTGTATCAAAACCCTTAGTGATAAGCCCCTCTAACCACTGAGTATAGGATTCCATGCTAAAGTCCCATCTGTGCCTTGTTCAGTTGAACATTAAAGATCGCGAGGCACTTTGGAGAAGAGAAAGGAATTTCTCCAGTCTCATCCAAAAGCCTCCCAAATAAACTCACTCACTTCATGGCTATTTGTGGGATATTGTTGTGCGCAAATTGCCTGTTGCGCTTGCTTACAGAATACACCATCACTACACTTTATGGCAAGTCCTCTGAAATGTTTTGAGGTGTCTGGCTAATGTGATAGGATGTTGTATCAAATGCTTGTACTTTATTGTTATTAATTGATTTACTGCAAGCCTCAATTTATCGAATGCACAGATTGAAAAGTGACACATTAATTTCCTGCTTCACAGTAACAAACAATGAACAGTTCCGCAATTAAATACTTAATTAACATACCTTACTGTGGCTACCCCAGGTTGCCATTGTGGGGAGGTTACCGCACCTGGACAGCATATGTTACAACATATTTATTTAACAGTCGAGCGACTGTGAAGGGAGCCGTACGTGAAGAGGGAAGCAGTACACACACCAGGAGGAACGAGCAAACCTGCAGGCAGAACTGTTGTCACCAAAAGCAACACAGATACTGTGACCTTGTTTCAAGAACATCCTCAAGTTACTGAGCAACACAGTTGGGGAAAAATACAGTCCATTCACTTTACAGTATATTCTGTGAAGCAAATTGAGATATCTTGAAAACATGATAAGGCACCACATCAAATGCAAGGATGATTATTATTGTTACTATTATATTTCTTTAATCGTGAGATAATACTAATAACAAAAATAGCGCTCCAGTGTGGTGCTGGGGTGAGCGCTGCATTATCGGAGGTGTTGTTCAGGTGGATGTTAAACATCCCGTGGTGCTATTGGAAAAGAGAAGGGAGTTTCTCATAACCGTTGTCCTGGCCAACAATCTCCCAAGTAAAATTGGTCACTCACTTCATGACTGTGGTACACAGCTGTGCACAATTGGCAGCTGCGTTTCACCCACAAAATATACAGTCAATTCACTTTACTGTATACTCTGTGAAGCCCTTTGAGACATCTTGAAGGGGTTAACTTCCACATGTATGCAGATGAAACCCAACTCTACTTTTTCACCTCCAGTGACCTCCAATCCTCTGATGTTCTGTCAGCTTGTCTGTCGCATTTCAAGAGCTGGATGAGCGCAAATTACCTGCAGTTAAATGTCAACAAGACAGAAGCCATACTCTTTGGCTCCCATCAACATCTTCTGTCCCATGGTTCCAACCTAAAAATCTTTCTCTTCAACTGTGCTTACAGTTACTTTCCCCCACCCCTGCCTCTGCCTCGGGTTCTGCCATTGTGAAGCGCTCTGAGATGCTGCCCAGCTTGGAGGGTGCTGTATAAATACAAGGTGTTGTTGTTAAAGAAGACATGATAAGGTATTATACTAAATGGAAGGATTATTATTATTATTTATGATTAATTTCACAACTGTTTGTGGGATGTTGCAACAGCATTTGCCTAAAAAAATCACAATCACTACACTTTACATGAAATCCTGGCAAATTGCTTTGCGACATCCTGCTGATGTGATAAGGTGTGAAAAGTAACTGAAAGTGTTGTCAGAGGTACATTGAAGACATTGCTATGTACACATCGACTGCCATAAAGCTGCCAGATGTGGTAAGGCACTCTATTAAGTGCAATTAGTTACTGTGGATTCTACAGTAATAAATCAGTCTAAATCATTTCCCTATGTTAAACCTGTTGAATATGTGGATCCAGGATTGTCCTCTGCTCAGGTGAAACTAACTGCTAGGTTTTACAATTGAAGACCATTCTGCCCATTTAACACTCTCCACTTAATGCTAAACACTACTTCAGCTGGATAACAGATACAGGCAAAAGCACTCAATTAAATGCTGTTGTGACCTTACTTTGTGAAAGTATATATATTAATAAAATGACAATTTTAACATAACCTTACAATTTAATTTTGTGAAATAGCATAATTTAACTCAGATGCCAAAGGTCCAACACTCACCTCTAATTTAATATGTACAGTACTATATTCCTAATGGTTTCAAATGTGCTCGCAATGGAAGGCTATGTAGTTTTAGCCTGTTAGACACCTGCAAAGCCTTGGCTCTTGCCAACCTGAGTATGTATGTAAGTAAGTATGATGCGTCCTTCCAGGGAGAGAATGTGCATTCCATTCCAATAATCGTTCGCTGAAATTTTGTGCGTGAAGTGTGACAGCCAATTGCATGAACAGTCATGGATTGAGTGATCACATTATTATTAATTTTTTTTGAAGAAGTTATTCTGGAAAAGTGATCCACCAATCACAACCAACTTCTTACTTACTGATAGGAAAATAGGAGCGTGTGGAGTAAGGAAAGTTGCCAAACATTCTGTCCTGCAAGGGCATCAAAGCTAGGTCCTCTCGTTTGTGAGGCATGTGATCTAACCACTGAGCTAGAGGACTCCACAACCTCTCAGCAATAACTGTGATCTCTGCTTTGCCACACACACTGCGCCCATCAATCACACTCTCTTCTCTGAGTCAGGAGGTTGTTGGCTTCAAGCCATATATAGGAAATTTGAACTTGCAGTTCTGGTTTGAAACTCCCTTCTCTTTTGACAGGGCCAAGTGATCTATAATCCAACTGAACCAGCAGAGAGGACCTTGGTTCAATGTCTCACTGAAGGACACCACCTCCATTAAAACAGTCAATCCTGTCTAGACTATGTGCTGATGGTCCTGACATGACCCACAACCTTCTGACAACAACAAATTATATTTGTATAGCATCTTTCGCATCAGGAGGACATCCCAAGGTACTGAGCAGTCACAGATCTGCACCTGAGTGGGTGGTTGGGAGTAGGAGTGATGAAGGCGGGTGGGTAGGGGTAGGAAGGTGACTAAAGGAATGGTCAAAGAGGAGGGTCTACAAGAGACAGATTGAGCCTAGCCTACATCCAATCAGAGCGTTTCACTGAGTCTAGACGTGACAATTAGGGGGACACACGATAGTCCGAAGGTTTGATAGTCCGAAGGTTCATTAGTCCGAAGGTTCGATAGTCCGAACACACAAATTTCCTATACCCGGCGCGGTTACCGTGGTTACTGCTTGATAGTCCAAACCGACAATGAAATAAGGTTTGTTAATCCGAACATTTCCATCCTTAGGGTTAAGGTTAGGGTTAGGGTTTAGGGTTAGGGTTAGAGTTAGGGGAAGCTTCAGATTAACAAACCTTCGGACTAATGAACCTTTCGAACTAACGAACCTTCAGACTATCGAGCTGTAACCGACAATTATCCCAATGAAACCCTGCATCTGTGCCTTTTATTTGAAGCAATATCTACCAGTAACATTTGCCTTCAC
The DNA here is from genome assembly GCA_035084275.1 of Hydrolagus colliei. Classification (NCBI taxonomy): domain Eukaryota; kingdom Metazoa; phylum Chordata; class Chondrichthyes; order Chimaeriformes; family Chimaeridae; genus Hydrolagus; species Hydrolagus colliei. The sequence continues at coordinate 71,213,090 of CM068744.1, read as the reverse complement.
TGCTATAAACCTAGTTAGTTGTGAGACCTATTATTGTTTATAACAAACAAAGGCTTGTTGAGTCTTGTAGCTCAGTGGTTAGAGCACTCACCTTACAAGCGAGAGACCTGGGTTCAGTTCCACTCAGGGCGAAACCTTCGGCAAGTTGCCTTACTCCACATACCTAATAATAATCTCTCCCCAAAAAATTGGTCATTTAAATCCATGACTGTTGTGGGACACGATTGTGCACAATCGGCTGCCACGTTTCACCCACATATATACAGTCAGTTCACTTTTCAGTGTATTCTGTGAAGCGCTTTGAGACACACTTCCTCCGCACCCCCCTACCTCTCTAATCTCCACTCTCCTCACCGCAGTACCCGCCTGCCTCCACTCTAATGGGTCTGGCCTCCTCCTTGCCACCTGTATCCTCCACTCCACCATTGGAGGCTGCGCTTTCAGCAACTATGCCCCGAAACTCTGGAACTCCCCCCCTCAATCCCTCTACCTCACTCCCTCCTTTTCCATTTGCAGGTCGCGCATGAAGACCTTTCTATTCGACCCTGTCTACGGTCACCTACCCCTCTCCCCAGCTTGGCCTCGGGCTCCGCTATTGTGAAGTGCTCTGAGATGCAGTCTGACATGGATGGTACTATATAAATCCAAGTTGTTGTTGTCTCGAAGATGTGAAAAGCGCTATATCAGAGGCAAGGATTATTCTTCTTATTATTATAACATTCGCAGTCATCAACCTACCGTACAAATGTCACTCACTGTCAGGGGCTGTGCTGGTCATTGCTCTGCACACATGGCTGTGCTGTTTGTCTTCAAAGCTACAGTCACTACACATAGCAGAGTTATGAGAGCAGAGAAGGAGAGGACAGAGATGGTTAGGACAGAGTAGGGTAAGCAGAGAAGAGGAGGAGGAGGAAAGGAGGACGGAGAGCAGAGAAGGAGACATATAGAGCATTCAGTGCCAAGGTAAATGGGACTGAAAGGATTTCTCTTAAGGAGCAGCACCAATACGGTCGGCTGAATGGCCTTTTTCTGTGGCATAAATGTCTATGGTTCTAAATGTAGTGCCACGAGCCATGTCTATCACACTGCACTGGAGCATCAGACTGAAGCGTGATCTCAAAGTCCCCAACATGGGGCTTGAACCCACAACCTTCTGACGCAGAGGTGAGAGTGCGAGTGACTGAGCCAGGCTGGCCATACTGAATATAGATTTAAAATATGGCTGTCCACTCAAGATTTTTTAAAATACAGTAAATTCCTGACAACCCGATCCCGGCTTAACTAGTCATGACCACTAAAATCATCATAGTTGCCAAAATCCAGGCCACATTTATTTATATGTGAAGCTCCTGTAGCTCAGTGGTGTGGAGCTCCTTACTTATAAACGTGAGACCTGTGTTCGAATCCAGGCGAAACCTTGGGCAAGTTTCCTTACTTCACGTGCCTAATAATAATCCATCCAAAACACCCACAATAATAAACCATTGGTAATTTTCAATCTAGGACTGTTTGTGGGACACTGATGTGCGCAATTGGCTGCCGCGCTTCACCCACAAATATACAATCAATTCACTTTACACTGTGAAGTGCTTTGAGATGTCGATAAGATGTGAAAAGTGCTATATCAAATGCAAGGATTATTATTATATACTGTATTCATGCACATGCCTAATGCACCACTGCGGGTAACTTATCACTGAGCCCTTTTCCCTTGGAGGGAGGAGCTTTAAGGACTTTGCTGTGATTTCTCTCACAGAATTTCTAGCAAAAACTAATCACAATGAATGTTTTTGAAAGTAGTTTGATTAATTATGACCCACAAGCAGTCATTCGTCACAGCTTCAATGTAAAGATCAGCTGCAAATTGAGAAAGGATCCCATTTCCATCTGTGACATTCCCATTTAAAAAGATGAACAATCAGTAAATTGCACACAACAATGGGACATTAATGAGAATGTCTACACTACAAGTGATAAATTACACCTGATACTTAGACAGTGCCTTCACCTCATGAGCATTTCTCCTGGCTCAGTATGTAGCACTCTCACCTCTGAGTCAGAAAGTTTGGGGTTCAAGCCACATATTCAAAAATTTAAATCATATAGTCCAAACTGATAGTCAAATGCAGTGCTGTGGTGGTGTGTTGCATTGTTTGAGGTGTCATCCTTTGTCAATGAAATAATATTCCATGCATTTGATATAGCTAAGCCACAGGACTCCACAATGTTAAAGATGTTAAACCGAGGTTCCATTGTATGCTCAGATAGACGTTAAAGATTCACAATTCACAGATTCACAGGAGTTTCTCTCTCCCAATGTGTCCTGGCCAACAATTCTCCAACTGGTCACTCACTCCATATGTATGGGACATTGCATTGTGCAAATTAGCTGCTGTGTTCACCTACCAAATATATTTTCCAGCACCTTTTGATGTCCTCACGAGTTGATAGTTGCTATACAAATGTAATTTTGCTGTTGTTGTTTTTGTCATTTACAGCAAATTGTGTGAAGCACTTTGGAATATTTTCCTGATGTGAAAGTTGATGTATCAAATGCATGGATATTATTATCAAAGGGGTTTCCCATGGCTGGCTGGGCACTTGTGTGGAGGGCGGGTTGCTGAAGGGGATGGGGTTGAGGGATTGAGGGAGGCGGAGAGTGGGTGGGACTCTGGGATGGAATTCCAAAGTGTGAGGTAAGGGCAGATTACTATAGGAAGGACACTTTAGGAACAATTCAGGTCCTTGGAGAGGGTGCAGATGAGATTTACAAGAATGATACCAGAGATGGTAGACAATTATGTGGAGAGATTCGAAAGACACTGATAATACATACACAATATAATATATATAACATCAAACACAGTATAACATCAAACTCTCTGTGCGCTCAGTGTGTGACTGCCTGTGTTTGTGTGTGATAATGGCTGTACCTGACCATGAATTAATGAAATACATCTCGGCTAGATGTTTCAAGATATTTAGGAATAAAAAAATGGTGTTGTGCTCTTCAGTAATTATCACAGGAGATGAATGACATTATCATAAGTGATAATTATCACACCAATGATGGTGGTACAAAAACTGTCTCTAATGTACAAAATTATTGAAAACCAATTATCGCACCCCTAGCTTCAAACTGGCAACTCTTCTGTCTGGTCAATACCAGTAAATTATTGTATTTAATAAAGCCCTTTTTCCTCACACAAACTGGAATAATAATGCTTCCACCTGAAACAGAATGTTTCAAAATGCTTCTCCCATTTTACGAGAGTAGAGCGTGTATTTTGCAGGAGGTCCATCTTGCCTCTATATAGTAATGTCTCACCTCTGTCAACATACAACATCCAGTTGACATTTACACAGCGTTTTTGATGTCAGGGGGACATCTCAAAGTGCTTGACTCACTGGTTGGGCACATAGGCTGGGGTGATTGCTGAAGAAGATGGGTGAGAGAAGAGATGACCGAAAGCATGGTCAAAGAGGTAGGTCTTGAACCTGGGGCAGAAAGTCTCAAGACAGAGGCACTCCAGGACACAGTGTCAGAAAGAATCCCACAAGACGTTAGGGAGACCAATCAACATCTATCCTGGTAATAAAATTAATATAACAATCCTTACATTTGATGCAGGGTTTTATCACATTGAGAGGACGTCTCAAAGTGCTTTGCAGGATTTACTGCAAAGTGTATTGACTGTATTTTGTAGGTGATTGCGGCAGTCAAAGGAAAAGGGAATTTCTCTCTTCTGGTGTTCTAGCTATCAATCCTCCAGGTAAAATCAGTCATTCTCTTCATGGCCGTTTAGAAATGTGTACAAATTGCCATGTTCACATAAAAATGCACCATCACTACACTTTACAATAAATCCCGAGAATAATAATAATCCTTGCCTTTGATGTAGCACTTTTCACAGCTTCTAGACATCTCAAACAACTTCACAAAATATACTGTAAAGTGAATTGACTGTATATTATGTGGTTGAAATGTGGCAACCAATTGCGCACAGCAGTGTCCCACAAACAGTTGTGGATTGAAATGATCCATTTTTTTTTAATGGATTATTGTCAGGCGTGTGGAGTAAGGAAACCTGCCCAAGGTTTCACCCTGGCTGGAATTGAACCAAATAGTGAATAATAGTGCAAACAATTGAAATGTCCCTATTTCCTTGAGAAAGGAATGCACATAGTCATGCCAGAGTGATGCATCCTGCTTACCTAATTCCAGAGAGTATTAGGTGCAGGTTGGCAAGAACCAAGGCTTGGTGACCCCAGAGTGTGTGTTGGGGGTAATCACTGGATTCTAACCAGCTAAAACTGCATAGCATGCCATGGATATAGATGTCTGGCAAGCTTTCTCACTGCTTGACCAGTCAGAATCTTTGGCTTGCAGGGTTAATCAGCTCTAAGCTGTGCATCCAGCTTAGTGAACTTCTGACATTGACAGCTGTGTTGTGAGGAGTGGTAAGTTCTGTAACATGGATATTTAGGTCAATTTAATGCCCTTTTAATCCTCACTAGACATGAGCTACAGTGACCCTAACATTGATCTGCCCCGCAACCACATTTTGACTAGGTTATTTTTATATAGTAAAGATACTGTTACAAAAATTAATTTGGTTTAGCATCGATGTTCTGACAGCATGTCTGTCCGACATTGAGTCCTGGATGAGGGACAACTTCCTCCAATTGAACGTGAGTAAGACCAAGGCCCTCCTGATCGGCTCAAGCCAGCGCCTCCGCACATCTGGCGCTGCCAGCCTCAACATCCAAGGCTGTACTCTCCACCTCACAACGCCAGTCAGGAACCTCGGCATCACGTTCGACCAAAAACTCTCCTTCCTCCCCCACATCCGTGCCTTGACCGGCACCGCTTACTTCCACCTGCGCAACAGTGCCAGGCTCCGCAATTATCTTACCCCCCACGCTGCCAAAACACTCGTGCATGCATACATCACCTCAAGGCTGGACTACGGAAATATCTCCTCGTCGGCCTCCCCAGTTCCTCCATTCACAGGTTGCAGGTCATCCAAAACTCTGCAGCCCGTGTATTATCCCGCACCCGCCTCCGCGACCATATAACCCCCACCCTCGCCCATCTACATTGGCTCCCCATCCTCCAGAGGATCGAGTTCAAGATCCTCATCCTCACTTTCAAGGCCTTACATGGCCTTGCCCCGCCCTAATTAACCAATTTACTCTCCCCCTACAAGCCCACCCGGACCCTCCATTCAGCAGGACTTGGTCTACTCCAAGCCCCCCGCCCGAACCGCCCCACCATCGGAGGTCGGGCCTTCAGTTTTTCTGCTCCGACCCTATGGAATTCCATCCCCCAATCCCTCCGTCTCGTTTCTTCCCTTTCCTCTTTCAAGGCCGGTTTGAAGACTTTCCTCTTCGACCGTGCCTTTTGTTCCACCCCGAATTCTTCGACCTCCCCTACTTGTTTCACCCCTTCCCGTACACTCCCCTCCCAGCTTGGGTCACACGCCTCATGTGCAGCGCCTTGGGACGTCCTCCCGACATGAAAGGCGCTTTATAAGTGTAATTTGTTGTTGTTGTTGTACTTTATGGTGAATGTGGCAGCCCAAATGCAGACAACAAAGTTCCACAAATAGCCACGGAATGAATGACTGTCCATGCATCTCTAGGACGGTTGTCAACTAGGACGTTGGGAGAGAAACTCACTTCTCCTTATTTCCAGTATATCCCACTACAATTAGAAATCATAAGACTATTATTTTTATGGTCAATAACAGACAAAATTGGGGTCAGACACCCTCACATGTCTACAGAGAGGAAGACAATAAGAGAGGGCTTGTATACTCTTTGTCAGTTGCCTCTTTTATAGGGAATTCGTTGTGTTCTCTTGTGAGCTCGCTGGCTGCCAGACAGTCACAAATTTAGGCATTATAAATAATCAGATTTGAATTACCTAAATGTCAGCTTGTTGGGAGGATTCCAGGCAGTCCAAGCACTGCGACAGCTTTCAACAGTGCACTTAATTTCATTTTACATTTGCAACAACTCTGGGGGGCTCAGATGTATCTTGAAAGAGTGACAGTATAATTCAACCCCCTACGGTTGCTGGCAGGAGTGCTGCATTGTCAGAGGTTCTGCCCTTTGGATTAAACCAAGGTCTAGTCTGTGCCAGTTCAGGTGGACATTAAAGATCCTAAAGCACTACTAGAAAATGGAAGTGGGCTTCTCTCTGCAAATGTCCTGGCCGACATTCCCCCAAACAATATTGATCATGCTGTTTGTGGAATATTTCTATTTGCAAATTCACTACCTTGTTCGTCCATTAGAACATACATTTGACAGAAACTCGGGGGAATGGAGGGTTTAGGAGAAGGGGTGTGGGGAAGGGAATAGAGGGGTATATGAGAGGGGAATAGGGGCGGTGGTAGAGGGGATTAGAGGGGTGTAGGAGAGATGAATAGAGGGGTGTAGGAGAGGGAAATAGAGGGGCTGTGGGAGAGAGGACTAGAGGGGTGTTGGAAAGAAAAATAGAAGGACCATAGAATACAGCAATAGAGGAATGTTGGAGAAGTGAATAGGGGGATGTAGAAGAAGAGAATAAAGGAGCATGGGAGAGGGGAATGGAGGGGTGAAACAGGTCTGAAGAATATAAACTAGTGGTGCCAAATTACATGTTTTTGTGCTGCATCTCTGTGTTACTCTGATTCAGCGTAGATACACGTTCTCCTCTGGCTCCTATGATTGTCTCATTTCGATACAAAAGCAACAACTTGAGTTTACATAGCACTCCTCCTGCAGGGTAGTGTTGCAGTGAGCAGGTACTGCACATTTGATGGAATGTGGCCATGATTTGGCAGCGGTTCACAGAATGAGGTTATATCTGGGATCCTGGGGTACCAGCATCAGGAACTGGTTCAAAGCTGCTGCGTTGATCTATTCTATGCATTAGCATGCACAGTGCAGAGCAAAGTACTGGATTACATTCCCCACAGAAGCTCTCAAATTATACATACATCACACACTCCAATAAGAAACAACGGCTTATACAGCACCACTCACACGGGATAATGTCTCAGCCAGCTGCACAGGCAGGGGAATAGATACAGAGCAAGGGAGGGAGAAGTGACAACACAACAACAACAACAACAAATTATATTTACACAAGGCCTTTCACATGAGGAGGATTTTCCAAGGAGCTGGTCAATAATCCACACCCGAGCTGGTTGTTGGGATCAGGAGGGGTGGAGGATAGGAAGGGTAGCGGTAGGAGAGTGATTGAAGGGACAGTCAAAGAGGAGGGGTTTTGAGATGAGTCTTGAAGGAGGAAAGGCAAAGAGCTATGATTATACACAAACAAAAGTTATCCCACAATAAATTTATATTTATCCCACAAATAAACATAAAGTGAGTGAGTAATTGTATCTGGGGGATACAGGACACCAGGAGAGAGAAACTATCTTTTCTTTTCCAATAGTGTCATGGGAGTTTGAACATCCATCTGAACAGGTACAGACAGGCCTGAGTTTAACATCGCATCTGAAAGACCGCATTTCCCCCAATGCAGCGCTTTCCCCAGCACTGAACTGGAGTGTCAGCCTAGACTGTGAGCTCATAGTCCCAAAATGGAACTTGAACCCACAACCTTCAATCAAAGGTGAGAGCTCCACCAACTGAGCTACGTTGACACATAGATCCACTGGAAGTCAGAGGAGCCTGAGGAGGACTGAGGTAATGTCATGTGGGGTTTTGTGAGGGCTTGAAATCAACCTGCTGAGTGGTAGTGGAGCCTGGCGAGGACTGGGGTGATCGTGTGTGCAGGTTTGGGTGAGTTACAGCTTGTGAATGGTAAGGTGATGGAGTGCAGTGAGGACAGCACGGGCAAAGGTCAGCGGGTGTGATGAAACCCTGGCTCAGCTGAATGCCCTTTACCATGCCGTATCGCTCTACGTGTAATCTGACGTATATTGTCAAGAGCCATGTTACATATCTACAAATGAGTTGGAAAAGCACTTTCCCTGTTATGTTGAGAGCATCATTAATTGTGCTCAATCTACTGTCATTCACAATAGTAAAATCTCAGTAATGTTATTACACCAACATTGACTGTGTCTCTAACCCACTGCAATCCATCATTTGAATGGAGATTGCTCAGAATCAAATAATCCATTTCAGTGATTTAACATATAACTTACAGGCAGATGTCTCCGAGAAGCATTCTAAATTTGTTCTGTTTATAACAGCATCACATCAGCTTCATTGCTCAGTGAGTAATTGATGATCACGTCAAAGTGCTTTTACATTACCACATTTGCCATAGCGGTAATAACCATATTTGAACATTTTACATTTCGTTATGTTATTTTACACTGATATACGTTAAAATGTATGCAACATTTTTTTTACCCCATCTTCTTAATTTCTTTAAATCAGCTGGGTTCAGCTGGGAGCACTTTCACCTCGGAGTCAGAAGGCCGTTGTTTTAAGACCCACTTCAGGCTCTAATACAATATAAATTACATCTATGTAGCTCCTCTCATATTGAGGGGGCACCTCAAAAGTAATTAGCAGTGCAGAGGAGTACTGCATTGTTAGAGATGCCTTTCTTTGGATGAGATGTTAAATGGTGGTGGACGTTAAAGATCCTGCGGCATTATTCAAAAGGAGAAGGAAGTTTCTTCTGTTCTGGTTAACATTCCTCCAGATAAAACTGCTCAAGCACTTCATGACTATTTGTGGAATAATAATAATAATAATAATCTTTACATTTATATAGCGCTTTCCACATCTTATCGATGTCTCAAAGTGCTTCACAGAATGCAACAACGTCCCAAGGTTGGGACGAGAGCAGGGGGGAGGGAGAAGACAAGAGGGAAGAAAAGGGGGGAGAAGAATGAATGAATGAATGAATGAATGAATGAATGAATGAATGAATGAATGAAGGAAGGAAGGAAGGAAGGAACGAACAAACAAACAAACAAACAAACAAACACAATTAATTAATTAATTAATTAATTAATGGAACATTACGGTGTGCAAATTGGCTGCAGCATTCCACTCACAAAATACTGCATTCTACAGTATGTCCTGTAGCGCTTTGTGTTTTTTTCCCCAACATGAAAGGCACTGCATAGCCCTTGCTCGGGTCCCGACCTGACTGTTCAGTGCCTTGGGACGTCCTCCCGGCATGGAAGGCGCTCTATAAATGTAATTTTGTTGTTGTTATTGTGTAAAATGTAAGGATTGTACAAATGTATTTATCATATTATTATCTTCAATGCTCTCCCCTGTACTGCCTCAGAACCTGGCCACCCACTTATGTCACAGTGACCAGAGCACAGTACAACAACAACAACAACTTGCATTTATACAGTACCCTTCATCTGGGGTAGTGGAGTACAGCCTGAGAGTGACATCTGTGGATCTAAACTCAACCGATTTTACTATATACGTTCACCTACAAAATACATAGTCACTTACAATAATAACTGTGAAAAGTTTTGAGACGTTGCACATAAAAAAAAAGCACTTTACGCTTTTAAGCACTTTTTAAGTGAAAAACCTATTATTGTTAATAATTCTACCATTTGGAAAGTGGCTCTAATGAGATCTACCAGTAGCACTGTTTTCATTGCATCTCTAAAATGGGAATTATTCCACTGTATTGGTCACATTGGCTCAGTTGCGCTCTTGCTACTGGGACAGAAGGTTCAACATTCATCTTGGCACTGCAGCCTGTGGTGTGGACAGACTGTGCAGTATTGATATAGATCCATGTAATAATCATTACATTTCATTACAATACCTTATCCACCTCATCAAGGCACCTCAAAACTCTTGATAGGGTTATACTATGAAGTGTTGTGACTGTCTTTGTAACTGAATGTGCAGCCAATTTGCACATAGCAGCCTCTCATGAACAGCCATGAAATGAATGGATAATTATATGTGGGACATTGTTTGCCATATTTTTCAGTAGCAATGTTAAGAAAACAACAGCAACTCAATGTATACAGCACCCTTCACACAGCATAGCATCATGGAACACTAAACTGTATTGGGAGTGGACACTGGGTGAGGGAGAAAGAGGAAGAGACAGGTTTTCAGAGAGTTTTTAGCACTCTGAGACACCATCCAGCATGGAGGGCGCTATCTAAATCAAAATTGCTGTTGTTAAAGACTGTTAGAGAGGGGGTAAAGAGAAAGGATAGAGGCAGGGAGTTCCAGAGGTTTTGGCTGTCCTGACTGAAGGCATGTCCTCTGATTGTGGTTCGGAGGGGATGGGAATCACACAACAGACCAGTATTAGGCAAGTGGAGGAGTGAGAGGAGAATGTCCGAGCAAGATACCACAGTACAATGATTTATTTTAGAGGATATGTGAGGCAGGAAGGGACAGAATGGTACAGGAGTGGGCATGAAGAGGGGGTGGAGATTTGTGTAAACACTGACAAGGACAGGTTGAGGCAAATGGTTTGTATTCTGTACCTACTCAGTTCACAGTAAAATCCTACAAAGTGCTCTGAAACACTTTGGTAAGGTGATAAAATGGATTATTGTACAGTATAAAGCCTGAATATTTGAAGCATGTCTTTCTTTCAATTGCTAACACTGCTTGCGGAAGTAGGTAAGCTTCCCGTGGTGTAAGCAGGTAAGTCTCCTGCGGAGTAAGTAGGTAAGAAACTTGTGGTGTAAGCGTGCAAATCTACTGTGGTATAAACTCCCTGGCTCAGCACACATTCACAAGGTCACCTTCCATTAGATTTTCATCTCTCTGACATTGATTCGTAACACCAGATGGTGGAGGGCAAAGCAGGATTGTTCAACGCAATATGTGACCTACTTACAAGCTGAGCAATCTGCTTGCTTGGGTCCCAGCAACCACCCCCACCCACCTCCCTCCTCTGATTACTAACAGAGTTTTGCTCCATGGCTGGTGCCAGTGCAAAGACTTGTGGAGTGCGAATGGTTGACCCCATCTGTTCCCAGCGCAGAGGAGTGGTGTGAAGGCTGCTGATGGCAGAGGCTTGGGCAGCACGGTGGGAAGCTGACAGTGACAGCTCTTTAGTACATCATCAGAGAGCATATTTTCCACAATCAATAAAGACAGACCTAAAATTTCACATTGTCCTAGGTGTGAGATCGTTTTTTCCCCAAGATTGACTCACCTCTCTTGGGGGATGCTCAGTGGAGAAAGGGGACGTAAGCTGGCTTTCCCAGTAAGTAAGCTAGCTGCAGGATAACGTGCTTGGCAGTGGCATATCAGAAACAAGCTAGCCTTCTGTAATGGTCTCTAGTCTGGTTCCTAAGATAGACAGGCAGTTCTGCAGTATTCCAGGGGACTGCTGATGGCTCATCTGCAAGATCTGGAATGGCAGACCATTCAGTTAAGCAGTTAACTGGGGGTCAGCACTTAAAGGGTAAGGTGGTCCAGTTGGACAAGCAGTGGGGAAACTTGCCAGACAGTGCTCTCAATGGTAAGCTATAGTGTTTTAGTTGGTCAGACTCCAACAGTTACTCCAACGCACACTCTGGGATCGCCAAACCTTGGCTCTTGCCAAATTGTGCGTAATACTTTCCAGAACCAGGAAAGCAGATGTGTCACTCCAGAGAGAGAGAGTGAGCATTCTATTCCAGATATGGGAATTTCCAGGTGTAGGTGACACAGATATACAAAAGAATATAAAATTATAGTTGATAGTACTTTCCTTGTTGGGATTGGCAATGGTGGGGCGGACCAGGCAGTGGACATGGAGCAGGCCAGAACCTGCTGAGTGGAGGGAGTGAACAGGTTGATTATGGGGTCAGCAGGTCACAGAGGTGGGAAGGAGCAAGGCATGAAGGGCCTTAAAAGTGAGGATGAGAATTTTGAATTGTATCCTCTTGGGGATGAGAAGCCCACAGAGCTGGTGTAAAGTGCCATGAAACCTGGGAAAGGCAACGAGCTGCAGAGTTCTGGGTGATTTGCAGCTTGTGGAGGGAAGAATGGGGAAGGCTGGTAAGCAGGGAGTTAGCGTAGTTGAGCCTAGATGTGACGGAAGTGTGGATGAGGGTTTTGGTCCTCGTCCTCACCTACAAGGCCTTACACGGCCTTGCCCCACCCTATTTAACCAATCTACTCTCCCCCTACATGCCCACCCGGACCCTCCGTTCAACAGGACTTGGCCTGCTCCAAGCCCCCCGCCCGAACCACCCCACCATAGGAGGCCGGGCCTTCAGTTTCTCTGCTCCCACCCTATGGAATGCCATCCCTCAATCCCTCCGTTTCGTCTCTTCCCTTTCCTCTTTCAAGGCCGGTTTGAAGACTTTCCTCTTCGATCGTGCCTTTTGTTCCACCCCGAACTCTTTTACCTCCCCTTCGTGTTTCACCCCTTCCCAAACACTCCCCTCCCAGCTCGGGTCACACGCCTCCTGTGCAGCGCCTTGGGACGTCCTCCCGACGTGAAAGGCGCTCTATAAATGTAATTTGTTGTTGTTGGTGGTGGCTTCAGGAGTGACACAGTGGTGGGGCCAGATGATGGTGTGGAATGGGAAATGAGTTTGAGACACAGCATATGAGTAATTTGAGTCATGACATATAGCAAGTGTAGTATGGGGAGAATCAGGCAACATTGGGCCTATGGTTCCAATAGCTTTCCACCACTGGTGGGTTTTCCTTGACTTATGCGTGAATCATTGTAGACAATTTGATAGAGATTGATTGCCATGAGAAGTCAACATCTTCATAATTATTGTACCATGTGACTACCACAATGGCAGAAGACAAAACCTATTTTTTTTTGTCTAGCAATTTCTGTTGCTCAGTGGTTAGAGCACTCACCTTGCAAACAAGAGACCTTGTTCTATTCCTGGCAGTGCATAATGTTAGGCAAGTTTCCTTACTCCACACGCTTCTGTTTACCTAGCAGTAAGTAGGAACCAGATGTTAGTCAATTGATGGATTGCTTTTCCGGCGGTAATAATTTCTTCAAAACAAAATAATAAAAACGATAATTTGGTCACATCAATCCATGACTAGGACACTGGTGTGCACAATTGGCTTTGAGACATCTCAAAGATGTGATCAGGTACAATATCAACTTCAAGGCTTATTACTATTACATATTCCTTAGATAAAGGAGTTCAGAACCACAGGTAAGAAGATTTTGATGAGAGTCATGGGTTTACATATTATAGCTGCTCCATCTGTGCAGATTTGTGTATATGTTTGACAGAGGAGAGCAGCAATCTCAAAAATTTGACTAACAATTGCAGTCGTGGACAATCCATGCGTGGCCTGCCGCTCACTTCTGTCTCACAGGGACATCAACAAATGGCTAGCTGAACAATCACGTTGGTTTAAGTAAGTTTGATTTCAATCAGCATTCTAATTCTAGCGGCTGCTAATGGTGATGTTTATGGTGTGCCCACTTATTGAGAAATATTCAATCAAGTAAATGTATTTGGTTAATCAAACAAAAAGTTTGGCCACCATTGATCTGAAATGTAACCTCCAGGATAAGCTTGGGACCTCAAAGTGTGCACTGGGACCTCAGAGTGTATGTTGGGACTTCAGAGTGTGTGTTTGCACCTCTGTGTGCATGTTAAAGAATAAACTCGGATGATTCTTCTACCTTACATGTATGAAACTGTAGGATGTGCTTTAATCTGTTCTGCCACTTTAGTTAGTTATGAACACTAACTTTCTCAAAGGACAATTAAATATTGGAGTTAACTTTCTCAATAGATATATCAGTCACTTCATGTGTGAAATCATTTGATCACCATTTGATTTTCCAACCACACAAACAGGAAACATTGGGGATGCAAATTTCACCTGGTGTTGTTATTCAATTTGCTTAGCATTTAGAACACCCAGAAATTGGTAGTTTGTCACATTCACAAAAAGTCATGGATTGAAATGATCAATTAATTTTTTTTTTGAGGGATTATTATTAGGTGTGTGGAGTAAGGAAACTTGCCCAATGTTTCACCCTCCCTGGAATTGAACCCAGGTCTCACACTTGTAAGGCGAGTGCTCTACCACTGAGCTACAGGACTCATATTTTTGTTGGGATGAGGCTATGGTTAATAATAAAATCTATTGAATTAAGCACTCCAGTTAAAAACAACAACAACAACAAAATTACATTTATAGAGCACCTTTCACGTTGGGAGGACGTCCCAAAACGCTGAAAAAGATTACTAATGACATTTTTTGGTGGAATAAAAGACATTGATAATTTCTGCCATTTCTTTTAAAAACAGTTTTCAATATACAGTATATTTACTGTGAAATAAAATGTTGTTGCATCAAACCAACTTTTAGTTTTATTTCAGTTTCCTACTGGGAAATAAATGCTGCCTTTGGTTGGGTCACTTTGAATCTTTTTGTTTGACTGAAAAATACATGGAAATAGCAGGAAGAAAGAACGAGAAAGGGAACTGTTTTGTGCAATTATAAGGAATTCCGAAAATAGACTCCATGGAGTGAATGTCTCTTCGTTGCTAAATAAACATGTTATGATCATTGCAATGATGTGTTGAGATCCCGTTGTGTCTCTTTCTACATCACAACTATCAACAACAAGGAACACATGTTCTGGGAGCCCTTCACTGATAGCCTAATTTACTGAATAACACAACACAATGTGTTATGGCCAGCTTTCAGTCTAACAATAAATACAACAACAAAATTACACTTGTATAGCGCCTTTCACATAAGGAGGATGTCTCAAGACGCTGGACAGTCACTACTTCAGACCCGAGCTGAGGACGGTGGTGGGGGAGGGAAGGGGGGGATTAGGAGTTGCCAATGGGTCCATCGAAGAGGAGAGTCTTGAGGCAGGACTTGAAGGAGGCCAGGGAGGAGGCGAGGTGGAGGGACTGCGGGATGGAGTTCCAGAGGTTGGGGACAGGGTGGCTAAAGGTTTATCCGCCAATGGTGAGGTAGGTGGGTCGGGGGACGTGGAGCAGGCCAGACCCTACTGAGCAGAGGGGGTGGGCAGGTTGGTAAGAGGATAGGAGGTCACGGATGTAGGGTGGAGCGTGGTTGTGGAGGTCTTTAAATGTGAGGATAAGGATTTTGAATTGGATCCTCTGGAGGATGAGGGAGATGGGGTCACGGAGTTTGGAACGGTAGAGGAAATGGGCCGCAGAGTTCTTGATTATCTGCAGCCTGTGGAGGGAGGAATTAGGAAGGCCAACAAACAGGGTGTTTGCATAGTCAAGTCAGGATTTAATATTCATGTAAATACTGTACATTAATCACCTGCATACTGAAATCGTTTTCTGGATTTATTCACATCTGGCCTGCTCACCAAATTCTCGAGCACCTTCTTACTCAAAGTAAAAGTAAAAATACAATAAAAATTTACAATAATAATCTTGTTTTACACTTTCCAGAATATATTGTAAAGTGAATTGTCTGTATATTTGTGGGTGAAAGGCAGCAGACACAGCAGTACCACAAACAGTCGTGGATTGAATGACCAAATTATTATTGTATACAGTATTTTGATTTTTTGAAGGCTTATTACTCCGAGAAAAGCAATCCGTCAATCAACTAACAAGCATATTCCTACTTAATGATAGGAAAACAGAGGGTTGTGGAGTAAGAAAACTTGCCTAATATTTCACCCTGCCCAGGCATCAAACCCGGGTCATCTAGCTTGTGAGGCAAGTGCTCCAACCACTAAGCTAACTAACATTGTGAAGCTAACATAACTTCACAAGTATCATATTCTCTTTGCACCAAACCAATCATGAGGACGACCCAAAGCGCTTATCTCTTTAATTGAGCTAGCTATCTTAACTTGGCCTGCTGTACATTATCCTCCCAATCTACTATTCCTGCTCACTCCATTAATTTCTCCCTCTTTACCTTTTCTTCACTCTAGACAACCTTCCCGTGCTTCATTCCCCATCCCTCTCCCTCAGCCACACAGGTTTAATCCCTATCTTGCAGCATGATCTAATCTCCAAGCAAGAGCATTCCTGACACACCCTGATAGATTAAACCCATCAATATGGTAACAATGATTTCTCCTCTGTAAAGGAACCATTGCCACAGCAATCTGACTTTTTAAACAACAATACAATTTGAATCATATAAAGTTGAACCTTTTTAATAATGTTGGAAAAAAAATTAGAATTTCAATCATTTGATATTAAATTGAAAAATTATAGTTGAGATGTATGTGTGATTTGCGTCCTCCCACAGCAATCCTGAAATGTGTCTGTGTTTAAGTTTGAGTTGAGTGTCTAGACTTTGTGTATCAGTATTTGGATGGTTAATGTCTAAAATAAGAAAAGCAGGTGAGGGATTTTAATCATCGTACTGAGTGTGGCAGTGGCAGAAATGTTGTGTTGATGGCTCAAATCAGGCAGATTCATATTTGTGTTTGACAGAAGTGAGTATTAAACTCAAAGAATGAAATGTCTATAAGTTAACAGCCCAGGTAGGATAAACCCTTCCACAATGTGGAGTACTCCACACTCTTCCTCCACCTCTCTCAACCTTGAAGAATCTGTCTCCACTAATGGCTTCTCCTCCAGCCCCCGCATTATCTTACGTTGTGTTCCTCAGGGATCTGTCCTCAATATTTAAATGCACCATCTTGGTGATTCATCCACAGATATGTGGGTAATTTTCACATATATGCAGATAATACAGTAAAAGCCCATTTATCCATGACCTGATCAACCGTAACTTCTGTATAACTGGCACTCAAAAAACAAGGTCCCCATTCGAATAACCAGATCTTATCCGGCACAATCACGGAGGCGCATTTAATGAGTCAATTTTTGCATGAGAGTACAGTATGATTAGTTCTGAATGCTGCCAGTAGTGGCACTTCCGTTTTTTCTTCTTAAAGCCACACTGCCGGTTTTTCCTCTCCAACTTTCCTTTTTCTCCCTCTTTTTCTTTCTCTCTCTCCCTGTCCTTCCTTCCTCTGTATCTCTCCCTTTCTCTTTCCATCTCTTCCCCTTTCTTCTTTCTTCTTTCGTCTGTCTGTCTGTCTGTCTATCTGCCTGCCTGCCTGCCTGCCTGCTTCCCTCCCTCCCTCCCTCCCTCCCTCCCTCCCTCCCTCCCTCCCTTCCTCCCTTCCTTCCTTCCTTCCTTCCTTTCCCTCTCTCCCTGACAGAAACTACACATTGCCTGTGTAGCCTGACTGTATCATGGGTTTATACATTGTTTTGGTGGGGGATGGGGTGGGAGAAGTAGAGAGAGGCAGGGAAAGAGGGGGTGGAGGGACAGAGGGAAAGAGGGGGGGGGGGTGAAAGAGAGAGGAGGGGGAGAGAGAGGTGGGGGAGAGGAGGGGAGAGAGAGGGGGGGGTGAGTTGATTAATTTAGATGGAAAATGAGAGAAGTGGAGGGGAATTGGGTTTAGAGCCAGCCATTGAGATGCCAGACAGACTGAGTGTTTGTGTGAAAGAGAGAGAGGGAAGGAAGGAGAGAAAGAAAGAAAAAAGAGAGGTAAAAACGGTAGTACATCTTTAAGCCACTACAGTCCGCCATTGTAGAAGTTTGCTTTGTGAACGTGTGCTGTTTTTATGGACTGTAATCAATATTTATTGCTTTATTGGTAAGTATCCATACAATATTCTGTTATTATTTAATCTATTATTAATAGGGTATGTTTAAAAACAATTTTTTTTTGTTGTGTTGGGTTTTCGGCAGCTTGCCGTCCAAATATCCGGCCTGCCGTTTAACTGGCATTGGCCAGGTCCTGAGGGTGCGGGATAAACAAGCTTTTACTGTACCCAAATCTATCTCTCTGCCTCCACCCTCAACTCCAGTACCAACATTGTCCCGTGACATCAAGTCCTGGATGAGAGCTAATGATTTATAGTTGAATGTCAACAAGACTGATGCCCTCCTGATTGGCACAGAAGTCTGACTTTTTTTTTCCAAAGGACATTGTATTCACTCTTTAGCTCTCTCTCTCAACTTGATATATTCTCTGGTGGATAGCCATTCTTTCCTTTGTCTTTACATTATTATTATCCATTAGGTATGGAACGTAAGTATTGGATAACAGTAACAATAGCCATAACAATAGCCTTATCCCAAATCCATATGAAATACATCACTTTCGGAAATATGTACTGATCTTGAAGGGAGTAATGTGCAGATTGAGCCAAATAGTATCTGGTCTGAAGGCATTAAATTACAGGGAGTGATTGGGCCAATTGAAGCTTCATTTCTTTCTGAATAGACAAGTTGAGCAGAAATTTGTTTGCAAAGTTAAAAATGCTAAAGATAATTGGCAAGGTGGACAGAGCAAAACGGTTCTTGGCAAATATGACAAACTGTCAAATTCTGGTTGTTCTAAAATACTAAGCAAATTGAGTAACCTAACCCTAGGTGAAATTTGTATCCCTAATGTTTCCTGATTGTGTGGTTGGAAAATCAATTAGTGACCATTGATTTCAATGGTTAAGCGACCAATATGTCTTTTGAGAACTCTAGTATTTGATTGTCCATTGACAAAGTTAGTATTAGTGGTAGAAACTAACTAATTTGCCAGAACCAATTGAAGTCCACCTTACTGTTTCACACATATAAGATAGAGGAATCTTCCCAGTTTATTTTTTAAAGAAGCCCAGTGTTGTAAGCCCACGGTTGTCATAGAAAGCCAATATGCTGATTTGCTTCACAAAGGATCGATTATCATTTTCTAAGTCGCTTGCAAATTCTTCCAATTTTCTTTTAACTTCAGCACTCGTGTATATCTGATCATAAGTCCTGGAAAAAAATAATGAAGAGATATTTCAAGATTTTTCTTCCCATCTCTAGTCCCTATTTGCACATCCATTGAGCTATCTTTGATGGCTGCACTACACTATTGAGGATTTTAGCATAGGTGCCCAGTGACTCCTGGAATGAGACAGCAGGATCCATAGATGGTTTGTACTGATGTAGCTGAACTGAGCTGGAACAGTAGAGATAGGGAATATAATAGTCCCCAGTACAATGCGGTTATAGAAATGGAAACAAGCCAATGCTCCTGATCACATTCTTGGATGTCTGAATGTTCAACATGAATTTTGTTATACCTACGTCTTGGTGAAGCTTAACCTTACTGCCTCCCTCTCTGCTTCAAAACTGTTTTAAAGTCAAATAAAGTAAACTTCCACCAAATTAAAATATTTTCCTTCCCCACCTGTCTCTCATGCAGCTCCCACTCTACCCTCAGCGCATTGGGACAATCTCCCAATGCGAAAGGCACTCTAAAAATGTAATTGTATTGTTGTTGTATCTTTGCAAAAGGCTTTCAGATATTCTCCTCAGTGAAATATGCTGTATCACTGCAGATTGTTGTTTCTGGTTGTTAAGTTAGTAACAGGGTAGACTAGATGTTAAACAAGCTGTTTATTCGTGGCCTCAGACAGACTAACCTTGCATAGCCATTGAAAGCAAACTTTGTGAGCAGCGTAAGTCTGACATCAGTTGGTTTCAGTGGATCAATGACCAAAGGAGGGATGAAGAGTGACACAGTGACATTCTGTTCCATGTTATTCTTTTTCAGGAAACTTAGAATTAGCAAAGGTGGAGAGACAGGAACTATTGTATCTGAAAGTAAAGCAAAACATTTAGATGTGTTTATTGTCCATCATCTGAGGATGCATTCACTGGTCAAGCCCTTTACAATAAAATACAAATAAAGTAAAATTACAACAATGTAAAGTAATGCATACATGAGAGATAAGGGAATGGGTGATACAGCTAAGCAGATTAGAGGGTTCGGGAGTGGGAATGAGAGAGTTTTGGAGAGGGGATTACAGGAGTGGTGACATGTGGGAAATATTAAATAAGTGTCCGAGCATCATTTTCAGGTCTGGAAGACAACCAACATACAGGTTTCTTTCAGTCCATTTGTGAAGTCCAAGACTGTCATGATGAAGTTGAGAACTTAGCCACAGTGTGTGTATCTCAACAACAAAGTACAATAAAATGATACAGTATTTGTGTAATGCCTTTTACGTCGTGAGGATGTCCCAAGGTGCTGGACTTACAATCTGTTTGCAAGTCTATGGTATAAAGCTCACTGGTTAGTGTGGCACCAGGCAGAGACACTTCTTTGGAGGAAAGAGCAACATTCGAAGTCAAAGCAAAGCATTGCTTGTATGGGAAATGGAACCGAGATTTCTATATATATATATATATGTATATATAATATATGTATACACAGTATATAGTGTATATATATGCCATCATCATGGAGAAATGCACTGTAAATATATACATATATATATACACATGCCATCTACACTGAGAAATGCCTTCTGTGTGTAATTAAATTAAATTCACAGGAAATGCAATTTGCTCACCAAATTGGGCAGAATGTTAGGCTCTGTCAATATGTTTACGCACTGAACCATCAGAATCCCGGTTTAATCTTTATTGATGATATTTTCACAAAAGGGTAATGACCATCACCTGAGGATGCACTCACTGGTCAAGCCATTTATTATAAAGTTCAAATAATTTAAAGCCACAATAATGTACTTTGTTATCACACTGGAGGAACATTACTCTTACCAGCATCATTGGCACTGGCTGCATATTCCATAAATCGTTTCTGTGCAGTCTCCGCTGCAGTCAACAAATCCGTTCCACTAACCTTTGTTGCAACCCAGTTGTTAGCACCATATTGTTGCTCTTCATAAATCTTGAATAACAAGAAGGGGTGTTATTCTCATGGTATCACTGAGAAAAGCTTGTGACATTGATCAACTCATCTTACAGACTATGGCTCAGGATTATATTGAGTCTTACAGACTATGGCTCAAATTTACTTTGACGCTCCTCAAAGACCAGTCCTTCCATTCCCTCAATCACTTTGGTTGCACTCAATATATTCTCAATTTATCCAATATCATTTTCATATTGTGGCAAGCAGAATGTATAAGTATGGTCTCGATAATGGCAATGCCACTTTTGGGGCTTGCTATTGATCTTTTGAGGCATCACAACATCTGGTTTGCTTTATTCACTGCCACAGAGCATTGTTGAGAGAGCTTGAATTCATTGCCTACCAGGACCCCTAGATCCCTTTCATTTCCAAACAAGAAGAACTTTGGACACACATCGGGTGAGCAACAAGTGTACACATTATTGGGACTTTGCTATGATTGAAAAGCCATGAGCATAAATTACAGATTTTAGTCTAATGATGTATAATTATCAAGTTAATGGGTTAACATTTGTTATTCTCTAACAAATTAGTTATGACTCCAGGAATTATAGATCTCCTGAACAACAACTATTTAATTTCATATTTCCATGGTGGTTGTAGGCTGTATCCCTCCAGGGCTGTTACTTTAAGATATTCAAATCTTTGAGTTTAATATTCACTTTAGCCAAACATGGACAAACCTGCCTGGGTGGTGGAGCAGTCAGCACAGCATTTCTGCCGATGCAAACTTCATTATGATCAGCGACACTCTATCACCTGCTTTTCCTATTTCAGGTGCTGACAGGATGGGTCCTGGTACAGAAAGTCTAGAGACTCGAGTCAAACTTAAAAACACATACATTTTAGGAGTGCCGTGGGGAGGCTCTTCAATCTCATGTCAGATATCATATAGATGTTAGCCGGTCTCAACTGATAGAACTATTGTCTCTCTCTCAGAAGGTTGTAAATTCAAGTCCAAATCCAGATTCTGAAATCACACAGAATTGTCTGCAATGCAATGCAACAACAACAACAACTTGCATTTATATAACATCCTCCATGGCAGGTGGCATCTCAGAGCACTCCACAATAGCGGAGCCGAGGGCTGAGCCAGTGTGAGATGGAAGGTGACCATAGATACGGTCGAACAGAAAGGTCTTCAGGCATGACCTGAAAATGGAAAACGTGGGGGCAATGCAAAAAGATTGAGGGAGGGAGTTCCAGAGTTTTGGGGAGGAGGAGGTCTAACATTACTAACATTAACTCTCTGAATGGGCAATTAAATATTGAAGTTAAATTTCTCAATAGACGTATCAGACACTTTACATATGAAATCAAACTTTGGTTATGAGAGTGTGGTCGGTGGAGTTCTGCATGAGCTGAATTTTTGAATGGTGGCAAAAGTGAGACCGGTAAGTAGGGCATTGGTGTAGTCCAGCTGAGATTTGACAAAAACATGGAACATTGGTTCGGCAGCTTTTGGGCAGAGATATTGGCAGAGATTGGCAAAGAAGCTGAGATGGAAGAAGGCACTGGTGAAGGTACCCAATGTCTGTGGAAGACATCAACAAGAAGGAGCATGTAGATAAGAAATAGAAGGGGGCCAAACATGGATCCTTGTGATATCCCTTAGGTACCTGGGCAATAGTGAGAGGAAAGCCATTAGTAGAGATGTAATGCTGGTGGTTTGTAAGGTCAGACTTGAAGCATGACGTCTGACTGAGGTGTATGATGGAGGACAGTCGGTGGAGGAGGATGGAGTGATCAACTTTTTCAAAGGTGGTGGAAAGATCCAGGAAGACACAGAGACAGAGGGAGCCCTGGTCACAGATAGAGAGGACGTTGTTTGTGAGTGTCACAAGCGTAGTCTCTATACTGTGGGAAGGGCGGAAGCCAGATGGGAGGGGTTCAAATAGGATATGGAGGAAGAGGTGTGCATTGAGTTCATTGGCAACAATGCATTCTAAAACCTTTGCAATGAAGGGCAGATTTGAAATAGGTGTAAGTGGCTAGATTTGGATGGATCGAGTGTAGGTTTTTTAAGGAGTTGCGTGATGACAGAGGTTTTGAGAGCCGGAGGGACTGTTCCCAAGGAGAGAGACCGATTAATGGTGTCTGCCAGCAATGGGCAAAGGAAGGGGAGCTAGGCAATCAGCAAGTTGGTGGGAACGGGGTAAAGGCAGCAGGTGGTGGGTTTCATAGTAGTGATGGTGGAGCAAGGAGAGATGGGGAAGAAGGAATATAGGATGGGGGTCGTGGTAAGAGCTGAGGATGGGATGGGCGAGGGAGACAGACTGGAGGTGCTGGTGGGCAACAAGTAGCGGGAGGGTGAGGCTGCCAGGTGGATGTTATTGATTTTGGTGGAAAGGAAGTCCTTGACCTCTTCACATTTGGTGTTGGATGTGAAAATTGAGGATGCTTGTGGGGGCGCAAGGAGGAGGTGCTGGATGGTGGAGAAAAGGACCTTAGGATTGTTTCAGAATGATGTTGAAGTAGTACACCATTTTTGCGTGTGACAAGGAACGGCGGTAGCTGTGAATATGCTCGAGCCACAGTTGGTGAAGCCAGTTTTCTGCCACCTGCACTCAAGCATCGGGATATGAGATTTCGGCGAGTGGAAATGGTCACTGTACCAGGGGGATCGGGTGGGTTTAGAGATGGTCGTGGATTTCAGAAATGACTGTGAAGGAGCTGGATTGTAAGATGTGTCTTCCTTTGGATGAGATGTTACACTGAGGTCCCATCTACCTGTTTGGATGCACATTTAAGAACACATAGGACTACTGTACTTGAAAAGAGACGCAAGATTTTCCCAGGATTCTGTCAAACAGTGTGTCAGCCTGTCTGGGTGGGTCCCACTGAGATAGATGAGGGAGGAAAGGTGGTGGAGGAGGATGGAGTGGTTGCCTGGAGGACAAGGAGGCAGGCAGTTTTTCTCAAACTCCCTGTATCCTCACATCAGATGACTAATGAGAAGAGGTCCTAGGCTTCTTCGCCTCAAGCTCTGTAAACAACCGCTTGGCTGAATTTTTCCCCTTCCCACCACCATTCGTCCCACTCCCCCACTCCACCTTCTACCCCACATGAACCATCCACAGTGCCTTCTCTCTCCACCATGGCTCCTACCACTCTCCCCTTCCTGCTCTCCTTTGCTCCTATTTCTCCCTTCTCCCTCTCCACTGTCAACCGCCCTCATATGACAACCGTGGAATGATGGAAATTGACTTCTTTAAAAAATAAACTTGGAAGATTCTTCTAACTTACATGTATAAAATTGTACAATGTGCTTCAATCTAGTCTGCCACTTTAGTTAGTTACTGACATTAACTCTCTCAATGAACAATTAGATATTGAAATTAAACTTCTCAATAGAAGTATCAGACACTTTACATATGAAATCAATTGATCATCAATTGATTTTCCAACCACACAATCAGGAAACATTGGGGATACAACGTTCACCTGGGATAAGTTACTCAATTTGCTTCGCATTGAAGAACGCCCACAATTTGGCAGTTTTTCACATTCACAAAGAACAGTTTTGAATCATGTCAATTATCTTTAGCATCTTAAACTTCTCAAACAAATTTTTGCTCAACTTTTGTTACCTAAAGTGAACCAAAAAGTCCTGTAATTTAATACCTTCTGACAGGTACCAGGTAAACATTTGATCCACTTTCAAAACTGCTGAGCATTAAATAGTGGGCACGGATCTTATGGCAGGTTTTTAAAGCAGGGACCAAGGGGGCAAAGAGGAAGGATAATAAGATGGTGCAATGGAGAGTAGGTGCAAAATTGTTGAGAGGACAGCCTTGCCATAGGGACAGATTGTACGAGGAACATTAAGCAGCTGATGTTTACTGAGTGGACGGTTTGTCCACAAATCACAAGGCTAAGCATATTATAATGAACAATAATTACTACAAACATTATTATGTTGAGTGATAATCAAATAGAAAGAGGTAGAATGTTGTATTTAGTAAATAGTCTAATTAGCAGTAATTTAATAGACAAATTATATTTTGAAAGGTGCTATACAAATGTAATTTTGTTGTGGTTGTTGTAGTTGGATCGTGATTGGAAAATAAGAGGTAAATTGTGTTTCCCAAATATCAGAAACTGATAAATAACCACAATAATAACAATGTTTGCATTTGATATAGCAGCTTTCAGGTCTGGAGGACATTTCAAAAGAGCTTCATAGGATTTACTGTAAAGTGATATGACCGTGTATTTTGTATTCAAAAACAGCAACTAACGTGGATTATGTATCTGATACAATTTTGTAGCTCAATGTTTAGAGCACTCACCTTGCAAGGGAGAGACCTGGGTTCAATTCCAAGCAGAGCAAAACCTTGTCGAATTTCTTTACTCCAGTCCCCTGATAATCATTCCTCAAGAAAAAAAGATCAATAATGAAACTGGTCACTTGAATCCACGACTGTTTTTGGGACACTGCTGTGCGCAACTGGCTGCTGCATTTCACCCATACGTATATGATAAATTCATTTTGCAGTGTATTCTGTGAAGCGCTTTGAGACATGTAGAAAACATGAAGAGCACTATATCAAATACAAGTCAGTTGAAGAATTTAGAACTATGGGAATGGTTCCTACTGGAGGAGGCAAAGTAGATTTTTGTGTCATTCAGAAACATATGTAAGTTTACCCCATATCTGCGGATGACATCGCCAAGAGAGTACATATAGAAAAAGAAAAGAAGATGGCCAAAGATGGAGTGCTGGGATACCTCACAGGTGGTAGGAGAAATCATTTGAAGAATGCGAAATGGGAGCAAAGGAGCGCAGGAAGGATGGAGTGGTAGGAGCCATGTTGGAGGGAGAAAGCAATGTGGACAGTCTACATGGGGTACAACGGGACGGGTTGGGACGGGGTGGGGGGGTGGAGGTTGGGGTGAGTGGGACCCGTGGTGGGGGGAGAGGGGAAAATGCAGCCAAGCAGTTCTTTACAGTGTTTGAGGCGAAGAAGACTAGGATCTCTTTGCATTTGGTGTCTAATGTGAGGATAGAGGGAGCTTGAGAATAACTGCCTGCCTCCTTGTGCTCTGGCATCTCTCTATTGTGTTTTACACAGTTGACCACTCCATTCTCCTCCACCACATTTCCTCCTTCATCTATTTGAGTGGGAACCAGGCTGACACACTGTAGGCCAGAATACTGGGAAAATTTCACTTCCCTTTTCAAGTAGTCCTATGTGTTCTTGACTGTGCATTAGTGTAGCATCTCATCCAAAAGAAGGCACATCTTACAATACAGCTCCTTCACAGTATTGTATTGGAGAGTAGTCTGTGTGAATTCAGAATCTGGATGTGGGTTTGAACCTAAAACATTCTGAGTGAAAGGCAATAGTGCTACCAATTGAGATCTGCTGATAACTATTCTCTTAACTCTCAATCCTGTTATTAAACAGATGTTTTCCTAAACAAAAACAAACATGCAACAAAAATGCAAAATCCTTCAGATACTGGAAATTTGAAATGAGGAATGGCTGCCTTCCTTGAAGATGTTTTGCTCTTCTCTACGACATGACTTTCGATCATCCCTTTCACACCACACACTGTCTTTGCTCTCTATTTTCCTTTTAGTTTTTTTAAAGATATTTTCCTAATTCACTCAATGAGAGCCTCACTGTCCAGTATCTCCTGTTCTGACTGGAATTTAATCAGAAATGACCCGACTGACATGAAGTGAGTTTGAAGAGCCTCCCCACAGGAATCCTGAAATATGTGTGTGTTTTAAGTTTGAGTTGAGTCTCCAGATTTTCTGTGCCAGTACCCGCCTGTCAGCAACTGAAATAGGAAAAGCAGATGAGGGAGTATGGCTCATCATAATGAGTTTTGCATCGACAGAAATGCTGTGCTGACTGCTTCACTCAGGCAGATTTTTCTGTGTTTGGGAGAAGTGGGAATTAAACTCAAGTATTTGAATTTCTGTGATGTAACAGCCCAGGTGGGATACACCCTACAGCCATTATGGAAATATGAAATGAAATAGTTGTTGTTCAGGAGATCTATGAATACTGGAGTCGTAACTGAGGACTGGAGAATAACAAATGTTATCCCATTAACTCATGCTCCTGCCTTTTCAATAATAGCAAAGTCCCACTGAAGTTTAAACTTGTGGCATATCCATTTAGTGTCCAAAGACTTCATTGAGGTTCAGAGTTCCTGGACCTGCAAAAGAAGGATTTCCTTTGCTCCATTTGCAAAGTTCAGAACCAGCAGTGAAGTGGGTTTTACAGTAAAGAATGAGGATGGCTATCCCTTTGGTGGAAAACAAAATGGAAACAATCAGGATAATTGGATCATTCCAATGAGCCCTATCACACATACAATTGTAGAATTTGACAATGGAAGAAAGAAAAGGCTAAGGTATGAGTTGCTTATGATACAAATAATCCCTGCATTTGATATAGCGTCTTATTATGTCTTCAAGATGTCTTAAAACACTTCACAGAATATACTTTAAAGTCAAGTGAGTCAACGTTTCGATTCCACTTTTTGTTCTGAAGAAGAGTTGTGGACCCGAAATGTTGTCTCATTTTTCCATTTTCCATAGTGCCGGCTGACCTTCTGAGTGTTTCCAGCGATTTCTGTTTTTGTTTCAGATTTCCAGCATCTGCAGTATTTTGTGTTTTTGTTTTATATTATCAAGTAAGTTGATTGTATATTTTAAGGGCGATACAGTTACAGGCAATGGCCAGTTCATTGCTGAAATATGATGGAAAGCAGTCTGCTTACAAACATTTCAATGAGGTGTCGCAATTAGCACCACAAAATGCCTGTGATGAGAGATACCAGAGGCGATTACTAATAATTACACTTGCAACTTAAGTATTCAGTATATTATTCCCACAAATAAAATACACTATTCGGAAGGCAGATTGGAAGAGTTGTGCAGAGCCACTATGATGATGTGGGATATGATAAAGGTGATCCAAATTCAATATTAGAAAAATCTGGACAGTGACAGCGCACACCCAACTTGTTACATTGATATATTGTGGTATGCATTTGATCACACCTATGGGCCAGCCTAACGTAAATGTCACCTAAAAGAAAATTTTGAGCAGAGACAGAGCATTTACATTATTCATCATGCCTTCTGTCATGCCCGATGTGTGTCCAAAGTTCGTGGCAAAAAAGTGAAGAACTCCGGCGGCCTCTGCTCTGTCACTGAATGCCCTGAGCTGGAGGATGTCTGTTAGTGATTGCTTTGAAACTCAATAAAACAATAATCCTAGAATTTGATCTAGCGCCTCATCACATCATTGAGATGTTCAAATCAGTTCCAACTTTGCCAATGGGTAAATATTGGATATATTTAAAAACAATGCTTTATCTTATGGCATATTGGAGACCTAGGGCTTCATCCAAATCCTGATTGGGAATTCCCTCCTTGTTTGCTAATACTGCCCTCTCATGGATGTGAGCAGTTTTTGTCATGCCTTCACTATATTTTGCATTTTCTATTTCAGTTTTTAATATTTAATTGCTCGTGAACAAATTCAAACAAATTTAAAATTGACCTTAAATTGGTTTTGTCAAACAATACAACAATAACAGCAACAGCATAATTGCATCAAAATTGCATTTGCAGTCGACTTTCCTGCTCTCCTTTCCCCTACCCCAACCCCTCCCCTTGCCATCTTTCCCCCCATTATCCCCTGGTCCCACTTCCATGACTGTTTGTGGGAGACTGCTGTGCACAATTTGGCTGCCGCGTTTCGCCCACAAATATACAGTCAATTTTCCTATTCTTCTTCATCCTGCCTCGACCCCTCCCCCACTGCTCTTTTCCCTACCTAACTGTACAGCGCCTTGGGGCATCCTCTTGATGTGAAAGGTGCTATATAATGTAAGTTTTGATTGATTGATTGATTGATTTGTATAGCACCTTTCATGTCAGGAGGATGTCCCAGGGAACTGCACAGACAGTATTATGCACCTGAGCTGAGGGTAGTGATTGGGGAGAGTGGAGGGCAGGAGGGAAAGGAAGTTGATTGAAGGCAATGTAAAAGAGGAGGGCACTGAGGCAGGTCTTGAAGGAGGCGAGGGATGGGGCGAGGTAGAGGGATTGCGGTCATCTCTCAGGTGATGTCCACTTGCTGTTCCATTCACACGACATGGGGTTAAAATAACGACATCAATTTACATCAAGATATTCAGTATGAAAGAGGCATGGGAGTAATCCTTGATCTGGACTTTGAAAGATGAAAGGTAAGGGACAAACTGAAGGCTTTTGGGGATAGAGTTCCAGGGAATGGGGACTGATACTCACAGTGGAGCCGGAAGGTGGAGGGACATGAAATGTGTCATGAGGAGGGACTGGTTATGTGCAGGGTTTGAAGAGATCACAGAGGTAGGGTGGGGGAACACCATGGAAGGATGCAAAGGTTAGTATGAGGACATTAAACTGAACCTGCTGGTGGGTTCCAAGCCAGTGAAGCAGTAACTCATGGATCACAGTGCAGGACACAAGACCACTGCATCCCTTCGAGGAGACAAAGTACATTCCATTACTAAAACAGGGTTTATTTCCAGTAAGAAAGTGACATAAAATTAGCAAGTGATTGGATGCAACACCCTTTTATTTCACCGTAAGAATATATACCAGCTGCTTGGAAATGAAATGGCACAAAGAATAAAAAAAAAATCCCACAAAAACTAAAATGTGTTTGGTGAGAACCTTGTTAATAGGAGCACACAATACAATAGATTCCATATTTACTCTTAGCCTCTTCCTAAATCCACTTGAGATACGTCACTTTCAGAAAGATGCACTGCTCCTGGAGGGAATGCTCAGCCAAATGGTACCTGGTCAGAAGGTATTAAATTACGGGGCTGGTTGGGTCAACTTAGGTGACAAAACTTGAGCAGAAATTTGTTTGAGAAGTTTAAGATGCTAAAGATAATTGACACGATTCAAAACTGTTCTTTGTGAATGTGAAAAACTGCCAAATTTTGGGTGTTTTACAATGCAAAGCAAATTGAGTAACTTAACCCAGGTGTTAACCCAGAATCTTCCACATTTATTTTTTAAAGAATGCAGAATTCCATCGTCCGCATTCTCTGAACCAATGTTTGCTCCCTGATTACCCCATTCCTTGCCTGACTTCACTGGTTCCCTGTCACAGGGTAGAGACAATTCAAGATCCTCACTCTTGTGTTTAAATCCCTCTAATCATCAGCACCCACTACCTCTCTAACCTCCTCTCTCCTCACAGCAGTACCCGCTGCCTCTGCTCTACTGAGGCTAACCTCCTCATCTTCCTCCTCCCCGAAACTCTGGAACTCCCTCCCAGAATCTTTTTGCCTTGCCCCCACGTTTTCCATTTTCATATCATGCCTGAAGACCTTTCTGTTTGACCGTACCTATGGTCAACTTCCATCACACACTGGCTCAGCCATGGGCTTTGCTATTGTGGAGTGCTCTGAGATGCCGCCTGCCATGGAGGATGTTATATAAATGCAAGTTGTTGTTGTTGTATTGCATTGCAGACTAGTCTGTGTGATTTCAGAATCTAGATATGGACTTGAATTTACAACCTTCTGAGAGAGAGACAATAGTTCTATCAGTTGAGACCGGCTAATATCTATATAATATCTGACATGAGATTGAAGAGCCTCCCCACGGCACTCCTAAAATGTATGTGTTTTTAAGTTTGACTCGAGTCTCTAGACTTTCTGAACCAGGACCCATCCTGTCAGCACCTGAAATAGGAAAAGCAGGTGATAGAGTGTCGCTGATCATAATGAAGTTTGCATCGGCAGAAATGCTGTGCTGACTGCTCCACCACCCAGGCAGGTTTGTCCATGTTTGGCTAAAGTGAATATTAAACTCAAAGATTTGAATATCTTAAAGTAACAGCCCTGGAGGGATACAGCCTACAACCACCATGGAAATGTGAAATTAAATAGTTGCTGTTCAGGAGATCTATAATTCCTGGAGTCATAACTAATTTGTTAGAGAATAACAAATGTTAACCCATTAACTTAATAATTATACATCATTAGACTAAAATCTGTAATTTATGCTCATGGCTTTTCAATCATAGCAAAGTCCCAATAATGTGTACACTTGTTGCTCACCCGATGTGTGTCCAAAGTTCTTTTTGTTTGGAAATGAAAGGGATCTAGGGGTCCTGGTAGGCAATGAATTCAAGCTCTCTCAACAATGCTCTGTGGCAGTGAATAAAGCAAACCAGTTGTTGTGATGCCTCAAAAGATCAATAGCAAGCCCAAAAAGTGGCATTGCCATTATCGAGACCATACTTATACATTCTGCTTGCCACAATATGAAAATGATATTGGAGAAATTGAGAATATATTGAGTGCAACCAAAGTGATTGAGGGAATGGAAGGACTGGTCTTTGAGGAGCGTCAAAGTAAATTTGAGCCATAGTCTGTAAGACTCAATATAATTCTGAGCCATAGTCTGTAAGATGAGTTGATCAATGTCACAAGCTTTTCTCAGTGATACCATGAGAATAACACCCCTTCTTGTTATTCAAGATTTATGAAGAGCAACAATATGGTGCTAACAACTGGGTTGCAACAAAGGTTAGTGGAACGGATTTGTTGACTGCAGCGGAGACTGCACAGAAACGATTTATGGAATATGCAGCCAGTGCCAATGATGCTGGTAAGAGTAATGTTCCTCCAGTGTGATAACAAAGTACATTATTGTGGCTTTAAATTATTTGTACTTTATTATAAATGGCTTGACCAGTGAGTGCATCCTCAGGTGATGGTTGTTACCCTTTTGTGAAAATATCAGCAATAAAAATTAAACCGGGATTCTGATGGTTCAGTGGGTAAACATATTGACAGAGCCTAACATTCTGCCCAAATTGGTGAGCAAATTGCATTTCCTGTGAATTTAATTTAATTACACACAGAAGGCATTTCTCAGTGTAGATGGCATGTGTATATATGTATATATTTATAGGGCATTTCTCCGTGATGATGGCATATATATATATGTATACACTATATACTGTATATACATAGATTATATATACACATATATATATATATATCTATATATATATCTACATATAGAAATCTCGGTTCCATTTCCCATACCAGCAATGCTTTGCTTGGACTTCGAATAGATTCATAGATTCATAGATTCATAGAATTTTACGGCACAAAAGGAGGCCATTCGGCCCATCTAGTCTGTGCCGGCTCTTTGAAAAGAGCGATTCAATCCCACTGCCCTGCCCGCTCCCCATAGCCTAATAGACCTGTTCTCCCTAAATAAAGATCTAATTCCCTTTTAAAAGTTGTTATCGAATCAGCCTCCACCACCTTTTCAGGCAATACATTCCAGATTCGAACAACTCGCTGAGTGAAAAAAATTCTCCTGAGCTCTCCTCTACTTCGCCATGAAACTATTTTAAATCTGTGACCACGAGTCACAGATTCGCCCATGAGTGGAAATAGTTTTTCTCTATTTGCCCTGTCGAAATCCCTCATGATCTTATAAACCTCTATTAGGTCTCCCCTCAATCTTCTCTGCTCCAGAGAGAATAACCCTAGCCTATCTAGCCTCTCCTCATAGCTGAAGTCCCTCAATCCTGGCACCATCCTAGTAAATCTTCTTTGTAACCTTTCCAATGTCTTCACATCCTTTCTGTAGTGTGGTGACCAGAATTGAACACAGTATTCCAGCTGAGGCCTCACCAAAGTCTTATAGAGGTCAGTCAGCACTTCCTGACTTTTGTACTCTATACCCCTATTTATAAAGCCTAGTATCCCATATGCCTTCTTAACAGCCTTGTCTACCTGTCCTGCCACCTTCAACGAGTCACTAACACAAATCCCCAGGTCTCTCTGTTCCTTCACACCATTTAAAATTGTACTATCTAGCCTATATTGCCTCCCTTCATTTCTTCTCCCAAAATGCATCACCTCACACTTCTCTGCATTAAACTTCATCTGCCATGTGTCTGCCCACTTTACCAATTTGTCTATATCCTCTTGCAGATGGCTACTATCCTCCTCACTATTTACTATTCTCCCTAACTTAGTGTCATCTGCAAACTTGGAAACTGTACTCCGTACACCCAAGTTCAGATCATTGATGTAGATTACAAACAGCAATGGTCCCAAAACTGATCCCTTTGGCACACCACTGCTCACTTCCCTCCAGTCTGAAAAACAGCCGCTCACTACAACTCTCTGCTTTCTGTCTCGCAGCCAGTTGTGGATCCACGCTGCCACTGTCCCTTTTACGCCATGGGCCTTTAATTTCATAATAAGTCTCTCATGTGGCACTTTGTCAAATGCCTTTTGAAAGTCCATGTAAACTACATCAACTGCGCTACCATTATCCACCCATTCCGTTACCTCATCAAAAAATTCTATCAGATTTGTAAGGCAAGATTTGCCTTTAACAAATCCATGTTGACTGTCCTTTATTAGCCTATATATTTCTAAGTGAAGATCTACCTTGTCCCTGATTATGGACTCTAGAAGTTTGCCCACTACCGACGTTAGACTGACTGGTTTGTAGTTACCAGGCTTGTCCTTCTGCCCCTTTTTATACAAGGGAGTAACATTAGCTATCCTCCAGTCCTCTGGCACGACCCCTGTGTCCAAGGAAGATTGAAAGATTGTGGCCATAGTCCCTGCTATTTGCTCCCGTGCCTCCCTTAGTAACCTAGGGTGCATCCCATCCGGACCAGGTGACTTATCCAGCTTGAGCAACGTCAACCTTTTTAGAACTTCCTCTCTGGTTATAATTATTCTATCCATTTCTCCTACCCTCTCCTCCAATACTATGGCATTGGCTGTATCCTTTTCTTTTGTGAAGACAGAGGCAAAGTACTCATTCAGTACATCAGCCATGCCCTCTGCCTCCACAATGAGATTTCCTCCTAGGTCCCTAATTGGCCCCACCCTATCCTTGACCAACCTTTTACTCTTAATATGTTGGTAAAAAACCTTAGGGTTCCCCTTAATCTTACTCGCTAATTGTTTCTCATGCAGTCTCTTTGCCCCTCTAACTTCCTTTTTTAGTTCTATGCTACACTTCCTATATTCTGCTTGGTTCCCTTCTGAATTTTGAGCCTGACACTTATCATAAGCCTCTTTTTTTGGGTTTATTTTGACCCCGATTTCCTTAGTCATCCAGGGAGGATTGGGTGCCTTACATTTCACCTTTGTGGGGATGCTTTTGACCTGTGCCTGAACTATCTCCTCTTTGAACACTGCCCACTGCTCGTTAGTTGTCTTACCTGCCAATTTTTCTTTCCAATCCACCTTGGCTAGGTCCCACCTCAACTCATTGAAATTAGCCCTTTTCCAGTTGAGTGTCCTCACCTGTGATCGTTCCTTATCCCTTTCCATAATTATTCTGAATCTAACGATATTGTGGTCACTATTCCCTAGATGCTCACCTACAGAAACCTGTTGAACTTGCCCTACCTCATTTCTCAAAACTAGATCCAGCAATGCTTCTTTCCTCGTTGGACTGGAAACATACTGATCAAGAAAGTTGTCCTGCACACACTTCAGGAATTCTTCTCCCTCCTTGCCCTTTACCCTACTATTCTGCCAGTCAATGTTGGGATTGTTGAAGTCACCCATTATCTCTACTATATTAGCTCTGCATTTCTCCGTGATACTCTTGCAGATCTGCTTGTCTAGCTCCTCCCCACTATTTGGTGGTCAATAGTATACCCCTAACAGTGTAACTGCACCTTTTTTATTCCTCATTTCTAACCAGATAGATTCGGTTTTTAGACTTTCTGCCACCTCGTTCCTTTCTAAGGCAGTCACTGAGTCCTTAACAAAAATTGCCACCCCGCCCCCTTTTCTCCCTTCTCTGTCCCTCCTGAATACCTTATAACCAGGAATGTTCAACTCCCATTCCTGCGCATGCTTGAGCCAAGTCTCTGTTACTGCTACAACATCATATCGCCTCGCAGCAACCTGAGCCTGCAGCTCACCAATTTTGTTTCTCAAACTTTGTGCATTTACATACATGCACTCTAAGGCACAAATTACTTCCTCTGCACTTTTCTCCCGTCTTACCCTTATCCCTGTCCTCTTTGTTACCCCTCCCATATCTGAACTACTGTTTAGTTTCCCACCCTCACCCCCCGGGATTAGTTTAAAGCCCCCCCCACAAAACTGGACAACCTCCCTGCAAGGAGATTGGTTCCAGCCCTATTCAGGTGTAACCCGTCCATTTTGTACAGGTTCCACCTACCCCATAATTGGTCCCAATGGTCTAGGAACCAGAAACTCTCCTTCTTACACCACTTCTCCAGCCATGCATTGATGTGCCTTATCCTAGCATTCTGGAACTGGCTTGCTCAAGGCACTGGAAGCAACACAGAGATCACCACTCTCGAAGTTTCACTTTTTAGTTTTCTCCCTAGTCTCTGATACTCTCCCTGGAGCATCTCAGGCCTTTTCCTCTCAACTTCATGGGTCCCAACATGGACCACCACAAGTGGATTTTCCCCTTCCCCTAGCAGAATTTCATGTACCCGCTCAGTCAAGTCTTCAACCCTGGCACCTGGTAGGCAACACACCTTCCGAGATTCACGTTTCCGTTCACAAAAACGCCTATCTATAAAAGAATGTTGCTCTTTTCTCCAAAGAAGTGTCTCTGCCTGGTGCCACTCTAACCAGTGAGCTTTATACCATAGACTTGCAAACAGATTGTAAGTCCAGCACCTTGGGACATCCTCACGACGTAAAAGGCATTACACAAATACTGTATCATATTATTGTACTTTGTTGTTGAGATACACACACTGTGGATACGTTCTCAACTTCATCATGACAGTCTTGCACTTCACAAATGGACTGAAAGAAACCTGTATGTTGGTTGTCTTCCAGACCTCAAAATGATGTTCGTACACTTATTTAATATTTCCCACATGTCACCACTCCTGTAATCCCCTCTCCAAAACTCTCTCATTCCCACTCAGTTGAGACCGGTAATATCTATATAATATCTGACATGAGTTTGAAGAGCCTCCCCACAGCACTCCTAAAATGTATCTGTTTTTAAGTTTGACTTGAGACTCCAGACTTTCTGTACCAGGACCCATCCAGTCAGCACCTGAAATAGGAAAAGCAGATCATAGTGTGTCACTGATCATAATGAAGTTTGCATAGACAGAAATGCTGTGCTGACTGCTCCACCACCCAGGCAGGTTTGTCCATGTTTGGCTAAAGTGAATATTAAACTCAAAGATTTGAATATCTTAAGGTAACAGGCCTGGCGGGATACAGCCGAGAACCACCATGGAAATATGAAATTAAATAGTTGTTATTCAGGAGATCTGTAATTCCTGGAGTCATACCTGGGGGACTGGAAAATAACGAATGTTAACCCAAGAATTTGATAATTATACAGCATAGACTAAAATCTATAATTTATGCTCATGCCTATTCAATGATAGCAAGTCCCAATAAAGTTTAAACTTGTGGCTCACCCGATGTGTGTCCAAAGTTCTTCTTGTTTGGAAATGAAAGGGATCTAGGAGTCCTGATTGGCTATAAAATTCAAGCTCTCCCATATGCTCTGTGGCAGTGAATAAAGCAAACCAGATGTTGTGTTGCATCAAAAGATCAATAGCAAGTCCAAAAAGTGCCACTGCCATTATTGAGACCATATCTGGACTACTTAAACATTCTGCTTGCCACAGTATGAAAATTATATTGGAGAAATTGAGAATATAAAGAGTTCAACCAAAGTGATTGAGGGAATGGAAGGACTGGTCTTTGAGGAGCGTCAAAGTAAATTGGGAATGTTCAAGCAGGAAAATAGAAGATTGAAAGGCGAGACGTTTGTTATCTTTAAGATTCGAAGGGGGAAAGACAATATATATCATGACAAGCTGTTTTTGCTTGTCCAGAATAGAAGAACTAGAGGGCATGGCCTATGATTGAAATTCAGAATGACTCTACAGAAACACTGATTCAGTGAGTTTATAGTGAACCTGGGGAACAAGCTCCAAGGATATGGTTGAAACAGATAGTGTTGATTCTTCCAAACATAGATTCAATTGTTTTCTTTAGGAAATATAATTACGGTATGTATATATATATCTATACGGTATAGGTAGTTTGTGACATATGTGCATGCGACCTCCAGGAAGATTAAGGGTGAACCAGATGGAGTATATGATGTGCTTTTGTGCAGTATTTCTTATGTTGTTCTTGGTTGAACATAAGAACATAAGAATTATGAGCAGGAGTAGGCTATTTGGCCCTTTGAGCCTGCCCCGCCATTCAATAAGATCATGGCTGATCTTCTCACCTAACTCTAATTACCTGCCCTATCCCAATATCCAATAATCCCTCTATTTTTCAAAAATCTATCAGTCTCAGCTTTGAAAATGTTCAAGGACTGAGCATCTACAGCCTTCTGGGGTAGTGAATACCATAAATTCACTACCCTCTGAGTGAAGAGTTGTTGGGCATGCAATATAAGCGTTTCCTTTGGTACATTTGCAAAGTCCACAACCAAACAGTGAGGTGAGTTTGTGTAAATACAAATTAGGATAATTATCCTTCAGGTGGAAATCAAAATGAAGACGATGAGGATAATTGATGGTTTTTTCCAGTGTGCCATATAATACTGTACATATATGTGGAATTTCACAATGGAAGAGAGGTAGACAATATTGAGGTACAACTACCTTTTGATATTAATAATCCTGGTATTTGATACAAAAATAAAATGGTATTTACATCGCGTCTTTCATCTTGGAAGAATATCCAAAGTGATCTCAGTGATGTTGATCGGAGCTGGGGTCAGGATTCGGGAGGACGGTGGGAAGGGGGGTTAGCGGGATGACGAATGGCATGGTTGAAGAGGAGGGTCTTGAGGCGGGACTTGAAGAAGACTAGGGAGGGGCCAGGTGGAAGGATTGTGAAATGGAATTCCAAAGGCTGGGGACAGAGAGGCTGAAGGCTTGCTAACAAACATTTTAACGAAGTTTCATGGTTAGCCATACAAAACAACTGTGATGAGTGAGATCAGAGGCGGTTACTAATGATGACACTCACAACTCAAGTGTTTAATGTATTACCGCTGCAAATTAAATATTTTGGAAGGTATATTGGAAGGGTTCTCAGAGCCACTACGAGTGCTATGGTATGCATTACAGGAGATCCAAATTCAATATTAGATAAATGTAGACAGACAGAAAAGACCCAACTTGGTACATTGACAGATTGTGGTATACAGTTATCGAGTCTTTGATCAGGCCAGTGCTAAATAAATGTCACCGAACAGAATTTGGAACACAGATAGGACAGATATATCATTTTTCAAGCCATGCCATTTTATCAAGCAAGTTTTGAGGAAAATTGGGACCGAGGAAAAAATTACTATTATTATTGTTAAGATCTTTGCCCACAATTTAATGTTGAGCATTTTTGATAAAATCAGAACCTCCTTCGTATTATGGTCCTGAAAATATTTACTTATAGCTCAACAACAACTAAATTAAATTTGAACAATAATAATACAGTAATAACAATGAACAGGAGCAAATCAGAGACTCACAGAATCCTGCAAGCAAACTTACTGCCCTACACCTGATCTGATCACAAAGTATGAGGTAAGTAAAATAATCATTTTTCATAATAATCCTTGCATTTGATATTGCATGTTTCCCTTAGGAGAATGTCATGATCTACCCCTCACTTCTATGGCTCATTCCCTTCACTTTAACATTCCTCCTTTCATTCCTATTCTATACAATCAACCGGCTCTTCAATTCACCTTTCTATGCCTCGCCCATTCTCTCTCTCCACAAACTCTGACTGTGAGGACATGCTGGATTTCTTTGAGTCCAAAATCTACAAGGTCCGTTCAACTTTCTCAGCCTTCCCAAATGTCACGCTCTCTCCATCTTGACCGCACACTCCGACCCCTACTGATTTCTCCCTCCATATTTTCAAAACTGTCACTCCATCCTCTCTCAACTACTGTACTACCAGACTCAACCAGAAATACTACCATGTTTTTTTCTATGTGAATATATTTCAATCATACTTAAAGTAGATTATCAATAGTTCTGAAATAACATTTCAACATTGATCAAAGACATATTATCTGTCCTGTGCCTGAGCTGATCATTTGATTGGTGGAAAGATAAACAATTAAGCATCCATAATGTCAATTGAAACAGAAAAATGCTCAGACTTGAAACCTATATAATCTTTACTGATGCTGCAGTGTGGTGCTGTGGAATGTGGAAGGTACCATGCTTCAAATGAGATTTTAATCCAAGGTACTATATGTGTGTCCAGATGGACAATAAATCTTAGTAGATCCCATGGTGCTATTCAAAAGTTGAACAAAATACTCCTGGTGTTTTGAGTAACAGTTGCTCAAATAAAATTGGTGACTCATTGTGAACAAATTTGCTGCTTCATTTCCACAAAATACACACAATCACCCAAATCTACAGTATATTCTGAGTTGCACTTGGAGTTGTTTAACCGAACGATAAGGCAGCATATCAACTGCAAAGATTCATATTCTGACTGATTTTGAGTTCCATATTCAGTGAGTATCACAATTGTGCCATCTTGTGTAAGAGGACTTGATGTGTGCCAAAACCTTGTTGTTTTTAGTGATGCAATCTGAACAACATCTATTCTTGCTACCTCAGACTTATGAAGAGCAAAGATTTTCTGCACTCAAGCTTGTTGCAACACGTATTAATGAAATGGATTTGTTGAGTGCAGCTCAGACTGGACAGAAACTACTTATGGAATATGCAGACGGTGCCAATGATGCTGGTAAGAGTAAATGTTCCTCCGATGTAATAAGAAAGTGTGAAGCATCTGTTTCCTGGTCATTGCCCTACCAAATAATTGTTTGTATTTCATCGCCATAGTCCTGAAGTTCACAAACAGGCTGAAGAATACCTCTATTCCGCTTGTCTTCAGGAGCTCAAAAGCACGTTTGGACACACGGTTCATGTATCACCCGAGTCACCACCCCCCTAATTACCGATCCCACATCCTTTCATTCCCTCTCCCATACGCTCTAATACTCTTTGCTATACCTCATATTGCCTTATCTCTCATGTATGTGTTTAGCCTACATATATAGTCAATTCACTATACTGTATATTCTGTGAAGCATTTTCAGATGTTGAGAAGACATGAGGAGCGCTACATCAAATGCAAGGATTATTATTTTTATTACTTTACCTTATTGTTGTTTTACTTTATTTGTACCATATTGTAAAGGACCGAACCAGTGAGTGCATTCTTAGGTGATGAGCAACAAACATATGTAAATGTTTAGCTTTATTTTCAGGTATAGCACTTCCTATCCATCCACCTACTGTTGTTCTACAATGGAATAATGAGGATTACATTGTAAAGAAGTTCTCTGTCAGTCTCTATCTCGATCCTTCTATCAGTGATCCACCAAAACCAATTGATCACAAAGTTCAGCTACTCAACCAGCCTCCTTTCGGTCTTTATTCAAGGTTAGTCTGTTTAAGGCCATGAGTGATCTGCATGATTATACAGTATTAATATCTTGACAAAACAGCCCAGTCTACGCTGTTGCTATCTTATCAACCAGCAACAACATTCTGCACATCTAGAAGATCTTTCACTCTGGAGAATGTCCTAATGTTTTTTGTGGGGAAAAATTGGGAGCTGGATGGCAGACACATAGAGGATGAATGGCCATGAGTTAGTGGAAGGTGATTGAATAAATGAAACGTATTTTTAAAAATACAGTAGTACTTTAGTTTAAGAAGTTTTGAAAGCAGAGTGAGAAAGAGAGAGCAAGGCTAAGCTTTTCCAACACATAGATACAACTAAATACATTTTGGATATTCACACATCCAGGATTGTGATTAGAAGCAGGACCATTGGTTTGTTTCACGTTCTGTAGCCACACTGTACTGCGGATTATTATAAACACCATCTCTAATGTTGCAGCTCAGTTCAGCTACATCAGTACAAACCATCTATCAATCGTGCTGCTGCTTCTTACCAGGAATCAGGGAATATTACAGGAACAGCGATGGGAAGAAAAATGTTGAAATATCTCTTCGTTTTTTTTTGTAGGCTTTACCGTCAGATGTTCATAAATTCTGAATTTGAAGAAAAATTTAAAGAGTTTGCAAGTGACTTGGAAGCCGACAAGCGATCCTTTAGGAAGCTCCTCTGTATTTGTATGAAAACCTTGGAATGCCAGAAATTGCTTTCCTTCAAAAGTAAACTCTGAAGATTCTTCTACCTTGCATGTATAAAATTGTAGGATATGCTTCAATCTGTTCTGCCACTTTAGTTAGTAACTTACACTAATTCTGTCAATGGAGCATTAAATATTCGACCTGTCTTTCTCAATAGATGTATCAGTCACTTCACAGATTAAATCATTTGATCACCACTTGGTTTCCAACCACACAATCGGGAAACATTGGGATACACATTTCACTGGGTGTTGGGTTACTCAATTTGCTTAGCATTTAGAACACCCAGAATTTGACAGTTTGTCACATTCATAAAGAATGTTCTAAATTATCTTAAGTATTTTAAACTTCTCAAACAATTTCTGCTCAACTTTTGTCATCTGAAGTGATAAAGTATAAATTGGCCCAACCAGTCCCCGTAATTTGATGCATTCTGACAAGGTACCATTTGGCTGTATATGTACAGCACTACACTTCAACATCAGTACATCTTTCCGAAAGTGACGTATCTCAAATGGATTCCAAGTCTATGATTAAAAATAGAATCTATTGTATTGTGTGCTCCTATTAAAAAGTTCTCTCCAAACACATTTTTCTTTTGCTGGAATCAAAGATATTGATTGTTTCTGCCTATGTTTTCCAAACTGCTGGGAATATATTCTTACAATGAAATAAAAGGGTGTTGCATCAAACCACCTTCTAGTTGTATGTCATTTTCCTACTGGGGAATAACCCTGTTGTCAGAAGGGTATTCCAAAGTGCTGGACAGTCAGTGCTTCAGACGTGAGCTGAGTACATGGGACGAACGGAAGGGGGGATTAGGAGTTGCCGATGGATCCATCGAACACGAGAAGCTTGAGGCGAGACTTGAAAGGGGCCAGGAAGGGGGCGAGATGGAGGGACTGCAGGATGGATTTCTAGAGGTTGGGGGCAGAGTGGCTGAAGCCTCACCAGGCAAAGGTAGGATGGGTGAGTTGGGGAATGTGGGGCAAGCCAGAGCCTGCTGAGCGGAGAGGTGGGCAGGTTGTTAAGGGGAAAAGAAGGTCATGGATGTAGGGTGGGGGCAAGTTTGTGGAGGGCTTTAAATATGAGGGCCAGGAATCGGATCCTCTGGATGATGGGGAGCCAATGGAATCGGCCGAGGATGGGGGAGATGGGGTCATGGAGTTTGGAATGGTAGGGGACAAAGGCCACAGAGTTCTGGATTATCTGCAGCCCCTGGAGGGAGGAATTGCAGAGAGATAGTCAACTGCTTTGGGGAATAACAAAGACTTCTGAGAATAGACTCTACAGTGATTATCTCTTGGTTGTAAGTAACTTTTTATGATTATTGCTATGATGTGTTGAGATCCAGTCATGTCTCTTCCTGCATCACCATAACCAGCTTCAGGGAATCCACCTTCTGGGAGCTGTTCACTAATAGTCTCTTCATTCCCTGAATAACACAGCATGACAGCAATATGCAACACTGTGGACAGATCTCAGTCTAAATAGTGTACATGAAAATCCTCCATACTGAAAGAATTCTCTGTTTATTCACATCCAGCTCACTCACTGGACTTCCCAGCATCTCCTTACTCAAACTAAAAGCCATCCAGAATACTGGAGCTTGTACCAACTCTCTCAATAGGCTTTCTGAGCCAATCAACCCATCCCCCAAACACGGACAAACTTGCTCTAGTAGAACATTCAGCACAGCATTTCTGCCAATGTCAAACTATCATTTAGTCAAGTAAATTGACTAAATTTGTGGGAGAAATGCGGCTGCCAATTGTGCATAGCAGCGTCCCACAAACAGTCGTGGATTGAAGTGGCAAATTTATGATTTTTTTTAACGTTGAGGCATGCAAAGTAAGGAAACTTGCCGAAAGTTTTGCCTTGCTGGAAGTTGAAACCACATCTCTGATTTGCGAGGGACGTGCTCTCGTCACTGATGTAGATTTCTGCAAAAAACACATCTCCTCAAGGTCTGGAAAAGTCGTGAAATAAGACACCTCTGGAAAATAAGATAAGGAGGGAAGGCAGATGGCAGTGGAATAAGGGACAGCATGCCATGAAAGACAATATGGTGGACAAGGTAATTAGAGTGACCAGAACCATTGATATGGAGGAAGTGCAGAACCACTGATATGGAGGACAAGGTTGTGATGGGGGTAAGGTACAA
Organism: Hydrolagus colliei; assembly: GCA_035084275.1. Classification (NCBI taxonomy): domain Eukaryota; kingdom Metazoa; phylum Chordata; class Chondrichthyes; order Chimaeriformes; family Chimaeridae; genus Hydrolagus; species Hydrolagus colliei. The sequence goes on along the minus strand of CM068744.1, from coordinate 71,170,066 downwards.
AGGGTTGATGGAGATCTAAGGGACAAAAGCTAAGAAAGACGCATGTCTTTGAAGTTGATCAAAGAGTTTGGCAGTTAGTTGGACAAAGGTCAATTAATGGATTCTTAGGGGGTCCATGTCCTGTTCCAATTGCAAAAGCTGCTTAAAAATAGGAAGGTTGATGGTAAAGACACAAGACACAAGAGAAGCAACACAGGAAGCAACACAATCACGGTATATCTGGGAAGGCAATGTGAGGAGATCCAGTCGATCTCCAAAATACTGGAAGACGGTATCTGGACATCCGAATGGGAAGTCCTTTTGAAGTTGGGGAGGAAAGGAGAGGGTAATGTAGTTCATATCCCCTCCCGTTTGACCATTGGGAGCTTCAGGGGAACTATCTTTTACCCTGGACAACCCCGAGCATGCCTAAGATGTGGGCAAGTGTGGCACTATGTGGCAGCCTGCACACAAACAATGTGCTGGAACTGCAAGGTACTGGGACATGTGGCAAAAGAGTGCACGTTGGGTAAGAGATGTGACCTATGTGGAGAAACAGGTCATCTCTACCGCACGTGCCCACAAAGAAGGGGGTTTAAAATAACGCAAAGCCGGGAGGTTGGAAGACAGGAAGGGAGAATGGAGCCGGGGGAAGGGAAAGGACAGGACGAGGAACTGGGTGGGGAAATTTTGGGGGTGGTCGAGATACCTTTGGAGAGGAGGGAGTGTGAGTCAGGACGCACCAGTGGGGAGGAAATGGACACTTTGGACAATTCCAAACGGGACAAAGAAACCTGGCAGGTAGCCGGAAAACATAGCTGGATAAAAAAGGGGATACAACCCAAAAGAAGCGGCTATGATAGCGACAGTGACAGAGGAAAGAGGAGGGAGAAAGGAGGGGGAAAGGAGGATGGATCCCCTGCCCCCCCCCAAAAAGAGGCAGCTAATGGAGGTGGTGGAGGTAGTGGAAAAAACCTCAAATAAAGCAACTAAAGAGACAGCAAAAGGAGAGGAACTTGGAAGGACTCCAGGAGCTGGACCCGAATCAGGAAAGACACCGCCGGGGCAGGAGACGGAAAAGAGGACCAACAACACGACCAAGACGGGAAACAATCCCGGAGGAGATGGAGATGGTAAAGGACTGGAGCAGATGGAAGAGGGGGTAAATGGGCAAGTATAAACTATGTAAATGGCACTGCGGATAGGTTCCCTGAACGTTAAGAGCGTTAAAAATTCCAAGCGCTGCGTAGCGACGCTTCAGTGCCTGTCCAGAGTCAAGGCCGATATTCTGTTTCTGCAGGAGTGCTGGATTCCACACTCCCAATAGTTACAGAACTTGGGCAAAGCGGTGGGACCCCTACGGACCATCTGTGTGGTCAGGGGGAAATGACACCCAGGCATCGGGTGTGGCGGTCCTACGGAGAGGGAAAAACCTCACCATCACCGACTATAAGGAGGTGGTGGGGGGCAGAATCCTTGTGGTGGATGTGACGTACAATGAAGCCCCAATTAGGCTCATTAATGTGTACGTTCCAGCAAAGAGGAAGGACCGGGTGGCCCTTTTCCGGATGCTACCTCCCTGGCTGCTTACACCCAAACCAGTCATCCTGGGAGGAGATTTTAACTGTATTCTGGAGAGAGACGGGAGATCAAACAGATCTGATGGGGAGTTAGGGGCTGCGTCCAAGCTGCTTCAAAAAGTGGTTGCAGATGGACGTTTGTGTGACGTTTTCAAGGCTCCAGATGATGGGGCCCCCAAACGATTCACCTATTCTAACCCCAGTGGGTCGGTCTTCTCACGAATAGATTTTCTATTCGTATCGAGAAGACTAGAAGTGACTAAGACTGAAGCGAGGCCGGCGTCCCTTACCGACCATCGCCTCCTGCTGACGAACTTACTAGTTCACGGAAGCACGAGGAGGGGTCGAGGGACGTGGAAGCTGAACGTAAAGCTTTTGACCCGTAAGAATGTAGAGGAGTTGCGGAAGGAGTACCAAGGGTGGAAAACCTTGAGGGACTTCTGTGACTCCTCTACAGAATGGTGGGAAATGGTGAAGAGTCGAATCAAAGAATTCTTTGTCCGAAAAGGGGTTCAATTGGCAAAGGCCACGAACCGGGAAAGAGAGAGACTGCAGAAGGAGTTGCAAAAGCTCCTAAAGCAGCAGCTAGAAGGTATAGAGTTTAGGGAGGCAATTAAAGAGGTGAGAGACCAGCAAGGAGTGCTGCTCGCCTCGGAAGCCTCCAAGATCTTTTTCCGCTCCAGAGTGCGCACGATAGAACGAGACGAGAAGTGTACCAGCTTCTTCTTCCGGAAAGTGAACAGAGGTAGCTCTGTGATTTCCGGGTTGAAGGATGGAGACGACTCCATGTGCACAGAACAGGAAGACATGAGGAGGATCACAAGATCCTTCTATGAGGACCTGTATCGCGAGAAAGCCACGGAGAGCATGGCCACTCGGGATTTTCTCTCTGCCCTCACCGAAGTGGTGGACGAGGGGAGTCGAGAACATCTGGATCGGCCGCTCTCGTTTGAAGAGCTGACCAAGACGGTAGGTTCCCTCAGGACAGGTAAGACCCCGGGGAGCGATGGCCTCCCGGTGGAACTGTACTTAGTCCTGTGGGACGTGATCGGACCGGTCCTCCTGGAAGTGTACGAGAGTATGCTTCAAGAAGGAACCATGGCAGACTCGATGCGGAAAGGTAACATCACCTTGATCTATAAAGAGAAAGGCTAGAAGGCGGATTTAAAGAACTGGAGACCTATATCTCTACTAAACGTAGACTATAAGATCTTAGCAAAGGTGATCTCAGAGAGGATGAAGACTGTCATGGAGCAGGTAATTCACCCCGATCAGACCTGCGCGGTGCCAGGCCGGAGGATCTCTGACAACCTTGTGTTGTTAAGGGATACCATCGCCTACGTGCAGGAGAGAGGGGGGAAGACCTGCCTCATCAGTCTGGACCAAGATAAAGCTTTTGACCGAGTATCTCATGACTACATGTATGAGGTACTTGCCAAAATGGGTTTCGGACAAAGAATTCGCGATTGGGTCCACCTGCTCTACAGAGATATCTGCAGTGCAGTGATGGTTAATGGGAACGAAACGCTGCCTTTCCCCGTCAGGTCGGGAGTAAGACAGGGGTGCCCCCTCTCCCCTATCCTGTTTGTCTGTTGCATCGAGCCCTTTGCACAGGCAATCAGGAGGGAGCAGAGCATCAAAGGCGTCATCATCCCGGGCAGCCAAGGCATGCAAGCCAAGGTGTCCTTGTATATGGATGATGTTACGGTGTTTTGCTCAGATCACCGATCGATTGAGAGCTTGATGGGTATCTGCAATCTTTTGGAACGGGCTACGGGTGCCAAAGTGAATCGCCAAAAAAGTGAGGTGATGTACTTTGGCAACTGGCAAGACCGGGCGAAGGTATCTTTTGAGGTAAAACCAGAATACATTAAAATCTTAGGCATCTGGTTTGGGGCCGCTGGGGCAAGGGGGAAGAACTGGGAGATGGCAATAGCGTGAATTAGGGGACGTTTGAAGCAGTGGCAGGAACGCATGCTTTCAATCACTGGGAAGAACCTGGTGATTAAGTGTGAGGCGATCTCTGGATTACTGTATGTGGCGCAAGTTTGGCCCTTGACCAAACACTGCGCCACCGCAGTCACCAGAGCTATCTTTAGGTTTGTCTGGGGCTCTGGGATGGATCGTGTCCGCAGGGCCGCGATTCACAAGACTCCAGACAAAGGAGGGAAGGGTGTCCCTGATGTAGCCCGGACTATCATGGCCACCTTTATGTGTGGCTGCGTGAGGGTCTGCCAGGAGCCAAGATATGAAGGCACTGCATGCAGATATATGCTGGGCTTCTATCTGTACCCAGTGCTAAGAAGGTTAGGATTGGCTGAGCTGCCACGGAACTCCCCTCTGGGTTGGAATGTCCCGAGGTACCTGGAGGAGATCGAGACATTCCTATCCGAGAACAGGGTGGATCCCTCTGAAGTTCCCAGTTGGACACCACGGACGGTGTTAGACATCATCCGAGAGAGAGAGGTGGACGAAACCTTGGTAGGGTACCCTCCGGCGACCGTTAGTCACATCTGGGAGAACGTTTCATCCCCAGCTCTGACTAACAAACACCAGGATGTGGCCTGGATGATGGTCAAGAGAGTTCTTGGACTCAAGAGCTTTCTGATAAGAAGAGACTTAGTGCAGTCAGAAAGTTGCCCTCGGGAGGGCTGTGGAGGGAAGGAGAATGAGGAACATCTGTTCCTGCATTGTGCCTTTGCCAACCAGGTGTGGAACTAGACAGAGTGGCTACTCTCGCGGTTCATCCCGGGAGTCAGTCCACTCGGTGTTGTATGGCCTCTTTCCAGGAACACACGAAGTGACCGACCTACAATGTGCCTGGAGGGTCATCAACTCGGTCAAGCATGGCCTATGGGTCTGCCGCAACCGAGAGACCTCCGGACATGGAAATAGGTCAGTGTCGGCCTGTTACAGGAGGGCGATAGTAAGTGTCCGGGAATATGTCATCAGGGACGCCCTGGAGATAGGCTCGGTCGAGGCTAAGGATAGGTGGGGCGTGATCTAGTATGCCACTGCTTAGAACGTCAGGGACACTATCAGCAGTGCTTGTGGGGGGACACTCGACCTGTAACCAGAGAGTGTCCCCAAGTGAAGGTTTTTCCTTTGTAGATGCCTCTCCCCATAAAGGGGAGAGCATCGGAGTGTTTTTTTTTCCAAATGTCTGTTTTTGGTTTTTTGGCCTACCATCCGCTAAGGAAAGGATGGTGGAGCTGGGATTAGCCCCTTTGTAACTGCTCCCTGTAAAAAAAGGCAGCAGTGCAGAGAAGCGAGGAGGCCTGACATAAGGGAATGTGGGGAATAGGCGTTTTTGTGTTGAGAAGGACAGGTTTTTTGTTTTTCTCCACAAAGACGGTGGAAGGTTTTTTTGTTGGGAGTGGTGAATGGGTTGTTTTTTTTTTTCGCGTGGGTACTGAGTCAAGGCCGATGCGGAATGTCACGGGAAAAAGGACTTGGGCGATTTGATGTCACGGGGAAGGTTTAAAAAAACAAATCTATATGTTTTTAACAAAAAAATAAATATATATTTGTTTTAAAAAAAAGGAGGCAACACAAGACACAGAGAAGCGACACAGAAACCATAATTTCAATCATTGACAAGATAGTCTTTTCCTCAATCAAGGAAAGACCGAAAGAGAACCAGCAGGGGAGTTAGAGGTCAGGCTAGCAGGAAGACAGTACACAGTGAATCAGCAAGCCAACAGTCAGAAGAGGATAGGTCTGGTTGTTTGTGTATCGTGTAGTTAGCCGACACCAAAAGCCAGAATATCAAAGACTTGTGCTCCTGAGAGTCCAGCTGTTGTGTGATAGCCTGGATAATAGAGATAATGCTTTAATTGGTAAAAATGAGAGAGAGAGAAACAGCAAGAGAGAAGCCTATATTGACCGTCAAGCAGACCATCAACCCATCAACGAACCCAAGTCAGAGCCTGACTTGTGAGATAGAGAGAGAGAGAGTGAAAGAGCGAAAGAGAGACATACCGAAGTCAAGGAAAAGGCAAATGGGGCATAGAAGAGAGTAAGGAGATCTATCAACAGAGTGGAACTGGACCTTGAGGTGGTGTTTTGTGAGACACCCAGGACCCGGTCGTCCACTAACAGAAAAACAAAAGTTGCTGGGGAAACTTAGCAGGTCAGGTCAGCGTCCATGGAGAAAGGAAAAGGAGTCAACGTTTCGGGTCTACAACTCTTCGTCAGAACCCGGTAGTCTGCTTGATACTCACACATACATACATTGCGAGGTGGGCAGTACAATTGCTCGGAGTGGATAAATTATCATTAATCTGAAGAGTCTATAAGTTTGTTTATTTTGTTGTATTTGTGTCTATGTCCTTATTACTAGGGAACGGCGATATGGGATTTTTCCGGATATGGTTATATCGGCTGGCTCATACCTGCTCAAACCGATCTATCGAGTTTTTATACTGCGCATGCGCGTGCATTCGAAGTGCGCGTGCATTGATGGCGCGCGCAGTCGCGCCATCAATGACGATGACGATGCGCGCGCAGTCGTGGTGCACGCACATTTCGAAATGCGTGCTCTAGGCCCAGAAAGTTTGTAATGTTGGTGTCAAGGTCTGTTGAATTATACGATGTTATTTGCTCCCTACCTCCCCCTCTCCTTCTCTCCTTCTCTCCCTCCCTCCCTCCCTCCCTCCCTCCCCCTCCTTTCCTCTCTCCTTCTCTCCCTCCCCCTCCACTCTCCCCCCCTCCCACCCTCCCCTCTCTCCTTCTCTCCCTCCTTTCCCCTCTCCTTCTCTCCCTCCCCCTCCACTCTCCCCCCTCCCACCCTCCCCTCTCTCCTTCCCCTCTCTCCTTCTCTCCCTCCTTTCCCCTCTCCTTCTCTCCCTCCACCTCCACTCTCCCTGTCTCCTCTCCCTCCTTTCCCCCTCTGCTTCTCTCCCTCCCTCTCCTCCTCTCTCCTTCTCTCCCAACTTTCCCCCTCTCCCTCCCTCCCTCCCCTCTCTCCTTCTCTCCCTCCTTTCCCCCTCTCCTTCTCTCCCTCCCTCCCTCTCCTCTCTTCCTCTCTCCTTCTCTACCTCCTTTCCCCCTCTCCTTCTCTCCCTCCCCTCTCTCCCCCCCTCCCTCCTGTCCCCTCGCTCCTTCTCTCCCTCCTTTCACCCTCTCATTCTCTCCCTCCTTCTTCTCTCTTCCTCTCTCCTCTCCCAACTTTCCCCCTCTCCTTCTCTCCCTCCCCTCTCTCCCCCCCTCCCTCCTTTCCCCTCTCTCCTTCTCTCCCTCCTTTCCCCCTCTCATTCTCTCCCTCCCTCTCCTCTCTTCCTTTCTCCTTCTCTCCCAACTTTCCCCCTCTCCTTCTCTCAAAATAGAACACACACACACCAAAAAAAAATCTAGAGATTTATTCTCCTCCATTTCTTGCTTGAAAGTAGCATGTAATGTCCACGTGTAAATGAGATCTATTACAATAGAAAAGAGAGAGACAGACAGTCTGACTGTTAGAGGTAGAAGCCAGATTATCACTGTTGTGTGTGTCTGACTAGACACACACACAGAAGCAGTGATAGTTTGGCTTCTAACTCTGTCACACACAAAAATAACACTTACAGCCACAAAATGCCACTTATTTTTATGTAGTCTGAATTAATGTCCTTCGCCATTGGCAAGCTCTCCTTAAAAAGTGACAGCGTTCGTGATACTTTGCCACTTTTTGTCCCCTCTCTGGTACAATGTTCTCCTCTTAAATAAAGCAGGAATTGTTTGAGCTGCACTGGCCCCACTACCTGTCGCTTTCTCCGAAGCGCTGGTTCGACTTCCTGCTGTTGTCGACAATGATTTCGCTCTGAGGGCAGCGTGCTGGGCGGGGTGGTGCTGCTTAATGTGTTGTCGCAGGTTGCTCGTGCTCGAATCAGATGTCTTAACCAAGACCTTGCAAACTGTACATCTATACACACCATTACTGACTGCATTGTTTTCAAAGTGTCCCATACGGGGCTTCTTTTCCCCATGATGAGAAAGGTAAATTTTCAAACTACAATTTTCAGCGATGCGACTTTGTTAAGACGCCACGACTCACGTCGAGTATACACAGTAAAGTGTGTGCGCGCATCGGATGTGCGCGCGCGTTAATTGTGCGCGCGCACCGAATGTACGCGCATTCCATGCTCTAGATCTAGGAGGTTGCAATGCCGGCGACAAGGTAAGCTGGAAAAGATCGCATTACACTGATAATACCAACAATATTGATATATTGCCAGGAACTATATTAAAAATATAACGATATATATTTTTAAAATCGAATCCCTCGATATAACAGGTTTTTTAGAATTACCATATCGGCACACCGATGTGAAAATCACATCTGGTTTAATCGAAAAACCAATTAATCGCCGTTCCCTACTTATTACTAATGCAATAAACTTGTTATTGAACTTTTAGTCTGTCCTGCTCATTCTTGACAATCAATAATCGACCGACCGATCAATCAATCAAATATCATCCAGAACCTTACACTGAGCTGCAGAATACTAAAAACTAAGAACATACAATCAAATCCTGGCTTGATCTTGTGTAAGCTCTGTCACAATAAATCTGAGAACTTAATGTCAGGGTTACAGATGGTGTGGGTAGAACAGAAGGGAGAGGTGTTGAACGAAAAGGCGAGGATATTGATTACAGTTACTATATTTTTTTTTCCAAAGGACATTGTATTGGCTCTTTCGCTCTCTCTCTCTCTCTCTCTCTCAACTTGTCATATTCTCTGGCGGATATCCATTCCTTCCCTTGTTTTTACCTTATTATTATCCATTAGGTATGGAACGTATGTGCGGGATATTATCAATAGCATCTCAGAGGGAAAATGCTCCGAAACGTTCCCCTATTGCATGCTGAGGAACACTGAACCATGAAGAAGAACTCTGTGGATGCAAGTCGCGTATAATAATAATCCTTGCATTTGATATAGCGCTTTCCACATCTTATCAACGTCCCAAAGCGCTTCACAGAATATACTGTGAAGTGAATTGACTGTATATATTTGTGGGTGAATCGCGGCAGCCAATTGCGCACAGCAGTGTCCCACACACAGTCGTGGATTGAAATGACCAATTTTATTATTGTTTTTTTTTTTGAGGGATTATTATTAGGCATGTGGAGTAAGGAAACTTGCCCAAGGTTTCGCCCTGACCTGCCTGGATTTGAACTCGGGTCTCCCCAGCTTGGTCTCCCCAGCTTGCAAGACAAGTACTCTAACCACTGAGCCGAGGAGCTCCACGTATGCCACAAGTTTAACCTTCATCAGGACAAATTTCAGTCAAAGTGATGTATAATTAGCAGATTAATTGGATAACGTTTGTTATTCATCAGTCCTTCCTGAGTTATGACTCCCAAGATTTACAGATCTCATGCACACCAAATATTTCATTTCAGATGTCCTTGATGGTTGTAGGGTGCGCCTCACCTTTGCTGTTACCTTACAGACATTCAAATCTTTGAATTTAATACTCACTTCTCCCAAAACATGGACAGAAACTTGCTCAGGTGGAGCAGTCAGCACAGCATTGGTGCCAATGTCAAATTCGTTAACATGAGCCACACACCCTCACCTGCTTTTCCTGTTTCAGAAGCTTATAGGCTGTGTTTAACCCCTATCCCACAAAGAGAAGGGAGATTCTCCGAGTATTCAGGGTTATTCATATTCCCTCAGTCCATACCAACTTTTGGGGGCATAGCTAATTTAATTGTTGTTGTTATGCCTGCATTTGCCAGTAAATGTGTCCCTCTATGGATGAGTGTTTATCTGTTTCTCTCGCTGAGTATGTCATGATTCCCTCTGGGTATCTGTGTGCCAGCAGTTACCCCAACGCCCACTCTGCCTCCAAACCTTGGTACTTGCCAATCCGCACCTAATAGTTTCTACAATGAAGTAAACCCGCTACCAGCGTGTCCACTCCCTGTGCTCAGCGGACTCCAGTCTGCTCCTTGTCCCCTGACCCATATTCCCCACCATTGATGGGCAAGCTTTCAGCCAATCAGCCCCCAACTTTGGAATTCAATCCCGCAATCCCTCAGCCTCGTCTCCTCCTCCATCAAGACCCGCTTCAAGACCCACCTCTTTGACCGTACCATTGGTCACCACACTTCCCCTCCCTTCCCTCTACGCTCCCTGATCACAACCCTAGCTCTGGTGTGAAATGTTGACTGTTCAGTGCCTTGGGAAGTCCTCCCGATGTGAAAGGCTCTAAACAAATGTAATTTTGTTGTTGCTGTAGTATGGTGTCGTTTGTCTACAGTATCTGCCTCCTTCCCCTCCCCTGTCTGTCCCTTGCAGGCTGCTTGGTGTCGTTTCCCATGTTGGGCACCTACACAATGAGTACCCTGCCCATTCTCCTCCCTCTGCCCTGCCTCTAGCCCCAATAGGCCCCATGTCTGTGGGCTGCTTATGTCCCACTAACCCTCTGCCTCAAGTATTGGCCTCAAGACTATCTGATATCTCTCTGTCTGTGTCTCTCTTTGTATTTATGTATGTATGTATGTGTGTGTGTGTATGAATGTGCTTGCTTGTTTGTCTCTCTGTATCTGTAAGTATGTGCCTCTACATGTGATTATTTGTCTCTCTTTCTCGCTGAGTATGCTTGTGCTTCTCTATGGGTATGTGTGAATCTTTCTCGGTTTCATGCAACAAATATACAGTCAATTCACTCTAAAATATATTCTGTGATGTGCTTTGATACAGTGTGATGATGTGATCAGGCAAAGATTATTATTGAGAGATTACTGTTATCAAATGCAAAGATTATTATTGTTATCATGTATGTCTCTCTGTGTGTGGTATCTGTCCACATTATCTGCAGTCCATCCCAAAGTCCCTTCAGCTTGCTCCTTCAACTTCTTCTTTCAAAGGCTGAATCAAGGACTTGCTGTTCAATGCCCAGTCTCCACCCAGCTTGGAAAATACTCTGACATATTCAGCACCTGGGGACATCCTTCGGACAAGAAAGCTGCTTGATAATTGCAATATTTTATTGTCTTGCAAATCTGAAAGACATTAAGTGCATGAAGACAAGGGCCAAGGCTTGTGGACGACACCATGTGTCATGACCCCATCAGGCCTACCCTGACCTGCCCAACCATCGGTGCAAATGCTTTCAGCCTCTCTGCTCCCGCCCTTTGGAACTCCTTGTTCCAACCACACAATCACCAAACATGGTGGTGATTCATAATAATAATAATAATAATAATTCTTGCATTTGGTATAGTGCTTTCCACATCTTATCAATGTCCCAAAGCGCTTCACAGAATACACTGTAAAGTGAATTGACTGTACATATTTGTGGGCGAATCGCGGCAGCCGATTGCGCACAGCAGTGTCCCACACACAGTTGTGGATTGAAATGACCAATTTTATTATTGTTTTTTTTGGGGAGTGATTATTCACATGACACGGGGTTAAAATAACGACATTGATGTATTATTGATACACTATTGATGCAAATCTTGATTTACATCAAGATATTCAGTATGAAAGCGGAATGGGAGTGAAGGAGGAAAGCCTTTATCTGGAGTTTGAAAGGCGAAAGGTAAGGGACAAACTGAAGGGTTTGGGGGATGGAGTTCCAGGGAATGGGGACTGATACTGTGACAGTGAAGCTGGTGGGTGGAGGGACATGAAATGTGTTATGTGGAGGAGACCATGGAAGGATGCAAAGATTAATATGAGGACATTGAACTGAACCTGCTGGTGGGTTCCAAGCCAGTGAAGCAGAGTGACTCATGGATCACAGTGCAGGACACAACACTACTGCATCCCTCCGGGGAGGCAGAGTGTACATTCCATTACTAAAACAGTTAATTTTCTCTTTCGTAGCTCCTGCTATCTTCATGTATTTTTCTGGCACACAAAAAGATACGATATGACCAAACCAAAGGCAGAGTTTATTTCCCAGTAAGAAAGTGACGTAAAATTAGCAAGTGATTGGATGCAACACCCTTTTATTTCACCGTAAGAATATATACCAGCTGCTTGGAAAAGAAATGGCACAAAGAATCAAAAACAAATTCCACCACAAGTAAAATGTGTTTGGTGAGAACCTTGTTAATAGGAGCACACAATACAGTAATTCTATATTTACTCTTAGCCTCTTCTTAAATCCATTTGAGATACGTCACTTTCGGAAAGATGCATTCATTGATCCTGGAGGGAATGCTGTGCTGACTCAGCCAAATGGTACCTGGCCAGAAGGTATTAAATTACGGGGCTGATTGCTAAAGATAATTGACACGATTCAAAACTGTTCTTTGTGAATGTGAAAAACTGCCAAATTGTGGGTGTTTTGCAATGCAAAGCAAATTGAGTAACTTAACCCAGGTGAACTTTGTATCCCGAATGTTTCCTGACTGTGTGGTTGGAAAATCAAGTGGTGATCAATTAATTTCATATGTGAAGTGTCTGATACCGTTTATTGAGAAATTTAACTTCAATATCAACTTATCCATTCAGAGAGTTAATGTTAGTAACAAACTAAAGTGGCAGAACAGATTGAAGCACATTGTACAATTTCATACATACAAGTTAGAAGAATCTTCCAAGTTTATTTTTAAAAGAAGCCAATTTCTGTAATTCCACCGTTTTCATATGAAGGCGGTTGGCAGTGGAGAGGGAGAAGGGAGAAATGGGAACAAAAGAGAGCAGGAAGGGGAGAGTGGTAGGACCCATGGTGGAGAGAGGAGGCACTGTGGATGGTTAGCGTGGGGGTAGAAGGTGGAGTGGGGGAGTGGGACGAGTGGTGGTGTGAAGGGGAAAAATTCAGCCAAGTGATTGTTTACAGAGCTTGAGGCGAAGAAGCCTAGGACCTCTTTTCAAGGGTCGTCTGATGTGAGGATACAGGGAGTTTGAGAAGAACTGCCTGCCTCTTTGTCCTCCAGTCGACCACTCCATCCTCCTCCATCACCTTTCCTCCCTCATCTATCTTAGTGGGACCCAACCAGACGGGCTGACACACTGTTTGACAGAATCCTGGGAAAATCTTGCTTCACTTTTCAAGTACAGTAGTCCTATGTGTTCTTAAATGTGCATCCAATCTCTGAGGTAGATGGGACCTCAGTGTAACATCTCATCCAAAAAATACACATCTTACAATCCAGCTCCTTCACAGTCATTTCTGAAATCCATGACCATCTCCATACCCACCCGATCCCCCTGGTACAGTGACCATTTCCACTCGCCGAAATCTCATACCGGCTGCCTGAGTGCAGATGGCAGAAAACTGGCTTCACCAACTGTGGCTCGAGCATATTCACAGCTACCGCCGTTCCTTGTCACACACAAAAATGGTGCACGACTTCAACATCATTCTGAAACAACTCCAAGGTCCTTTTCTCCACCATCCAGCACCTCCTCCTTGCGCCCCCACAAGCATCCTCAATTTTCACATCCAACAACAAATGTGAAGAGGTCAAGGACTTCCTTTCCACCAAAATCAATAACATCCACCTGGCAGCCTCACCCTCCCGCTACTTGTTGCCCACCAGCACCTCCAGTCTGTCTCCCTCGCCCATCCCATCCTCAGCTCTTACCACGACCCCCATCCTATATTCCTTCTTCCCCATCTCTCCTTGCTCCACCATCACTACTATGAAACCCACCCCCCGCTGCCTCTACCCCCTTTCCAACCAACTTGCTGATTGCCTAGCTGCACTTCCTTTGTCCATTGTTGGCAGACACCATTAGTCAGTCCCTCTCTTCAGGAACAGTCCCTCCGGCTCTCAGAACTGCTGTCATCACGCATCTCCTTAAAAAACCTACCTTTGATCTCTCCAAATCTAGCTAATTCCACACTATCTCAAATCTGCCCTTCATTGCAAAAGGTTTAGAATGCATTGTTGCCAACAAACTCAATGCACACCTCTTCCTCCACACCCTATTTGAACCCCTCCAGTCTGGATTCTGCCTTTCCCACAGGATAGAGATTACGCTTGTGACACTCACAAACGATGTCCTCTCTATCTGCAACCAGGGGTCCATCTGTCTCTGTATCTTCCTGGACCTTTCCGCCACCTTTGACAAAGTTGATCACTCCATCCTCCTCCACCGACTGTCCTCCGCCATACATCTCAGTGGGACCTCGTGGCCTCACAAACCACCAGCATTGGATCTCTACCAATGGCTTTCCTCTCGCTATTGCCTAGGCACCTAAGCGATATCCCAGGGATCCATGTTTGGCCCTCTTCTATTTATCTACATGCTCCTTCTTGTTGATGTTTTCTGCAGACATGGGGTACCTTCACCAGCATTGCCCAAAAGCTGCCGAATCCATGTTCCATGTCTTCGTCACATCTCAGCTGGACTACACCAATGCCCTAGTTACCGGTCTCGCTTCTGCCACCATTCACAATATTCAGCTCATGCAGAATTCCACTGCCCGCACTCTCTGAACCAAAGTTTGCTCCCTGATTACCCCAGTCCTTGCCTGACTTGACTGGCTCCCTGTCACAGGGTAGAGATACTTCAAGATCCTCACTCTTGTGTTTAAATCCCTCCAATCATCAGCACCCACTATCTCTGTAACCTCCTCTCTCCTCACAGCAGCACCCGCTGCCTTTGATCTACTGAGGCTGACATCCTCCTCTTCCTCTTTTCAGCCACCATGCTCCCTCCCTCAATCGTTTTGCCTTGCCCCCATGTTTTCCATTTTCAGGTCATGCCTGAAGACCTTTCTGTTCAACCGTTCCTATGGTCACCTTCCATCTCACACTGGCTCAGCCCTGGGCTCCGCTACTGTGGAGTGCTCTGAGATGCCGCCTGCCATGGAGGATGTTACATAAATGCAAGTTGTTGTTGTATTGCATTGCAGACTAGTCTGTGTGATTTCAGAATCTGCATTTGGACTTGAATATACAACCTTCTGAGAGAGAGACAATAGTTCTATCATTTGAGATTGGCTAATAGCTATATAATAGCTGAAATGAGCCTCCCCACAGCACTCCTAAAATGTGTGTATTTTTATGCTTGACTCGAGTCTCTAGACTTTCTGTACCAGGACCCATCCAGTCAGCACCTGAAATAGGAAAAGCAGGTGATAGAGTGTCGCTGATCATAATGAAGTTTGCATAGGCAGAAATGCTGTGCTGACTGCTCCACCACCCAGGCAGGTTTGTCCATGTTTGGGTAAAGTGAATATTAAACTGAAAGATTTGAATATCCTAAGGTAACAGCCCTGGTGGGATACAGCCTACAACCACCATGGAAATATGAAATTAAATAGTTGTTATTCAGGAGATCTGTAATTCCTGGAGTCATACCTGGGGGACTGGAGAATAACAAATGTTAACCCATTAACTTGATAATTATACAGCATAGACTAAAATCTATAATTTATGCTCATGCCTTTTCAATGATAGCAAAGTCCCAGTAAAGTTTAAACTTGTGGCTCACCCGATGTGTGTCCAAAGTTCTTCTTGTTTGGAAATGAAAGAGATCTAGGGGTCCTGATTGGCAATAAAATTCAAGCTCTCCCATATGCTCTGTGGCAGTGAATAAAGCAAACCAGATGTTGTGTTGTATCAAAAAAATCAATAGCAAGCCCCAAAAGTGCCACTGCCATTATTGAGACCATATCTGGACTACTTAAACATTCTGCTAGCCACAGTATGAAAATGATATTGGAGAAATTGAGAATAAATAGAGTGCAACCAAAGTGACTAGACTTTCGTTTTGCTTGTCCAGAATAAAAGAACTAGAGGTCATGGCCTATGATTGAAATTCAGAATGACTCTACTGAAACGCTAATTCAGTGAGTGTATAGTGAACCTGGGGAACAGGCTCCAAGGATATGGTTGAAACAGATAGTGTTGATTCTTCCAAACACAGATTCAATTGTTTTCTTTAGGAAATTTAATTAAGGTGTATATATAGATATACATACGGTATAGGTAGTTTGTGACATATGTGCATGCGACCTCCAGGAAGGTTAAGGGTGAACCAGATGGAGTATGATATGCTTTTGTCCAGCATTTCAGTGTGCCATATAAAACTGTACATATATGTGGAATTTGACAATGGAAGAGAGGTAAACAGTAGTGGGGTATGAATACCTTTTGATAATATTAATATTAATAATCCTGGTATTTGATACAAAAATAAAATTGTATTTACATAGCGTCTTTCATCTCGGGAGAATATCACAAGGAGTTGGACAGGCAGTGATTTTGATCAGAGCTGGGTTCAGGATTGAGGAGGATGGAGGGAAGGGGGTTTAGCAGGATGACAAATGGCACGGTTGAAGAGTAGGGTCTTGAGGTGGGATTTGAAGAAGACTAGGGAGGGGCCAGGTGGAAGGATTGTGAAATAGAATTCCAAAGGCTGGGGAAGAGAGGCTGAAGGCTCATTTACGACTATTTTAACAAAGTTTCATGGTTAGCCATACAAAACACCTGTGATGAGTGGGATCAGAGGCGGTTACTAATAATGGCACTCACAACTCGAGTGTTTAACGTATTACCGCTGCAAATTAAATATTTTGCAAGGTACATTGGAAGGGTTCTCAGAGCCACTATGAGTGCTGTGGTATGCATCACAAGAGATCCAAATTCAATATTAGAAAAATGTAGACAGACAGAAAACAACCAACTTGGTACATTGACAGATTGTGGTATGCAGTTATTGAGCCGTTGATCGGGTCAGTGCTAAATACATGTCAGCTAACAGAATTTGGAACACAGGTGGGACAGATACATTATTTCTCATGCCATGCCATTTTATCAAGCAAGTTTTGAGGAAACTTGGGACCGAGGGAAAGATGACTATTATTATTGTTAAGATCTTTGCCCACGATTTAATGTTGAGTGTTTTTGGTCAAATCAGAACCTTCTTAGTATTATGGTCCTGAAAATACTTACTTATAGCTCAACAACTAAATTAAATTTAAATAATAACACAGTAATAACAATAATCCTTGCATTTGATACAGCGCTTTTCACATCTTATTGATGTCTCAAAGCACTTCTGTGCTGTCTGTATGCACGAGCCAGTGTACGGTGAGGCATATCTGCTGTCACGAGGGTTTGGTCATTGGGAGAGTCTGGCTGCCAGCCATAGTCTGGGGTTAATCTTAATTTTATAATGAAAGGTCATTGTATTCCAGAACACATGTTCCTTCATGCAAAAAAGAATATTCAAAGTAATATCTATAAAAGTAGAAAAAGGTTCCAATTACAGGACAGATCCACCTAACGGTACAAATAGATACTTGCTGCTTTCAGCGGTGATCGGAGATCGAGTCACTATGTTGAGACCTTGCTTCCTTATTTCTGTTCTTTTGGGGCTTCAAATTGGAGGAACAGGAGCATATAATCTTCAGAAAGAACACTGCAAAGAAAATTACTGCCCTACACCTGATGTGGTCAAAAAGTATGATGTAAGTAAAATAATAATTTATTATAATAATCCTTGCATTTGATATTGCATGTTTCCCTTAGGAGGATGTCATGATCTACCCCTCACTTCTATGGCTCATTCCCCTCACTCTAACATTCCTCCTTTCATTCCTATTCTATACAACCAACCGGCTCTTCAATTCACCCTTCTATGCCTCGCCCATTCTTTCTCTCCACAAACTCTGACTGTGAGGACATGCTAGATTTCTTTGAGTCCAAAATAGACAAGGTCCGTTCTCCATCTTGACCGCACACTCCGACCCCTACTGATTTCTCCCTCCATATTTTCAAAACTGTCATTCCCTCCTCTCTCAACTACTATACTACCAGACTCAACCAGAAATACTACCATGTTTTTTTCTATGTGAATATATTTCAATCATACTTAAAGTAGATTATGAATACTTCTGAAATAGCATTTCAACATTGATCAAAGACATATTATCTGTCCTGTGCCTGAGGTGATCATTTGGTTGGTGGAAAGCTAACCAATTAAGCATCCATTAGATACACTATCAATTGAAACAGAAAAAAGTACTATGACTTTTAAGTAAGAATGGTTCAGTTGCTGACACTCTTGTCTCTGATTAAGAAGGGTAAAGCCCAAAGCTCGGACTTGAAACATATATAGTCTTTACTGATGCTTCAGTGTCGTGCTGTGGGGAGAGGAGGGGTCCTGAAATGTGGAAGGCACAATCATTCAAATGAGATTTTAAACCATGGTACTATATGTGTGTCCAGATGGACAATAAATCTTAGTAGATCCCATGGTGCTATTCAAAAATAGAACAAAATACTCCTGGTGTCTTGAGTAACAGCCGCCCAAATACAATTGGTCACTCATTGTGAACAAATTTGCTGCTTCATTTGTCCACAAAATACACACAGTCACCCAAATCTACAGTATATTCTAAGATGCACTTGGAGGTGTTTCAACAAAAAATACGGCAGCATATTAACTGCAAAGATTCTTATTCTGACTGACATTGAGTTTCATATTCAGTGAGTATCACAATTGTGCCATCGTGTGTAAGAGGACTTGATGTGTGCCAAAACCTTGTTGTTTTTAGTGATGCAATCTGAACAACATCTATTCTTGTTACCTCAGACTTATAAAGAGCAAGAATTTCCCGCACTCAAGCTTGTCGCAACACGTGTTAAACAACCGGATTTGTTGAGTGCAGCTCATGCTGGACAGAAACTACTTGTGGAATATGCAGAAGGTGCCAATGATGCTGGTAAGAGTAAATGTTCCTCCGATGTAATAAGAAAGTGTGAAGCATCTCTTTCCTGGTCATTGCCCTTTTGGGAAAACATCAGTAATAAACATTAAATCAAATAAATTTTCGTACTTCATCGCCATAGTCCTGAACTTCACAAACAGGATGAAGAATACCTCTATTTCGCTTGTCTTCAGGAGCTCAAAAGCATGTTTGAATGGACACACGGTTCATGTATCACCCGAGTCACCACCCCCCTAATTACCGATCCCACATCTTTTCATTCCCTCTCCCATACCCTCTAATACTCTTTGCTATACCTTATATTGCCTTATATCTCATGTGTGTGTTTAGCTTACATATATAGTCAATTCACTAAACTGTATATTCTGTGAAGCGTTTTGAGATGTTGAGAAGACATGAGGAGCGCTACATCAAATGCAAGGATTACTATTTTTATTACCTTACCTTATTGTTGTTTTACTTTATTTGTACTATATTGTAAAGGACCGAACCAGTGAGTGCATCCTTAGTTGATGAGCAATAAACATATGTAAATGTTTTGCTTTATTTTTCAGGTATAGCATTTCCTCTCTATCTACCTACCGTAGTTATGGAATGGCCTAATAAGGATCGCACTGCAACGGGGTTCTCTGTCAGTCTCTTTCTCGATCCTTCTAACGTTGATGCACCCAAACCAACTAATGCCAAAGTTCACCTACTCAACCAGCCTCCTTTAGTTCTTTATGCAAGGTTAGTCTGTTTGAGGCCAGGAGTGATCTGCATGATTATACAGTATTAATATCTTGACAAAACAGCCCAGTCTACGCTGTTGCTATCTTATCAACCAGCAACAACATTCTGCACATCTACAGAATTTTTAACTCTGGAGAATGTCCTAATGTTTTTCATGGAGAAAAATTGGGAGCTGGATGGCAGACTCGTGGAGGATGAAGGGACATGAGTTAGTGGAAGGTGATGGAATAAATAAAACGTATTTTTAAAAATACAGTAGTACTTTAGTTTAAGAAGTTTTGAAAGCAGAGTGAGAAAGAGAGAGCAAGGCTAAGCTTTTCCAACACGTAGGTACAACTATACATGTTGCATATTCACACATCCAGGATTGTGATTAGAAGCAGGACCATTGGTTTGTTTCACGTTCTATAGCCACACTGTACTGAGAATTATTGTATACACCATCTCTAATGTTGCAGCTCAGTTCAGCTACATCAGTACAAACCATCTATCACTCATGCTGCTGCTTCTTACCAGCAGTCACGGAATATTACAAGAACAGCGATGGGAAGAAAAATGTTGAAATGTCTCTTCATTTTTTTTGTTATAGGCTTTACCATCAGATGTTCACAAATGCTGAACTTGAAGACAAATTTAAAGAGTTTGCAAGTGACTTGGAAGCCGACAATCGATCCTTTAGGAAGCTAGTCTATGTACTGTGTTTGAATGAACAACTTGGAATGACAGAAATTGCCTTCTTTAAAAAGTAAACTCTGAAGATTCTTCTACCTTGCATGTATAAAATTGTAGGATATGCTTCAATCTGTTCTGCCACTTTAGTTAGTAACTTACACTAATTCTGTCAATGGAGCATTAAATATTCGACCTGTCTTTCTCAATAGATGTATCAGTCACTTCACAGATTAAATCATTTGATCACCACTTGGTTTCCAACCACACAATCGGGAAACATTGGGATACACATTTCACTGGGTGTTGGGTTACTCAATTTGCTTAGCATTTAGAACACCCAGAATTTGACAGTTTGTCACATTCATAAAGAATGTTCTAAATTATCTTAAGTATTTTAAACTTCTCAAACAATTTCTGCTCAACTTTTGTCATCTGAAGTGATAAAGTATAAATTGGCCCAACCAGTCCCCGTAATTTGATGCCTTCTGACAAGGTACCATTTGGCTGTATCTGAACAGCACTACACTTCAACATCAGTACATCTTTCCGAAAGTGACGTATCTCAAATGGATTCCAAGTCTATGATTAAAAATAGAATCTATTGTATTGTGTGCTCCTATTAAAAAGTTCTCTCCAAACACATTTTTCTTTTGCTGGAATCAAAGATATTGATTGTTTCTGCCTATGTTTTCCAAACTGCTGGGAATATATTCTTACAATGAAATAAAAGGGTGTTGCATCAAACCACCTTCTAGTTGTATGTCATTTTCCTACTGGGGAATAACCCTGTTATCAGAAGGGTATTCCAAAGTGCTGGACAGTCAGTGCTTCAGACGTGAGCTGAGTACATGGGACGAACGGAAGGGGGGATTAGGAGTTGCCGATGGATCCATCGAACACGAGAAGCTTGAGGCGAGACTTGAAAGGGGCCAGGAAGGGGGCGAGATGGAGGGACTGCAGGATGGATTTCTAGAGGTTGGGGGCAGAGTGGCTGAAGCCTCACCCGGCAAAGGTAGGATGGGTGAGTTGGGGAATGTGGGGCAAGCCAGAGCCTGCTGAGCGGAGAGGTGGGCAGGTTGTTAAGGGGAAAAGAAGGTCATGGATGTAGGGTGGGGGCAAGTTTGTGGAGGGCTTTAAATATGAGGGCCAGGAATCGGATCCTCTGGATGATGGGGAGACAATGGAATCGGCCGAGGATGGGGGAGATGGGGTCATGGAGTTTGGAATGGTAGGGGACAAAGGCCACAGAGTTCTGGATTATCTGCAGCCCCTGGAGGGAGGAATTGCAGAGAGATAGTGAACTGCTTTGGGGAATAACAAGGAATTCCGAGAATAGACTCTACAGTGATTATCTCTTGGTTGTAAGTAACTTTTTATGATTATTTCTATGATGTGTTGAGATCCCGTCACGTCTCTTCCTGCATCACCACAACCAGCTTCAGGGAACCCACCTTCTGGGAGCTGTTCACTAATAGTCTCTTCATTCCCTGAACAACACAGCATGACAGCAATATGCAACACTGTGGACAGATCTCAGTCTAAATAGTGTACATGAAAATCCTCCATACTGAAAGAATTCTCTGTTTATTCACATCCAGCTCACTCACTGGACTTCCCAGCATCTCCTTACTCAAAGTAAAAGCCATCCAGAATACTGGAGCTTGTACCAACTCTCTCAATAGGCTTTCTGAGCCAATCAACCCATCCCCCAAACACGGACAAACTTGCTCTAGTAGAACATTCAGCACAGCATTTCTGCCAATGTCAAACTATCATGAGCCACACTCCCTCACCTGCATTTCCTTTGTCAGGTTAACTGAATGGAATTTGAGATTTTCAACAACAACATCAACAAAATTACATTGTAGAGCACCTTTCACATTGAGAAGATGTCGGGAGGATTTCCAAAGGCACTGAACTGTCAGTGGTCAGTTATGGGTCCTCACCATCACAACAAAATCCCTCCACGACCTCAGCCTTGCCCCATCCTTACTGCATAACCTGCATCATCTCTGTCACCACAGCTACTCCATTTGTTCAGCCAATACAGACCTCTTTCACGACCCCTGCCTCATCTGCCCCTCCATTGATGAGTGAGGTTTTAGTCAATCTGATCTGTTCTCTGGAACTCCTTCCCACAGTTCACTGCTTGCTTTCTCCCTCACCACTGTCAAATCCCCTATTAAGTCTTAAAATAACATGGAAATTTGCAATAATAATTTTATTTTATGCTTCACAGAATATACCGTAAAGTAAATTGCCTAAATTTGTGGGAGAAATGCGGCTGCCAATTGTGCATAGCAGCATCTCACAAACAGTCGTGGATTGAAGTGGCAAATTTATGATTTTTTTTAACGTTGAGGCATGCAAAGTAAGGAAACTTGCCGAAAGTTTTGCCTTGCTGGAAGTTGAAACCAGATCTCTCATTTGTGAGGGACGTGCTATCGTCACTGATGTAGATTTCTGCAAAAAACACGTCTCCTCAAGGTCTGGAAAAGTCGTGAGATAAGACACCTCTGGAAAATAAGATAAGGAGGGAAGGCAGAGGGCAGTGGAATAAGGGACAGCATGCCATGAAAGACAATATGGTAGACAAGGTAATTAGAGTGTCCAGAACCATTGATATGGAGGAAGTGCACAACCACTGATATGGAGGACAAGGCTGTGATGGGGGTAAGGTACAAAGGGTTGATGGAGATCTAAGGGACAAAAGCTAAGAAAGACGCATGTCTTTAAACTTGATCAAAGAGTTTGGCAGTTAGTTGGACAAAGGTCAATCAATGGATTCTTAGGGGGTTCATGGCCAGTTCCAATTGCAAAAGCTGCATAAAAATAGGAAGGTTGAGGGTAAAGACACAAGACACAAGAGAAGCAACACAGGAAGCAACACAAGACACAGAGAAGCGACACAGAAAGCATAATTTCAATCATTGACAAGATAGTCTTTTCCTCAATCAAGGAAAGACCGAAAGAGAACCAGCAGGGGAGTTAGAGGTCAGGCTAGCAGGAGGACAGTACACAGTGAATCAGCAAGCCAACAGTCAGAAGAGGATAGGTCTGGTTGTTTGTGGATCGTGTAGTTAGCCGACACCAAAAGCCAGAATATCAAAGACTTGTGCTCCTGAGAGTCCAGCTGTTGTGTGATAGCCTGGATAATAGAGATAATGCTTTAATTGGTAAAAATGAGAGAGAGAGAAACAGCAAGAGAGAAGCCTATATTGACCGTCAAGCAGACCATCAACCCATCAACGAACCCAAGTCAGAGCCTGACTTGTGAGATAGAGAGAGAGAGAGTGAAAGAGCGAAAGAGAGACATACCGAAGTCAAGGAAAAGGCAAATGGGGCATAGAAAAGAGTAAGGAGATCTATCAACAGAGTGGAACTGGACCTTGAGGAGGTGTTTTGTGAGACACCCAGGACCCGGTCGTCCACTAACAGAAAAACAAAAGTTGCTGGGGAAACTTAGCAGGTCAGGTCAGCGTCCATGGAGAAAGGTAAAGGAGTCAACGTTTCGGGTCTACAACTCTTCGTCAGAACCCGGTAGTCTACTTGATACTCACACATACATACATTGTGGGGTGGGCAGTACAAGTGCTCGGAGTGGATAAATTATCATTAATCTGAAGAGTCTATATGTTTGTTTATTTTGTTGTATTTGTGTTTATGTCCTTATTACTAATGCAATAAACTTGTTATTGAACTTTTAGTCTGTCCTGCTCATTGCTGATGATCAATAATCGACCGACCGACCGACCGACCGATCAATCAAATATCATCCAGAACCTTACACTGAGCTCAAGAATACTAAAAACTAAGAACATACAATCAAATCCTGGCTTGATCTTGTGTAAGCTCTGTCACAATAAATCTGAGAACGTAATGTCAGGGTTACAGATGGTGTGGGTGGAACAGAAGGGAGAGGTGTTGAACGAAAAGGCGAGGACATTGATTACAGTTACTATATTTTTTTTTCCAAAGGACATTGTATTGGCTCTTTCGCTCTCTCTCTCTCTCTCTCTCTCAACTTGTCATATTCTCTGGCGGATACCCATTCCTTCCCTTGTCTTTACCTTATTATTATCCATTAGGTATGGAACGTATGTGCGGGATATTATCAATAGCATCTCAGAGGGAAAATGCTCCGAAACGTTTCCCTATTGCATGCTGAGGAACACTGAACCATGAAGAAGAACTCTGTGGATGCAAGTCGCGTATCATAATAATCCTTGCATTTGATATAGCGCTTTCCACATCTTATCAACGTCCCAAAGCGCTTCACAGAATATACTGTGAAGTGAATTGACTGTATATATTTGTGGGTGAATCGCGGCAGCCAATTGCGCACAGCAGTGTCCCACACACAGTCGTGGATTGAAATGACCAATTTTATTATTGTGGTTTTTTTTTGAGGGATTATTATTAGGCATGTGGAGTAAGGAAACTTGCCCAAGGTTTCGCCCTGACCTGCCTGGATTTGAACTCAGGTCTCCCCAGCTTGGTCTCCCCAGCTTGCAAGACAAGTACTCTAACCACTGATCCACAGGAGCTCCACGTATGCCACAAGTTTAACCTTCATCGGGACAAATTTCAGTCAAAGTGATGTATAATTAGCAGATTAATTGGATAACGTTTGTTATTCATCAGTCCTTCCTGAGTTATGACTCCCAAGATTTACAGATCTCATGCACAACAACTATTTCATTTCAGATGTCCTTGATGGTTGTAGGGTGCGTCTCACCTTTGCTGTTACCTTACAGACATTCAAATCTTTGAATGTAATACTCACTTCTCCCAAAACATGGACAGAAACTTGCTCAGGTGGAGCAGTCAGCACAGCATTGGTGCCAATGTCAAACTCGTTAACATGAGCCACACACCCTCACCTGCTTTTCCTGTTTCAGATGCTTATAGGCTGTGTTTATCCCCTATCCCACAAAGAGAAGGGAGATTATCATAGAATCATAGAATTTTACGGCACAAAAGGAGGCCATTCGGCCCATCTAGTCTGTGCCGGCTCTTTGAAAAGAGCGATTGAATCCCACTGCCCTGCCCGCTCCCCATAGCCTAATAGACCCGTTCTCCCTAAATAAAGATCTAATTCCCTTTTAAAAGTTGTTATCGAATCAGCCTCCACCACCTTTTCAGGCAATGCATTCCAGATTCGAACAACTCGCTGAGTGAAAAAATTTCTCCTCAGCTCCCCTCTACTGCGCCTTGAAACTATTTTAAATCTGTGACCATGAGTCACAGATTCACCCACGAGTGGAAATAGTTTTTCTCTATTTGCCCTGTCGAAACCCCTCATGATCTTATAAACCTCTATTAGGTCGCCCCTCAATCTTCTCTGCTCCAGAGAGAATAACCCTAGCCTATCTAGCCTCTCCTCATAGCTGAAGTCCCTCAATCCTGGCACCATCCTAGTAAATCTTCTTTGTACCCTTTCCAATGCCTTCACATCCTTTCTGTAGTGTGGTGACCAGAATTGAACACAGTATTCCAGCTGAGGCCTCACCAAAGTCCTATAGAGGTTAGTCAGCACTTCCTGACTTTTGTACTCTATACCCCTATTTATAAAGCCTAGTATCCCATATGCCTTCTAAACAGCCTTGTCTACCTGTCCTGCCACCTTCAACGAGTCACTAACACAAATCCCCAGGTCTCTCTGTTCCTTTACACCATTTAAAATTGTACTATCTAGCCTATATTGCCTCCCTTCATTTCTTCTCCCAAAATGCATCACCTCACACTTCTCTGCATTAAACTTCATCTGCCATGTGTCTGCCCACTTTACCAATTTGTCTATATCCTCTTGCAGATGGCTACTATCCTCATCACTGTTTACTATTCTCCCTAACTTAGTGTCATCTGCAAACTTGGAAACCGTACTCCGTACACCCAAGTCCAGATCATTGATGTAGATTACAAACAGCAATGGTCCCAAAACCGATCCCTGTGGCACACCACTGCTCACTTCCCTCCAATCTGAAAAACAGCCGCTCACTACAACTCTCTGCTCTCTGTCTCGCAGCCAGTTGTGGATCCACGCTGCCACTGTCCCTTTTATGCCATGGGCCTTTAATTTCATAATAAGTCTCTCATGTGGCACTTTGTCAAATGCCTTTTGAAAGTCCATGTAAACTACATCAACCATCTACCATTATCCACCCATTCCGTTACCTCATCAAAAAATTCTATCAGATTTGTAAGGCAAGATTTGCCTTTAACAAATCCATGTTGACTGTCCTTTATTAGCCTATATCTTTCTAAGTGAAGATCTACCTTGTCCCTGATTATGGACTCTAGAAGTTTGCCCACTACCGACGTTAGACTGACTGGTCTGTAGTTACCAGGCTTGTCCTTCTGCCCCTTTTTGTACAAGGGAGTAACATTAGCTATCCTCCAGTCCTCTGGCACGACCCCTGTGTCCAAGGAAGATTGAAAGATCGTGGCCAGAGTCCCTGCTATTTGCTCCCGTGCCTCACTTAGTAACCTAGGGTGCATCCCATCCGGACCAGGTGACTTATCCACCTTGAGCGACGTCAACCTTTTTAGCACTTCCTCTCTGGTTATAATTATTCTATCCATTTCTCCTACCCTCTCCTCTAATACCATGGCATTGGCTGTATCCTTTTCTTTTGTGAAGACAGAGGCGAAGTACTCATTCAGTACATCAGCCATGCCCTCTGCCTCCACAATGAGATTTCCTCCTAGGTCCCTAATTGGCCCCACCCTCTCCTTGACCAACCTTTTACTCTTAATATGTTGGTAAAAAACCTTAGGGTTCCCCTTAATCTTACTCGCTAATTGTTTTTCATGCAGTCTCTTTGCCCCTCTAACTTCCTTTTTTAGTTCTATCCTACACTTCCTATATTCTGCTTTGTTCCCTTCTGAATTTTGAGTCTGTCGCTTATCATAAGCCTCTTTTTTTGTTTGATTTTGGCCCCGATTTCCTTAGTCATCCAGGGAGGTTTGGATGCCTTACATTTCACCTTTGTGGGCATGCTTTTGACCTGTGCCTGAACTATCTCCTCTTTGAACGCTGCCCACTGCTCGTTAGTTGTCTTACCTGCCAATTTTTCTTTCCAATCCACCTTGGCTAGGTCCCATCTCAACTCATTGAAATTAGCCCTTTTCCAGTTGAGTGTCCTCACCTGTGATCGTTCCTTATCCCTTTCCATAATTATTCTGAATCTAACGATATTGTGGTCACTATTCCCTAGATGCTCACCTACAGAAACCTGTTGAACTTGCCCTACCTCATTTCCCAAAACTAGATCCAGCAATGCTTCTTTCCTCGTTGGACTGGAAACATACTGATCAAGAAAGTTGTCCTGCACACACTTCAGGAATTCTTCTCCCTCCTTGCCCTTTACTCTACTATTCTGCCAGTCTATGTTGGGATAGTTGAAGTCACCCATTATCACTACTCTATTAGTTCTGCATTTCTCCGTGATACGCTTGCAGATCTGTTTGTCTATCTCCTCCCCACTATTTGGTGGTCTATAGTATACCCCTAACAGTGTAACTGCACCTTTTTTATTCCTCAATTCTAACCAGATAGATTCGGTTTTTAGTCCTTCTTCCACCTTGTTCCTTTATAAGGCAGTCACTGAGTCCTTAACAAAAATTGCCACCCCGCCCCCTTTTCTCCCCTCTCTATCCCTCCTGAATACATTATAACCAGGAATGTTCAACTCCCATTCCTGCCCATGCTGGAGCCAAGTCTCTGTTACTGCTATAACATCATATCGCCTCGCAGCAACCTGAGCCTGCAGCTCACCAATTTTATTTCTCAAACTTCGTGCATTTACATACATGCACTCTAAGGCACAAATTACTTCCTCTGCATTTTTCTCCCATCTTACCTTTAGCCCTGTCCTCTTTATTACCCCTCCCGTATTTGAACTACTGATCAGTTTCCCACCCTCACCCCCCGGGATTAGTTTAAAGCCCCCCCCACAAAACTCAACAACCTCCCTGCAAGGAGATTGGTTCCAGCCCTGTTCAGGTGTAACCCATCCATTTTGTACAGGTTCCACCTACCCCAGAATTGGTCCCAATGGTCTAGGAACCAGAAACCCTCCTTCCTACACCACTTCTCCAGCCATGCATTGATGTGCCTTATTCTAGCATTCTGGAACTGGCTTGCTCGAGGCACTGGAAGCAACCCAGAGATCACCACTCTCGAAGTTCCACTTTTTAGTTTACTCCCTAGTCTCTGGTACTCTCCCTGGAGCATCTCAGGTCTTTTCCTCTCAACTTCATGGGTCCCAACATGGACCACCACAAGTGGATTTTCCCCTTCCCCTAGCAGAATTTCCTGGACCCGCTCAGTCAAGTCTTCAACCCTGGCACCTGGTAGGCAACACACCTTCCGAGATTCTCCCAGTATTCAGGGTTATTCATATTCCCTCAGTCCATACCAACTTTTGGGTGCATAGCTAATTTAATTGTTGTTGTTGTTATGCCTGCATTTGCCAGTAAATGTGTCCCTCTATGGATGAGTGTTTATCTGTTTCTCTCGCTGAGTATGTCATGATTCCCTCTGGGTATCTGCGTGCCAGCAGTTACCCCAACGCCCACTCTGCCTCCAAACCTTGGTACTTGCCAACCCGCATCTAATAGTTTCTACAATGAAGTAAACCCGCTACCAACGTGTCCACTCCCTGTGCTCAGCGGACTCCAGTCTGCTCCTTGTCCCCTGACCCACATGCCCCACCATTGACGGGCAAGCCTTCAGCCAATCAGCCCCCAACTTTGGAATTCCATCCCGCAATCCCTCAGCCTCGTCTCCTCCACCATCAAGACCCGCTTCAAGACCCACCTCTTTGACCGTACCATTGGTCACCACACTTCCCCTCCCTTCCCTCTACGCTCCCTGATCACAACCCTAGCTCTGGTGTGAAATGTTGACTGTTCAGTGCCTTGGGAAGTCCTCCCGATGTCAAAGGCTCTAAACAAATGTAATTTTGTTGTTGCTGTAGTATGGTGTCGTTTGTCTATAGTATCTGCCTCCTTCCCCTCCCCTGTCTGTCCCTTGCAGGCTGCTTGGTGTCGTTTCCCATGTTGGGCACCTACACAATGAGTACCCTGCCCATTCTCCTCCCTCTGCCCTGCCTCTAGCCCCAATAGGCCCCATGTCTGTGGGCTGCTTATGTCCCACTAACCCTCTGCCTCAAGTATTGGCCTCAAGACTATCTGATATCTCTCTGTCTGTGTCTCTCTTTGTATCTATGTATGTATGTATGTGTGTGTGTGTGTGTGTATGAATGTGCTTGCTTGTTTGTCTCTCTGTATCTGTAAGTATGTGCCTCTACATGTGATTATTTGTCTCTCTTTCTCGCTGAGTATGCTTGTGCTTCTCTATGGGTATGTGTGAATCTTTCTCGGTTTCATGCAACAAATATACAGTCAATTCACTCTAAAATATATTCTGTGATGTGCTTTGATACAGTGTGATGATGTGATCAGGCAAAGATTATTATTGAGAGATTACTGTTATCAAATGCAAAGATTATTATTGTTATCATGTATGTCTCTCTGTGTGTGGTATCTGTCCACATTATCTGCAGTCCATCCCAAAGTCCCTTCAGCTTGCTCCTTCAACTTCTTCTTTCAAAGGCTGAATCAAGGACTTGCTGTTCAATGCCCAGTCTCCACCCAGCTTGGAAAATACTCTGACATATTCAGCACCTGGGGACATCCTTCGGACAAGAAAGCTGCTTGATAATTGCAATATTTTATTGTCTTGCAAATCTGAAAGACATTAAGTGCATGAAGACAAGGGCCAAGGCTTGGGGACGACACCATGTGTCATGACCCCATCAGGCCTACCCTGACCTGCCCAACCATCGGTGCAAATGCTTTCAGCCTCTCTGCTCCCGCCCTTTGGAACTCCTTGTTCCAACCACACAATCACCAAACATGGTGGTGATTCATAATAATAATAATAATAATTCTTGCATTTGGTATAGTGCTTTCCACATCTTATCAATGTCCCAAAGCGCTTCACAGAATACACTGTAAAGTGATTTGACTGTACATATTTGTGGGCGAATCGCGGCAGCCGATTGCGCACAGCAGTGTCCCACACACAGTTGTGGATTGAAATGACCAATTTTATTATTGTTTTTTTGGGGGAGTGATTATTCACATGACACGGGGTTAAAATAACGACATTGATGTATTATTGATACACTATTGATGCAAATCTTGATTTACATCAAGATATTCAGTATGAAAGCGGAATGGGAGTGAAGGAGGAAAGCCTTTATCTGGAGTTTGAAAGGCGAAAGGTAAGGGACAAACTGAAGGGTTTGGGGGATGGAGTTCCAGGGAATGGGGACTGATACTGTGACAGTGAAGCTGGTGGGTGGAGGGACATGAAATGTGTTATGTGGAGGAGACCATGGAAGGATGCAAAGATTAATATGAGGACATTGAACTGAACCTGCTGGTGGGTTCCAAGCCAGTGAAGCAGAGTGACTCATGGATCACAGTGCAGGACACAACACTACTGCATCCCTCCGGGGAGGCAGAGTGTACATTCCATTACTAAAACAGTTAATTTTCTCTTTCGTAGCTCCTGCTATCTTCATGTATTTTTCTGGCACACAAAAAGATACGATATGACCAAACCAAAGGCAGAGTTTATTTCCCAGTAAGAAAGTGACGTAAAATTAGCAAGTGATTGGATGCAACACCCTTTTATTTCACCGTAAGAATATATACCAGCTGCTTGGAAAAGAAATGGCACAAAGAATCAAAAACAAATTCCACCACAAGTAAAATGTGTTTGGTGAGAACCTTGTTAATAGGAGCACACAATACAGTAATTCTATATTTACTCTTAGCCTCTTCTTAAATCCATTTGAGATACGTCACTTTCGGAAAGATGCATTCATTGATCCTGGAGGGAATGCTGTGCTGACTCAGCCAAATGGTACCTGGTCAGAAGGTATTAAATTATGGGGCTGATTGCTAAAGATAATTGACACGATTCAAAACTGTTCTTTGTGAATGTGAAAAACTGCCAAATTGTGGGTGTTTTACAATGCAAAGCAAATTGAGTAACTTAACCCAGGTGAACTTTGTATCCCGAATGTTTCCTGACTGTGTGGTTGGAAAATCAAGTGGTGATCAATTAATTTCATATGTGAAGTGTCTGATACCGTTTATTGAGAAATTTAACTTCAATATCAACTTATCCATTCAGAGAGTTAATGTTAGTAACAAACTAAAGTGGCAGAACAGATTGAAGCACATTGTACAATTTCATACATACAAGTTAGAAGAATCTTCCAAGTTTATTTTTAAAAGAAGCCAATTTCTGTAATTCCACCGTTTTCATATGAAGGCGGTTGGCAGTGGAGAGGGAGAAGGGAGAAATGGGAACAAAAGAGAGCAGGAAGGGGAGAGTGGTAGGACCCATGGTGGAGAGAGGAGGCACTGTGGATGGTTAGCGTGGGGGTAGAAGGTGGAGTGGGGGAGTGGGACGAGTGGTGGTGTGAAGGGGAAAAATTCAGCCAAGTGATTGTTTACAGAGCTTGAGGCGAAGAAGCCTAGGACCTCTTTTCAAGGGTCGTCTGATGTGAGGATACAGGGAGTTTGAGAAGAACTGCCTGCCTCTTTGTCCTCCAGTCGACCACTCCATCCTCCTCCATCACCTTTCCTCCCTCATCTATCTTAGTGGGACCCAACCAGACGGGCTGACACACTGTTTGACAGAATCCTGGGAAAATCTTGCTTCACTTTTCAAGTACAGTAGTCCTATGTGTTCTTAAATGTGCATCCAATCTCTGAGGTAGATGGGACCTCAGTGTAACATCTCATCCAAAAAAGACACATCTTACAATCCAGCTCCTTCACAGTCATATCTGAAATCCACGCCCATCTCCAAACCCACCCGATCCCCTTGGTACAGTGACCATTTCCACTCGCTGAAATCTCATACCGGCTGCCTGAGTGCAGATGGCAGAAAACTGGCTTCACCAACTGTGGCTCGAGCATATTCACAGCTACCGCCATTCCTTGTCACACACAAAAATGGTGTACTACTTCAACATCATTCTGAAACAACTCCAAGGTCCTTTTCTCCACCATCCAGCACCTCCTCCTTGCGCCCCCACATGCATCCTCAATTTTCACATCCAACACCAAAGGTGAAGAGGTCAAGGACTTCCTTTCAACCAAAATCAATAACATCCACCTGGCAGCCTCACCCTCCCGCTACTTGTTGCCCACCAGCACCTCCAGTCTGTCTCCCTCGCCCATCCCATCCTCAGCTCTCACCACGAACCCCATCCTATATTCCTTCTTCCCAATCTCTCCTTGCTCCACCATCACTACTATGAAACCCACCCCCTGCTGCCTCTACCCCCTTTCCAACCAACTTGCTGATTGCCTAGCTGCACTTCCTTTGTCCATTGTTGGCAGACACCATTAGTCAGTCCCTCTCTTCAGGAACAGTCCCTCCGGCTCTCAGAACTGCTGTCATCACGCATCTCCTTAAAAAACCTACCTTTGATCCCTCCAAATCTAGCTAATTCCACACTATCTCAAATCTGCCCTTCATTGCAAAAGGTTTAGAATGCATTGTTGCCAACAAACTCAATGCACACCTCTTCCTCCACACCCTATTTGAACCCCTCCAGTCTGGATTCTGCCTTTCCCACAGGATAGAGATTACGCTTGTGACACTCACAAACGATGTCCTCTCTATCTGCAACCAGGGGTCCCTCTGTCTCTGTATCTTCCTGGACCTTTCCGCCACCTTTGACAAAGTTGATCACTCCATCCTCCTCCACCGACTGTCCTCCGCCATACATCTCAGTGGGACCTCGTGGCCTCACAAACCACCAGCATTGGATCTCTACCAATGGCTTTCCTCTCGTTATTGCCTAGGCACCTAAGGGATATCCCAGGGATCCATGTTTGGCCCTCTTCTATTTATCTACATGCTCCTTCTTGTTGATGTTTTCTGCAGACATGGGATACCTTCACCAGCATTGCCTTTTTCCATGTCTGCCTCATTGCTGGTCTCTACCAATATCTTTGCCCAAAAGCTGCCGAATCCATGTTCCATGTCTTCGTCACATCTCAGCTGGACTACACCAATGCCCTAGTTACCGGTCTCGCTTCTGCCACCATTCACAATATTCAGCTCATGCAGAATTCCACTGCCCGCACTCTCTGAACCAAAGTTTGCTCCCTGATTACCCCAGTCCTTGCCTGACTTGACTGGCTCCCTGTCACAGGGTAGAGATACTTCAAGATCCTCACTCTTGTGTTTAAATCCCTCCAATCATCAGCACCCACTACCTCTGTAACCTCCTCTCTCCTCACAGCAGTACCCGCTGCCTTTGATCTCCTGAGGCTGACATCCTCCTCTTCCTCTTTTCAGCCACCATGCTCCGAAACTCTGGAACTCCCTCCCTCAATCGTTTTGCCTTGCCCCCATATTTTCCATTTTCAGGTCATGCCTGAAGACCTTTCTGTTCAACCGTACCTATGGTCACCTTCCATCTCACACTGGCTCAGCCCTGGGCTCCGCTACTGTGGAGTGCTCTGAGATGCCGCCTGCCATGGAGGATGTTACATAAATGCAAGTTGTTGTTGTATTGCATTGCAGACTAGTCTGTGTGATTTCAGAATCTGCATTTGGTCTTGAATTTACAACCTTCTATCAGTTGAGATTGGCTAATAGCTATATAATAGCTGACATGAGCCTCCCCACAGCACTCCTAAAATGTGTGTATTTTTATGCTTGACTCGAGTCTCTAGACTTTCTGTACCAGGACCCATCCAGTCAGCACCTGAAATAGGAAAAGCAGGTGATAGAGTGTCGCTGATCATAATGAAGTTTGCATAGGCAGAAATGCTGTGCTGACTGCTCCACCACCCAGGCAGGTTTGTCCATGTTTGGGTAAAGTGAATATTAAACTGAAAGATTTGAATATCCTAAGGTAACAGCCCTGGTGGGATACAGCCTACAACCACCATGGAAATATGAAATTAAATAGTTGTTATTCAGGAGATCTGTAATTCCTGGAGTCATACCTGGGGGACTGGAGAATAACAAATGTTAACCCATTAACTTGATAATTATACAGCATAGACTAAAATCTATAATTTATGCTCATGCCTTTTCAATGATAGCAAAGTCCCAGTAAAGTTTAAACTTGTGGCTCACCCGATGTGTGTCCAAAGTTCTTCTTGTTTGGAAATGAAAGAGATCTAGGGGTCCTGATTGGCAATAAAATTCAAGCTCTCCCATATGCTCTGTGGCAGTGAATAAAGCAAACCAGATGTTGTGTTGTATCAAAAAAATCAATAGCAAGCCCCAAAAGTGCCACTGCCATTATTGAGACCATATCTGGACTACTTAAACATTCTGCTAGCCACAGTATGAAAATGATATTGGAGAAATTGAGAATAAATAGAGTGCAACCAAAGTGATTGAGGGAATGGAAGGACTGGTCTTTGAGGAGCGTCAACGTAACTAGACTTTCGTTTTGCTTGTCCAGAATAAAAGAACTAGAGGTCATGGCCTATGATTGAAATTCAGAATGACTCTACTGAAACGCTAATTCAGTGAGTGTATAGTGAACCTGGGGAACAGGCTCCAAGGATATGGTTGAAACAGATAGTGTTGATTCTTCCAAACACAGATTCAATTGTTTTCTTTAGGAAATTTAATTAAGGTGTATATATAGATATACATACGGTATAGGTAGTTTGTGATATATGTGCATGCGACCTCCAGGAAGGTTAAGGGTGAACCAGATGGAGTATGATATGCTTTTGTCCAGCATTTCAGTGTGCCATATAAAACTGTACATATATGTGGAATTTGACAATGGAATAGAGGTAAACAGTAGTGGGGTATGAATACCTTTTGATAATATTAATATTAATAATCCTGGTATTTGATACAAAAATAAAATTGTATTTACATAGCGTCTTTCATCTCGGGAGAATATCACAAGGAGTTGGACAGGCAGTGATTTTGATCAGAGCTGGGTTCAGGATTGAGGAGGATGGAGGGAAGGGGGGTTAGCAGGATGACAAATGGCACGGTTGAAGAGTAGGGTCTTGAGGTGGGATTTGAAGAAGACTAGGGAGGGGCCAGGTGGAAGGATTGTGAAATAGAATTCCAAAGGCTGGGGAAGAGAGGCTGAAGGCTCATTTACGACTATTTTAACAAAGTTTCATGGTTAGCCATACAAAACACCTGTGATGAGTGGGATCAGAGGCGGTTACTAATAATGGCACTCACAACTCGAGTGTTTAACGTATTACCGCTGCAAATTAAATATTTTGCAAGGTACATTGGAAGGGTTCTCAGAGCCACTATGAGTGCTGTGGTATGCATCACAAGAGATCCAAATTCAATATTAGAAAAATGTAGACAGACAGAAAACAACCAACTTGGTACATTGACAGATTGTGGTATGCAGTTATTGAGCCGTTGATCGGGTCAGTGCTAAATACATGTCAGCTAACAGAATTTGGAACACAGGTGGGACAGATACATTATTTCTCATGCCATGCCATTTTATCAAGCAAGTTTTGAGGAAACTTGGGACCGAGGGAAAGATGACTATTATTATTGTTAAGATCTTTGCCCACGATTTAATGTTGAGTGTTTTTGGTCAAATCAGAACCTTCTTAGTATTATGGTCCTGAAAATACTTACTTATAGCTCAACAACTAAATTAAATTTAAATAATAACACAGTAATAACAATAATCCTTGCATTTGATACAGCGCTTTTCACATCTTATTGATGTCTCAAAGCACTTCTGTGCTGTCTGTATGCACGAGCCAGTGTACGGTGAGGCATATCTGCTGTCACGAGGGTTTGGTCATTGGGAGAGTCTGGCTGCCAGCCATAGTCTGGGGTTAATCTTAATTTTATAATGAAAAGTCATTGTATTCCAGAACACATGTTCCTTCATGCAAAAAAGAATATTCAAAGTAATATCTATAAAAGTAGAAAAAGGTTCCAATTACAGGACAGATCCACCTAACGGTACAAATAGATACTTGCTGCTTTCAGCGGTGATCGGAGATCGAGTCACTATGTTGAGACCTTGCTTCCTTATTTCTGTTCTTTTGGGGCTTCAAATTGGAGGAACAGGAGCATATAATCTTCAGAAAGAACACTGCAAAGAAAATTACTGCCCTACACCTGATGTGGTCAAAAAGTATGATGTAAGTAAAATAATAATTTATTATAATAATCCTTGCATTTGATATTGCATGTTTCCCTTAGGAGGATGTCATGATCTACCCCTCACTTCTATGGCTCATTCCCCTCACTCTAACATTCCTCCTTTCATTCCTATTCTATACAACCAACCGGCTCTTCAATTCACCCTTCTATGCCTCGCCCATTCTCTCTCTCCACAAACTCTGACTGTGAGGACATGCTAGATTTCTTTGAGTCCAAAATAGACAAGGTCCGTTCTCCATCTCGACCGCACACTCCGACCCCTACTGATTTCTCCCTCCATATTTTCAAAACTGTCATTCCCTCCTCTCTCAACTACTATACTACCAGACTCAACCAGAAATACTACCATGTTTTTTTCTATGTGAATATATTTCAATCATACTTAAAGTAGATTATGAATACTTCTGAAATAGCATTTCAACATTGATCAAAGACATATTATCTGTCCTGTGCCTGAGGTGATCATTTGGTTGGTGGAAAGCTAACCAATTAAGCATCCATTAGATACACTATCAATTGAAACAGAAAAAAGTACTATGACTTTTAAGTAAGAATGGTTCAGTTGCTGACACTCTTGTCTCTGATTAAGAAGGGTAAAGCCCAAAGCTCGGACTTGAAACATATATAGTCTTTACTGATGCTTCAGTGTCGTGCTGTGGGGAGAGGAGGGGTCCTGAAATGTGGAAGGCACAATCATTCAAATGAGATTTTAAACCATGGTACTATATGTGTGTCCAGATGGACAATAAATCTTAGTAGATCCCATGGTGCTATTCAAAAATAGAACAAAATACTCCTGGTGTCTTGAGTAACAGCCGCCCAAATACAATTGGTCACTCATTGTGAACAAATTTGCTGCTTCATTTGTCCACAAAATACACACAGTCACCCAAATCTACAGTATATTCTAAGATGCACTTGGAGGTGTTTCAACAAAAAATACGGCAGCATATTAACTGCAAAGATTCTTATTCTGACTGACATTGAGTTTCATATTCAGTGAGTATCACAATTGTGCCATCGTGTGTAAGAGGACTTGATGTGTGCCAAAACCTTGTTGTTTTTAGTGATGCAATCTGAACAACATCTATTCTTGTTACCTCAGACTTATGAAGAGCAAGAATTTCCCGCACTCAAGCTTGTCGCAACACGTGTTAAACAACCGGATTTGTTGAGTGCAGCTCATGCTGGACAGAAACTACTTGTGGAATATGCAGAAGGTGCCAATGATGCTGGTAAGAGTAAATGTTCCTCCGATGTAATAAGAAAGTGTGAAGCATCTCTTTCCTGGTCATTGCCCTTTTGGGAAAACATCAGTAATAAACATTAAATCAAATAAATTTTCGTACTTCATCGCCATAGTCCTGAACTTCACAAACAGGATGAAGAATACCTCTATTTCGCTTGTCTTCAGGAGCTCAAAAGCATGTTTGAATGGACACACGGTTCATGTATCACCCGAGTCACCACCCCCCTAATTACCGATCCCACATCTTTTCATTCCCTCTCCCATACCCTCTAATACTCTTTGCTATACCTTATATTGCCTTATATCTCATGTGTGTGTTTAGCTTACATATATAGTCAATTCACTAAACTGTATATTCTGTGAAGCGTTTTGAGATGTTGAGAAGACATGAGGAGCGCTACATCAAATGCAAGGATTACTATTTTTATTACCTTACCTTATTGTTGTTTTACTTTATTTGTACTATATTGTAAAGGACCGAACCAGTGAGTGCATCCTTAGTTGATGAGCAATAAACATATGTAAATGTTTTGCTTTATTTTTCAGGTATAGCATTTCCTATCTATCTACCTACCGTAGTTATGGAATGGCCTAATAAGGATCGCACTGCAACGGGGTTCTCTGTCAGTCTCTTTCTCGATCCTTCTAACGTTGATGCACCCAAACCAACTAATGCCAAAGTTCACCTACTCAACCAGCCTCCTTTAGTTCTTTATGCAAGGTTAGTCTGTTTGAGGCCAGGAGTGATCTGCATGATTATACAGTATTAATATCTTGACAAAACAGCCCAGTCTACGCTGTTGCTATCTTATCAACCAGCAACAACATTCTGCACATCTACAGAATTTTTAACTCTGGAGAATGTCCTAATGTTTTTCATGGAGAAAAATTGGGAGCTGGATGGCAGACTCGTGGAGGATGAAGGGACATGAGTTAGTGGAAGGTGATGGAATAAATAAAACGTATTTTTAAAAATACAGTAGTACTTTAGTTTAAGAAGTTTTGAAAGCAGAGTGAGAAAGAGAGAGCAAGGCTAAGCTTTTCCAACACGTAGGTACAACTATACATGTTGCATATTCACACATCCAGGATTGTGATTAGAAGCAGGACCATTGGTTTGTTTCACGTTCTATAGCCACACTGTACTGAGAATTATTGTATACACCATCTCTAATGTTGCAGCTCAGTTCAGCTACATCAGTACAAACCATCTATCACTCATGCTGCTGCTTCTTACCAGCAGTCACGGAATATTACAAGAACAGCGATGGGAAGAAAAATGTTGAAATGTCTCTTCATTTTTTTTGTTATAGGCTTTACCATCAGATGTTCACAAATGCTGAACTTGAAGACAAATTTAAAGAGTTTGCAAGTGACTTGGAAGCCGACAATCGATCCTTTAGGAAGCTAGTCTATGTACTGTGTTTGAATGAACAACTTGGAATGACAGAAATTGCCTTCTTTAAAAAGTAAACTCTGAAGATTCTTCTACCTTGCATGTATAAAATTGTAGGATATGCTTCAATCTGTTCTGCCACTTTAGTTAGTAACTTACACTAATTCTGTCAATGGAGCATTAAATATTCGACCTGTCTTTCTCAATAGATGTATCAGTCACTTCACAGATTAAATCATTTGATCACCACTTGGTTTCCAACCACACAATCGGGAAACATTGGGATACACATTTCACTGGGTGTTGGGTTACTCAATTTGCTTAGCATTTAGAACACCCAGAATTTGACAGTTTGTCACATTCATAAAGAATGTTCTAAATTATCTTAAGTATTTTAAACTTCTCAAACAATTTCTGCTCAACTTTTGTCATCTGAAGTGATAAAGTATAAATTGGCCCAACCAGTCCCCGTAATTTGATGCCTTCTGACAAGGTACCATTTGGCTGTATCTGAACAGCACTACCCTTCAACATCAGTACATCTTTCCGAAAGTGACGTATCTCAAATGGATTCCAAGTCTATGATTAAAAATAGAATCTATTGTATTGTGTGCTCCTATTAAAAAGTTCTCTCCAAACACATTTTTCTTTTGCTGGAATCAAAGATATTGATTGTTTCTGCCTATGTTTTCCAAACTGCTGGGAATATATTCTTACAATGAAATAAAAGGGTGTTGCATCAAACCACCTTCTAGTTGTATGTCATTTTCCTACTGGGGAATAACCCTGTTATCAGAAGGGTATTCCAAAGTGCTGGACAGTCAGTGCTTCAGACGTGAGCTGAGTACATGGGACGAACGGAAGGGGGGATTAGGAGTTGCCGATGGATCCATCGAACACGAGAAGCTTGAGGCGAGACTTGAAAGGGGCCAGGAAGGGGGCGAGATGGAGGGACTGCAGGATGGATTTCTAGAGGTTGGGGGCAGAGTGGCTGAAGCCTCACCCGGCAAAGGTAGGATGGGTGAGTTGGGGAATGTGGGGCAAGCCAGAGCCTGCTGAGCGGAGAGGTGGGCAGGTTGTTAAGGGGAAAAGAAGGTCATGGATGTAGGGTGGGGGCAAGTTTGTGGAGGGCTTTAAATATGAGGGCCAGGAATCGGATCCTCTGGATGATGGGGAGCCAATGGAATCGGCCGAGGATGGGGGAGATGGGGTCATGGAGTTTGGAATGGTAGGGGACAAAGGCCACAGAGTTCTGGATTATCTGCAGCCCCTGGAGGGAGGAATTGCAGAGAGATAGTGAACTGCTTTGGGGAATAACAAGGAATTCCGAGAATAGACTCTACAGTGATTATCTCTTGGTTGTAAGTAACTTTTTATGATTATTTCTATGATGTGTTGAGATCCCGTCACGTCTCTTCCTGCATCACCACAACCAGCTTCAGGGAACCCACCTTCTGGGAGCTGTTCACTAATAGTCTCTTCATTCCCTGAACAACACAGCATGACAGCAATATGCAACACTGTGGACAGATCTCAGTCTAAATAGTGTACATGAAAATCCTCCATACTGAAAGAATTCTCTGTTTATTCACATCCAGCTCACTCACTGGACTTCCCAGCATCTCCTTACTCAAAGTAAAAGCCATCCAGAATACTGGAGCTTGTACCAACTCTCTCAATAGGCTTTCTGAGCCAATCAACCCATCCCCCAAACACGGACAAACTTGCTCTAGTAGAACATTCAGCACAGCATTTCTGCCAATGTCAAACTATCATGAGCCACACTCCCTCACCTGCATTTCCTTTGTCAGGTTAACTGAATGGAATTTGAGATTTTCAACAACAACATCAACAAAATTACATTGTAGAGCACCTTTCACATTGAGAAGATGTCGGGAGGATTTCCAAAGGCACTGAACTGTCAGTGGTCAGTTATGGGTCCTCACCATCACAACAAAATCCCTCCACGACCTCAGCCTTGCCCCATCCTTACTGCATAACCTGCATCATCTCTGTCACCACAGCTACTCCATTTGTTCAGCCAATACAGACCTCTTTCACGACCCCTGCCTCATCTGCCCCTCCATTGATGAGTGAGGTTTTAGTCAATCTGATCTGTTCTCTGGAACTCCTTCCCACAGTTCACTGCTTGCTTTCTCCCTCACCACTGTCAAATCCCCTATTAAGTCTTAAAATAACATGGAAATTTGCAATAATAATTTTATTTTATGCTTCACAGAATATACCGTAAAGTAAATTGCCTAAATTTGTGGGAGAAATGCGGCTGCCAATTGTGCATAGCAGCATCTCACAAACAGTCGTGGATTGAAGTGGCAAATTTATGATTTTTTTTAACGTTGAGGCATGCAAAGTAAGGAAACTTGCCGAAAGTTTTGCCTTGCTGGAAGTTGAAACCAGATCTCTCATTTGTGAGGGACGTGCTATCGTCACTGATGTAGATTTCTGCAAAAAACACGTCTCCTCAAGGTCTGGAAAAGTCGTGAGATAAGACACCTCTGGAAAATAAGATAAGGAGGGAAGGCAGAGGGCAGTGGAATAAGGGACAGCATGCCATGAAAGACAATATGGTAGACAAGGTAATTAGAGTGTCCAGAACCATTGATATGGAGGAAGTGCACAACCACTGATATGGAGGACAAGGCTGTGATGGGGGTAAGGTACAAAGGGTTGATGGAGATCTAAGGGACAAAAGCTAAGAAAGACGCATGTCTTTAAACTTGATCAAAGAGTTTGGCAGTTAGTTGGACAAAGGTCAATCAATGGATTCTTAGGGGGTTCATGGCCAGTTCCAATTGCAAAAGCTGCATAAAAATAGGAAGGTTGAGGGTAAAGACACAAGACACAAGAGAAGCAACACAGGAAGCAACACAAGACACAGAGAAGCGACACAGAAAGCATAATTTCAATCATTGACAAGATAGTCTTTTCCTCAATCAAGGAAAGACCGAAAGAGAACCAGCAGGGGAGTTAGAGGTCAGGCTAGCAGGAGGACAGTACACAGTGAATCAGCAAGCCAACAGTCAGAAGAGGATAGGTCTGGTTGTTTGTGGATCGTGTAGTTAGCCGACACCAAAAGCCAGAATATCAAAGACTTGTGCTCCTGAGAGTCCAGCTGTTGTGTGATAGCCTGGATAATAGAGATAATGCTTTAATTGGTAAAAATGAGAGAGAGAGAAACAGCAAGAGAGAAGCCTATATTGACCGTCAAGCAGACCATCAACCCATCAACGAACCCAAGTCAGAGCCTGACTTGTGAGATAGAGAGAGAGAGAGTGAAAGAGCGAAAGAGAGACATACCGAAGTCAAGGAAAAGGCAAATGGGGCATAGAAAAGAGTAAGGAGATCTATCAACAGAGTGGAACTGGACCTTGAGGAGGTGTTTTGTGAGACACCCAGGACCCGGTCGTCCACTAACAGAAAAACAAAAGTTGCTGGGGAAACTTAGCAGGTCAGGTCAGCGTCCATGGAGAAAGGTAAAGGAGTCAACGTTTCGGGTCTACAACTCTTCGTCAGAACCCGGTAGTCTACTTGATACTCACACATACATACATTGTGGGGTGGGCAGTACAAGTGCTCGGAGTGGATAAATTATCATTAATCTGAAGAGTCTATATGTTTGTTTATTTTGTTGTATTTGTGTTTATGTCCTTATTACTAATGCAATAAACTTGTTATTGAACTTTTAGTCTGTCCTGCTCATTGCTGATGATCAATAATCGACCGACCGACCGACCGACCGATCAATCAAATATCATCCAGAACCTTACACTGAGCTCAAGAATACTAAAAACTAAGAACATACAATCAAATCCTGGCTTGATCTTGTGTAAGCTCTGTCACAATAAATCTGAGAACGT
This sequence comes from Hydrolagus colliei, assembly GCA_035084275.1. Classification (NCBI taxonomy): domain Eukaryota; kingdom Metazoa; phylum Chordata; class Chondrichthyes; order Chimaeriformes; family Chimaeridae; genus Hydrolagus; species Hydrolagus colliei. The sequence continues at coordinate 71,127,709 of CM068744.1, read as the reverse complement.
AATGTCAGGGTTACAGATGGTGTGGGTGGAACAGAAGGGAGAGGTGTTGAACGAAAAGGCGAGGACATTGATTACAGTTACTATATTTTTTTTTCCAAAGGACATTGTATTGGCTCTTTCGCTCTCTCTCTCTCTCTCTCTCTCAACTTGTCATATTCTCTGGCGGATACCCATTCCTTCCCTTGTCTTTACCTTATTATTATCCATTAGGTATGGAACGTATGTGCGGGATATTATCAATAGCATCTCAGAGGGAAAATGCTCCGAAACGTTTCCCTATTGCATGCTGAGGAACACTGAACCATGAAGAAGAACTCTGTGGATGCAAGTCGCGTATCATAATAATCCTTGCATTTGATATAGCGCTTTCCACATCTTATCAACGTCCCAAAGCGCTTCACAGAATATACTGTGAAGTGAATTGACTGTATATATTTGTGGGTGAATCGCGGCAGCCAATTGCGCACAGCAGTGTCCCACACACAGTCGTGGATTGAAATGACCAATTTTATTATTGTGGTTTTTTTTTGAGGGATTATTATTAGGCATGTGGAGTAAGGAAACTTGCCCAAGGTTTCGCCCTGACCTGCCTGGATTTGAACTCAGGTCTCCCCAGCTTGGTCTCCCCAGCTTGCAAGACAAGTACTCTAACCACTGATCCACAGGAGCTCCACGTATGCCACAAGTTTAACCTTCATCGGGACAAATTTCAGTCAAAGTGATGTATAATTAGCAGATTAATTGGATAACGTTTGTTATTCATCAGTCCTTCCTGAGTTATGACTCCCAAGATTTACAGATCTCATGCACAACAACTATTTCATTTCAGATGTCCTTGATGGTTGTAGGGTGCGTCTCACCTTTGCTGTTACCTTACAGACATTCAAATCTTTGAATGTAATACTCACTTCTCCCAAAACATGGACAGAAACTTGCTCAGGTGGAGCAGTCAGCACAGCATTGGTGCCAATGTCAAACTCGTTAACATGAGCCACACACCCTCACCTGCTTTTCCTGTTTCAGATGCTTATAGGCTGTGTTTATCCCCTATCCCACAAAGAGAAGGGAGATTATCATAGAATCATAGAATTTTACGGCACAAAAGGAGGCCATTCGGCCCATCTAGTCTGTGCCGGCTCTTTGAAAAGAGCGATTGAATCCCACTGCCCTGCCCGCTCCCCATAGCCTAATAGACCCGTTCTCCCTAAATAAAGATCTAATTCCCTTTTAAAAGTTGTTATCGAATCAGCCTCCACCACCTTTTCAGGCAATGCATTCCAGATTCGAACAACTCGCTGAGTGAAAAAATTTCTCCTCAGCTCCCCTCTACTGCGCCTTGAAACTATTTTAAATCTGTGACCATGAGTCACAGATTCACCCACGAGTGGAAATAGTTTTTCTCTATTTGCCCTGTCGAAACCCCTCATGATCTTATAAACCTCTATTAGGTCGCCCCTCAATCTTCTCTGCTCCAGAGAGAATAACCCTAGCCTATCTAGCCTCTCCTCATAGCTGAAGTCCCTCAATCCTGGCACCATCCTAGTAAATCTTCTTTGTACCCTTTCCAATGCCTTCACATCCTTTCTGTAGTGTGGTGACCAGAATTGAACACAGTATTCCAGCTGAGGCCTCACCAAAGTCCTATAGAGGTTAGTCAGCACTTCCTGACTTTTGTACTCTATACCCCTATTTATAAAGCCTAGTATCCCATATGCCTTCTAAACAGCCTTGTCTACCTGTCCTGCCACCTTCAACGAGTCACTAACACAAATCCCCAGGTCTCTCTGTTCCTTTACACCATTTAAAATTGTACTATCTAGCCTATATTGCCTCCCTTCATTTCTTCTCCCAAAATGCATCACCTCACACTTCTCTGCATTAAACTTCATCTGCCATGTGTCTGCCCACTTTACCAATTTGTCTATATCCTCTTGCAGATGGCTACTATCCTCATCACTGTTTACTATTCTCCCTAACTTAGTGTCATCTGCAAACTTGGAAACCGTACTCCGTACACCCAAGTCCAGATCATTGATGTAGATTACAAACAGCAATGGTCCCAAAACCGATCCCTGTGGCACACCACTGCTCACTTCCCTCCAATCTGAAAAACAGCCGCTCACTACAACTCTCTGCTCTCTGTCTCGCAGCCAGTTGTGGATCCACGCTGCCACTGTCCCTTTTATGCCATGGGCCTTTAATTTCATAATAAGTCTCTCATGTGGCACTTTGTCAAATGCCTTTTGAAAGTCCATGTAAACTACATCAACCATCTACCATTATCCACCCATTCCGTTACCTCATCAAAAAATTCTATCAGATTTGTAAGGCAAGATTTGCCTTTAACAAATCCATGTTGACTGTCCTTTATTAGCCTATATCTTTCTAAGTGAAGATCTACCTTGTCCCTGATTATGGACTCTAGAAGTTTGCCCACTACCGACGTTAGACTGACTGGTCTGTAGTTACCAGGCTTGTCCTTCTGCCCCTTTTTGTACAAGGGAGTAACATTAGCTATCCTCCAGTCCTCTGGCACGACCCCTGTGTCCAAGGAAGATTGAAAGATCGTGGCCAGAGTCCCTGCTATTTGCTCCCGTGCCTCACTTAGTAACCTAGGGTGCATCCCATCCGGACCAGGTGACTTATCCACCTTGAGCGACGTCAACCTTTTTAGCACTTCCTCTCTGGTTATAATTATTCTATCCATTTCTCCTACCCTCTCCTCTAATACCATGGCATTGGCTGTATCCTTTTCTTTTGTGAAGACAGAGGCGAAGTACTCATTCAGTACATCAGCCATGCCCTCTGCCTCCACAATGAGATTTCCTCCTAGGTCCCTAATTGGCCCCACCCTCTCCTTGACCAACCTTTTACTCTTAATATGTTGGTAAAAAACCTTAGGGTTCCCCTTAATCTTACTCGCTAATTGTTTTTCATGCAGTCTCTTTGCCCCTCTAACTTCCTTTTTTAGTTCTATCCTACACTTCCTATATTCTGCTTTGTTCCCTTCTGAATTTTGAGTCTGTCGCTTATCATAAGCCTCTTTTTTTGTTTGATTTTGGCCCCGATTTCCTTAGTCATCCAGGGAGGTTTGGATGCCTTACATTTCACCTTTGTGGGCATGCTTTTGACCTGTGCCTGAACTATCTCCTCTTTGAACGCTGCCCACTGCTCGTTAGTTGTCTTACCTGCCAATTTTTCTTTCCAATCCACCTTGGCTAGGTCCCATCTCAACTCATTGAAATTAGCCCTTTTCCAGTTGAGTGTCCTCACCTGTGATCGTTCCTTATCCCTTTCCATAATTATTCTGAATCTAACGATATTGTGGTCACTATTCCCTAGATGCTCACCTACAGAAACCTGTTGAACTTGCCCTACCTCATTTCCCAAAACTAGATCCAGCAATGCTTCTTTCCTCGTTGGACTGGAAACATACTGATCAAGAAAGTTGTCCTGCACACACTTCAGGAATTCTTCTCCCTCCTTGCCCTTTACTCTACTATTCTGCCAGTCTATGTTGGGATAGTTGAAGTCACCCATTATCACTACTCTATTAGTTCTGCATTTCTCCGTGATACGCTTGCAGATCTGTTTGTCTATCTCCTCCCCACTATTTGGTGGTCTATAGTATACCCCTAACAGTGTAACTGCACCTTTTTTATTCCTCAATTCTAACCAGATAGATTCGGTTTTTAGTCCTTCTTCCACCTTGTTCCTTTATAAGGCAGTCACTGAGTCCTTAACAAAAATTGCCACCCCGCCCCCTTTTCTCCCCTCTCTATCCCTCCTGAATACATTATAACCAGGAATGTTCAACTCCCATTCCTGCCCATGCTGGAGCCAAGTCTCTGTTACTGCTATAACATCATATCGCCTCGCAGCAACCTGAGCCTGCAGCTCACCAATTTTATTTCTCAAACTTCGTGCATTTACATACATGCACTCTAAGGCACAAATTACTTCCTCTGCATTTTTCTCCCGTCTTACCTTTAGCCCTGTCCTCTTTATTACCCCTCCCGTATTTGAACTACTGATCAGTTTCCCACCCTCACCCCCCGGGATTAGTTTAAAGCCCCCCCCACAAAACTCAACAACCTCCCTGCAAGGAGATTGGTTCCAGCCCTGTTCAGGTGTAACCCATCCATTTTGTACAGGTTCCACCTACCCCAGAATTGGTCCCAATGGTCTAGGAACCAGAAACCCTCCTTCCTACACCACTTCTCCAGCCATGCATTGATGTGCCTTATTCTAGCATTCTGGAACTGGCTTGCTCGAGGCACTGGAAGCAACCCAGAGATCACCACTCTCGAAGTTCCACTTTTTAGTTTACTCCCTAGTCTCTGGTACTCTCCCTGGAGCATCTCAGGTCTTTTCCTCTCAACTTCATGGGTCCCAACATGGACCACCACAAGTGGATTTTCCCCTTCCCCTAGCAGAATTTCCTGGACCCGCTCAGTCAAGTCTTCAACCCTGGCACCTGGTAGGCAACACACCTTCCGAGATTCTCCCAGTATTCAGGGTTATTCATATTCCCTCAGTCCATACCAACTTTTGGGTGCATAGCTAATTTAATTGTTGTTGTTGTTATGCCTGCATTTGCCAATAAATGTGTCCCTCTATGGATGAGTGTTTATCTGTTTCTCTCGCTGAGTATGTCATGATTCCCTCTGGGTATCTGCGTGCCAGCAGTTACCCCAACGCCCACTCTGCCTCCAAACCTTGGTACTTGCCAACCCGCATCTAATAGTTTCTACAATGAAGTAAACCCGCTACCAACGTGTCCACTCCCTGTGCTCAGCGGACTCCAGTCTGCTCCTTGTCCCCTGACCCACATGCCCCACCATTGACGGGCAAGCCTTCAGCCAATCAGCCCCCAACTTTGGAATTCCATCCCGCAATCCCTCAGCCTCGTCTCCTCCACCATCAAGACCCGCTTCAAGACCCACCTCTTTGACCGTACCATTGGTCACCACACTTCCCCTCCCTTCCCTCTACGCTCCCTGATCACAACCCTAGCTCTGGTGTGAAATGTTGACTGTTCAGTGCCTTGGGAAGTCCTCCCGATGTCAAAGGCTCTAAACAAATGTAATTTTGTTGTTGCTGTAGTATGGTGTCGTTTGTCTATAGTATCTGCCTCCTTCCCCTCCCCTGTCTGTCCCTTGCAGGCTGCTTGGTGTCGTTTCCCATGTTGGGCACCTACACAATGAGTACCCTGCCCATTCTCCTCCCTCTGCCCTGCCTCTAGCCCCAATAGGCCCCATGTCTGTGGGCTGCTTATGTCCCACTAACCCTCTGCCTCAAGTATTGGCCTCAAGACTATCTGATATCTCTCTGTCTGTGTCTCTCTTTGTATCTATGTATGTATGTATGTGTGTGTGTGTGTGTGTATGAATGTGCTTGCTTGTTTGTCTCTCTGTATCTGTAAGTATGTGCCTCTACATGTGATTATTTGTCTCTCTTTCTCGCTGAGTATGCTTGTGCTTCTCTATGGGTATGTGTGAATCTTTCTCGGTTTCATGCAACAAATATACAGTCAATTCACTCTAAAATATATTCTGTGATGTGCTTTGATACAGTGTGATGATGTGATCAGGCAAAGATTATTATTGAGAGATTACTGTTATCAAATGCAAAGATTATTATTGTTATCATGTATGTCTCTCTGTGTGTGGTATCTGTCCACATTATCTGCAGTCCATCCCAAAGTCCCTTCAGCTTGCTCCTTCAACTTCTTCTTTCAAAGGCTGAATCAAGGACTTGCTGTTCAATGCCCAGTCTCCACCCAGCTTGGAAAATACTCTGACATATTCAGCACCTGGGGACATCCTTCGGACAAGAAAGCTGCTTGATAATTGCAATATTTTATTGTCTTGCAAATCTGAAAGACATTAAGTGCATGAAGACAAGGGCCAAGGCTTGGGGACGACACCATGTGTCATGACCCCATCAGGCCTACCCTGACCTGCCCAACCATCGGTGCAAATGCTTTCAGCCTCTCTGCTCCCGCCCTTTGGAACTCCTTGTTCCAACCACACAATCACCAAACATGGTGGTGATTCATAATAATAATAATTCTTGCATTTGGTATAGTGCTTTCCACATCTTATCAATGTCCCAAAGCGCTTCACAGAATACACTGTAAAGTGATTTGACTGTACATATTTGTGGGCGAATCGCGGCAGCCGATTGCGCACAGCAGTGTCCCACACACAGTTGTGGATTGAAATGACCAATTTTATTATTGTTTTTTTTTGGGAGTGATTATTCACATGACACGGGGTTAAAATAACGACATTGATGTATTATTGATACACTATTGATGCAAATCTTGATTTACATCAAGATATTCAGTATGAAAGCGGAATGGGAGTGAAGGAGGAAAGCCTTTATCTGGAGTTTGAAAGGCGAAAGGTAAGGGACAAACTGAAGGGTTTGGGGGATGGAGTTCCAGGGAATGGGGACTGATACTGTGACAGTGAAGCTGGTGGGTGGAGGGACATGAAATGTGTTATGTGGAGGAGACCATGGAAGGATGCAAAGATTAATATGAGGACATTGAACTGAACCTGCTGGTGGGTTCCAAGCCAGTGAAGCAGAGTGACTCATGGATCACAGTGCAGGACACAACACTACTGCATCCCTCCGGGGAGGCAGAGTGTACATTCCATTACTAAAACAGTTAATTTTCTCTTTCGTAGCTCCTGCTATCTTCATGTATTTTTCTGGCACACAAAAAGATACGATATGACCAAACCAAAGGCAGAGTTTATTTCCCAGTAAGAAAGTGACGTAAAATTAGCAAGTGATTGGATGCAACACCCTTTTATTTCACCGTAAGAATATATACCAGCTGCTTGGAAAAGAAATGGCACAAAGAATCAAAAACAAATTCCACCACAAGTAAAATGTGTTTGGTGAGAACCTTGTTAATAGGAGCACACAATACAGTAATTCTATATTTACTCTTAGCCTCTTCTTAAATCCATTTGAGATACGTCACTTTCGGAAAGATGCATTCATTGATCCTGGAGGGAATGCTGTGCTGACTCAGCCAAATGGTACCTGGTCAGAAGGTATTAAATTATGGGGCTGATTGCTAAAGATAATTGACACGATTCAAAACTGTTCTTTGTGAATGTGAAAAACTGCCAAATTGTGGGTGTTTTACAATGCAAAGCAAATTGAGTAACTTAACCCAGGTGAACTTTGTATCCCGAATGTTTCCTGACTGTGTGGTTGGAAAATCAAGTGGTGATCAATTAATTTCATATGTGAAGTGTCTGATACCGTTTATTGAGAAATTTAACTTCAATATCAACTTATCCATTCAGAGAGTTAATGTTAGTAACAAACTAAAGTGGCAGAACAGATTGAAGCACATTGTACAATTTCATACATACAAGTTAGAAGAATCTTCCAAGTTTATTTTTAAAAGAAGCCAATTTCTGTAATTCCACCGTTTTCATATGAAGGCGGTTGGCAGTGGAGAGGGAGAAGGGAGAAATGGGAACAAAAGAGAGCAGGAAGGGGAGAGTGGTAGGACCCATGGTGGAGAGAGGAGGCACTGTGGATGGTTAGCGTGGGGGTAGAAGGTGGAGTGGGGGAGTGGGACGAGTGGTGGTGTGAAGGGGAAAAATTCAGCCAAGTGATTGTTTACAGAGCTTGAGGCGAAGAAGCCTAGGACCTCTTTTCAAGGGTCGTCTGATGTGAGGATACAGGGAGTTTGAGAAGAACTGCCTGCCTCTTTGTCCTCCAGTCGACCACTCCATCCTCCTCCATCACCTTTCCTCCCTCATCTATCTTAGTGGGACCCAACCAGACGGGCTGACACACTGTTTGACAGAATCCTGGGAAAATCTTGCTTCACTTTTCAAGTACAGTAGTCCTATGTGTTCTTAAATGTGCATCCAATCTCTGAGGTAGATGGGACCTCAGTGTAACATCTCATCCAAAAAAGACACATCTTACAATCCAGCTCCTTCACAGTCATATCTGAAATCCACGCCCATCTCCAAACCCACCCGATCCCCTTGGTACAGTGACCATTTCCACTCGCTGAAATCTCATACCGGCTGCCTGAGTGCAGATGGCAGAAAACTGGCTTCACCAACTGTGGCTCGAGCATATTCACAGCTACCGCCATTCCTTGTCACACACAAAAATGGTGTACTACTTCAACATCATTCTGAAACAACTCCAAGGTCCTTTTCTCCACCATCCAGCACCTCCTCCTTGCGCCCCCACATGCATCCTCAATTTTCACATCCAACACCAAATGTGAAGAGGTCAAGGACTTCCTTTCAACCAAAATCAATAACATCCACCTGGCAGCCTCACCCTCCCGCTACTTGTTGCCCACCAGCACCTCCAGTCTGTCTCCCTCGCCCATCCCATCCTCAGCTCTCACCACGAACCCCATCCTATATTCCTTCTTCCCAATCTCTCCTTGCTCCACCATCACTACTATGAAACCCACCCCCTGCTGCCTCTACCCCCTTTCCAACCAACTTGCTGATTGCCTAGCTGCATTTCCTTTGTCCATTGTTGGCAGACACCATTAGTCAGTCCCTCTCTTCAGGAACAGTCCCTCCGGCTCTCAGAACTGCTGTCATCACGCATCTCCTTAAAAAACCTACCTTTGATCCCTCCAAATCTAGCTAATTCCACACTATCTCAAATCTGCCCTTCATTGCAAAAGGTTTAGAATGCATTGTTGCCAACAAACTCAATGCACACCTCTTCCTCCACACCCTATTTGAACCCCTCCAGTCTGGATTCTGCCTTTCCCACAGGATAGAGATTACGCTTGTGACACTCACAAACGATGTCCTCTCTATCTGCAACCAGGGGTCCCTCTGTCTCTGTATCTTCCTGGACCTTTCCGCCACCTTTGACAAAGTTGATCACTCCATCCTCCTCCACCGACTGTCCTCCGCCATACATCTCAGTGGGACCTCGTGGCCTCACAAACCACCAGCATTGGATCTCTACCAATGGCTTTCCTCTCGTTATTGCCTAGGCACCTAAGGGATATCCCAGGGATCCATGTTTGGCCCTCTTCTATTTATCTACATGCTCCTTCTTGTTGATGTTTTCTGCAGACATGGGATACCTTCACCAGCATTGCCTTTTTCCATGTCTGCCTCATTGCTGGTCTCTACCAATATCTTTGCCCAAAAGCTGCCGAATCCATGTTCCATGTCTTCGTCACATCTCAGCTGGACTACACCAATGCCCTAGTTACCGGTCTCGCTTCTGCCACCATTCACAATATTCAGCTCATGCAGAATTCCACTGCCCGCACTCTCTGAACCAAAGTTTGCTCCCTGATTACCCCAGTCCTTGCCTGACTTGACTGGCTCCCTGTCACAGGGTAGAGATACTTCAAGATCCTCACTCTTGTGTTTAAATCCCTCCAATCATCAGCACCCACTACCTCTGTAACCTCCTCTCTCCTCACAGCAGTACCCGCTGCCTTTGATCTCCTGAGGCTGACATCCTCCTCTTCCTCTTTTCAGCCACCATGCTCCGAAACTCTGGAACTCCCTCCCTCAATCGTTTTGCCTTGCCCCCATATTTTCCATTTTCAGGTCATGCCTGAAGACCTTTCTGTTCAACCGTACCTATGGTCACCTTCCATCTCACACTGGCTCAGCCCTGGGCTCCGCTACTGTGGAGTGCTCTGAGATGCCGCCTGCCATGGAGGATGTTACATAAATGCAAGTTGTTGTTGTATTGCATTGCAGACTAGTCTGTGTGATTTCAGAATCTGCATTTGGTCTTGAATTTACAACCTTCTATCAGTTGAGATTGGCTAATAGCTATATAATAGCTGACATGAGCCTCCCCACAGCACTCCTAAAATGTGTGTATTTTTATGCTTGACTCGAGTCTCTAGACTTTCTGTACCAGGACCCATCCAGTCAGCACCTGAAATAGGAAAAGCAGGTGATAGAGTGTCGCTGATCATAATGAAGTTTGCATAGGCAGAAATGCTGTGCTGACTGCTCCACCACCCAGGCAGGTTTGTCCATGTTTGGGTAAAGTGAATATTAAACTGAAAGATTTGAATATCCTAAGGTAACAGCCCTGGTGGGATACAGCCTACAACCACCATGGAAATATGAAATTAAATAGTTGTTATTCAGGAGATCTGTAATTCCTGGAGTCATACCTGGGGGACTGGAGAATAACAAATGTTAACCCATTAACTTGATAATTATACAGCATAGACTAAAATCTATAATTTATGCTCATGCCTTTTCAATGATAGCAAAGTCCCAGTAAAGTTTAAACTTGTGGCTCACCCGATGTGTGTCCAAAGTTCTTCTTGTTTGGAAATGAAAGAGATCTAGGGGTCCTGATTGGCAATAAAATTCAAGCTCTCCCATATGCTCTGTGGCAGTGAATAAAGCAAACCAGATGTTGTGTTGTATCAAAAAAATCAATAGCAAGCCCCAAAAGTGCCACTGCCATTATTGAGACCATATCTGGACTACTTAAACATTCTGCTAGCCACAGTATGAAAATGATATTGGAGAAATTGAGAATAAATAGAGTGCAACCAAAGTGATTGAGGGAATGGAAGGACTGGTCTTTGAGGAGCGTCAACGTAACTAGACTTTCGTTTTGCTTGTCCAGAATAAAAGAACTAGAGGTCATGGCCTATGATTGAAATTCAGAATGACTCTACTGAAACGCTAATTCAGTGAGTGTATAGTGAACCTGGGGAACAGGCTCCAAGGATATGGTTGAAACAGATAGTGTTGATTCTTCCAAACACAGATTCAATTGTTTTCTTTAGGAAATTTAATTAAGGTGTATATATAGATATACATACGGTATAGGTAGTTTGTGATATATGTGCATGCGACCTCCAGGAAGGTTAAGGGTGAACCAGATGGAGTATGATATGCTTTTGTCCAGCATTTCAGTGTGCCATATAAAACTGTACATATATGTGGAATTTGACAATGGAAGAGAGGTAAACAGTAGTGGGGTATGAATACCTTTTGATAATATTAATATTAATAATCCTGGTATTTGATACAAAAATAAAATTGTATTTACATAGCGTCTTTCATCTCGGGAGAATATCACAAGGAGTTGGACAGGCAGTGATTTTGATCAGAGCTGGGTTCAGGATTGAGGAGGATGGAGGGAAGGGGGGTTAGCAGGATGACAAATGGCACGGTTGAAGAGTAGGGTCTTGAGGTGGGATTTGAAGAAGACTAGGGAGGGGCCAGGTGGAAGGATTGTGAAATAGAATTCCAAAGGCTGGGGAAGAGAGGCTGAAGGCTCATTTACGACTATTTTAACAAAGTTTCATGGTTAGCCATACAAAACACCTGTGATGAGTGGGATCAGAGGCGGTTACTAATAATGGCACTCACAACTCGAGTGTTTAACGTATTACCGCTGCAAATTAAATATTTTGCAAGGTACATTGGAAGGGTTCTCAGAGCCACTATGAGTGCTGTGGTATGCATCACAAGAGATCCAAATTCAATATTAGAAAAATGTAGACAGACAGAAAACAACCAACTTGGTACATTGACAGATTGTGGTATGCAGTTATTGAGCCGTTGATCGGGTCAGTGCTAAATACATGTCAGCTAACAGAATTTGGAACACAGGTGGGACAGATACATTATTTCTCATGCCATGCCATTTTATCAAGCAAGTTTTGAGGAAACTTGGGACCGAGGGAAAGATGACTATTATTATTGTTAAGATCTTTGCCCACGATTTAATGTTGAGTGTTTTTGGTCAAATCAGAACCTTCTTAGTATTATGGTCCTGAAAATACTTACTTATAGCTCAACAACTAAATTAAATTTAAATAATAACACAGTAATAACAATAATCCTTGCATTTGATACAGCGCTTTTCACATCTTATTGATGTCTCAAAGCACTTCTGTGCTGTCTGTATGCACGAGCCAGTGTACGGTGAGGCATATCTGCTGTCACGAGGGTTTGGTCATTGGGAGAGTCTGGCTGCCAGCCATAGTCTGGGGTTAATCTTAATTTTATAATGAAAAGTCATTGTATTCCAGAACACATGTTCCTTCATGCAAAAAAGAATATTCAAAGTAATATCTATAAAAGTAGAAAAAGGTTCCAATTACAGGACAGATCCACCTAACGGTACAAATAGATACTTGCTGCTTTCAGCGGTGATCGGAGATCGAGTCACTATGTTGAGACCTTGCTTCCTTATTTCTGTTCTTTTGGGGCTTCAAATTGGAGGAACAGGAGCATATAATCTTCAGAAAGAACACTGCAAAGAAAATTACTGCCCTACACCTGATGTGGTCAAAAAGTATGATGTAAGTAAAATAATAATTTATTATAATAATCCTTGCATTTGATATTGCATGTTTCCCTTAGGAGGATGTCATGATCTACCCCTCACTTCTATGGCTCATTCCCCTCACTCTAACATTCCTCCTTTCATTCCTATTCTATACAACCAACCGGCTCTTCAATTCACCCTTCTATGCCTCGCCCATTCTCTCTCTCCACAAACTCTGACTGTGAGGACATGCTAGATTTCTTTGAGTCCAAAATAGACAAGGTCCGTTCTCCATCTCGACCGCACACTCCGACCCCTACTGATTTCTCCCTCCATATTTTCAAAACTGTCATTCCCTCCTCTCTCAACTACTATACTACCAGACTCAACCAGAAATACTACCATGTTTTTTTCTATGTGAATATATTTCAATCATACTTAAAGTAGATTATGAATACTTCTGAAATAGCATTTCAACATTGATCAAAGACATATTATCTGTCCTGTGCCTGAGGTGATCATTTGGTTGGTGGAAAGCTAACCAATTAAGCATCCATTAGATACACTATCAATTGAAACAGAAAAAAGTACTATGACTTTTAAGTAAGAATGGTTCAGTTGCTGACACTCTTGTCTCTGATTAAGAAGGGTAAAGCCCAAAGCTCGGACTTGAAACATATATAGTCTTTACTGATGCTTCAGTGTCGTGCTGTGGGGAGAGGAGGGGTCCTGAAATGTGGAAGGCACAATCATTCAAATGAGATTTTAAACCATGGTACTATATGTGTGTCCAGATGGACAATAAATCTTAGTAGATCCCATGGTGCTATTCAAAAATAGAACAAAATACTCCTGGTGTCTTGAGTAACAGCCGCCCAAATACAATTGGTCACTCATTGTGAACAAATTTGCTGCTTCATTTGTCCACAAAATACACACAGTCACCCAAATCTACAGTATATTCTAAGATGCACTTGGAGGTGTTTCAACAAAAAATACGGCAGCATATTAACTGCAAAGATTCTTATTCTGACTGACATTGAGTTTCATATTCAGTGAGTATCACAATTGTGCCATCGTGTGTAAGAGGACTTGATGTGTGCCAAAACCTTGTTGTTTTTAGTGATGCAATCTGAACAACATCTATTCTTGTTACCTCAGACTTATGAAGAGCAAGAATTTCCCGCACTCAAGCTTGTCGCAACACGTGTTAAACAACCGGATTTGTTGAGTGCAGCTCATGCTGGACAGAAACTACTTGTGGAATATGCAGAAGGTGCCAATGATGCTGGTAAGAGTAAATGTTCCTCCGATGTAATAAGAAAGTGTGAAGCATCTCTTTCCTGGTCATTGCCCTTTTGGGAAAACATCAGTAATAAACATTAAATCAAATAAATTTTCGTACTTCATCGCCATAGTCCTGAACTTCACAAACAGGATGAAGAATACCTCTATTTCGCTTGTCTTCAGGAGCTCAAAAGCATGTTTGAATGGACACACGGTTCATGTATCACCCGAGTCACCACCCCCCTAATTACCGATCCCACATCTTTTCATTCCCTCTCCCATACCCTCTAATACTCTTTGCTATACCTTATATTGCCTTATATCTCATGTGTGTGTTTAGCTTACATATATAGTCAATTCACTAAACTGTATATTCTGTGAAGCGTTTTGAGATGTTGAGAAGACATGAGGAGCGCTACATCAAATGCAAGGATTACTATTTTTATTACCTTACCTTATTGTTGTTTTACTTTATTTGTACTATATTGTAAAGGACCGAACCAGTGAGTGCATCCTTAGTTGATGAGCAATAAACATATGTAAATGTTTTGCTTTATTTTTCAGGTATAGCATTTCCTATCTATCTACCTACCGTAGTTATGGAATGGCCTAATAAGGATCGCACTGCAACGGGGTTCTCTGTCAGTCTCTTTCTCGATCCTTCTAACGTTGATGCACCCAAACCAACTAATGCCAAAGTTCACCTACTCAACCAGCCTCCTTTAGTTCTTTATGCAAGGTTAGTCTGTTTGAGGCCAGGAGTGATCTGCATGATTATACAGTATTAATATCTTGACAAAACAGCCCAGTCTACGCTGTTGCTATCTTATCAACCAGCAACAACATTCTGCACATCTACAGAATTTTTAACTCTGGAGAATGTCCTAATGTTTTTCATGGAGAAAAATTGGGAGCTGGATGGCAGACTCGTGGAGGATGAAGGGACATGAGTTAGTGGAAGGTGATGGAATAAATAAAACGTATTTTTAAAAATACAGTAGTACTTTAGTTTAAGAAGTTTTGAAAGCAGAGTGAGAAAGAGAGAGCAAGGCTAAGCTTTTCCAACACGTAGGTACAACTATACATGTTGCATATTCACACATCCAGGATTGTGATTAGAAGCAGGACCATTGGTTTGTTTCACGTTCTATAGCCACACTGTACTGAGAATTATTGTATACACCATCTCTAATGTTGCAGCTCAGTTCAGCTACATCAGTACAAACCATCTATCACTCATGCTGCTGCTTCTTACCAGCAGTCACGGAATATTACAAGAACAGCGATGGGAAGAAAAATGTTGAAATGTCTCTTCATTTTTTTTGTTATAGGCTTTACCATCAGATGTTCACAAATGCTGAACTTGAAGACAAATTTAAAGAGTTTGCAAGTGACTTGGAAGCCGACAATCGATCCTTTAGGAAGCTAGTCTATGTACTGTGTTTGAATGAACAACTTGGAATGACAGAAATTGCCTTCTTTAAAAAGTAAACTCTGAAGATTCTTCTACCTTGCATGTATAAAATTGTAGGATATGCTTCAATCTGTTCTGCCACTTTAGTTAGTAACTTACACTAATTCTGTCAATGGAGCATTAAATATTCGACCTGTCTTTCTCAATAGATGTATCAGTCACTTCACAGATTAAATCATTTGATCACCACTTGGTTTCCAACCACACAATCGGGAAACATTGGGATACACATTTCACTGGGTGTTGGGTTACTC
Source organism: Hydrolagus colliei (assembly GCA_035084275.1). Lineage (NCBI taxonomy): Eukaryota > Metazoa > Chordata > Chondrichthyes > Chimaeriformes > Chimaeridae > Hydrolagus > Hydrolagus colliei. The sequence continues at coordinate 71,112,397 of CM068744.1, read as the reverse complement.
AATTTGCTTAGCATTTAGAACACCCAGAATTTGACAGTTTGTCACATTCATAAAGAATGTTCTAAATTATCTTAAGTATTTTAAACTTCTCAAACAATTTCTGCTCAACTTTTGTCATCTGAAGTGATAAAGTATAAATTGGCCCAACCAGTCCCCGTAATTTGATGCCTTCTGACAAGGTACCATTTGGCTGTATCTGAACAGCACTACACTTCAACATCAGTACATCTTTCCGAAAGTGACGTATCTCAAATGGATTCCAAGTCTATGATTAAAAATAGAATCTATTGTATTGTGTGCTCCTATTAAAAAGTTCTCTCCAAACACATTTTTCTTTTGCTGGAATCAAAGATATTGATTGTTTCTGCCTATGTTTTCCAAACTGCTGGGAATATATTCTTACAATGAAATAAAAGGGTGTTGCATCAAACCACCTTCTAGTTGTATGTCATTTTCCTACTGGGGAATAACCCTGTTATCAGAAGGGTATTCCAAAGTGCTGGACAGTCAGTGCTTCAGACGTGAGCTGAGTACATGGGACGAACGGAAGGGGGGATTAGGAGTTGCCGATGGATCCATCGAACACGAGAAGCTTGAGGCGAGACTTGAAAGGGGCCAGGAAGGGGGCGAGATGGAGGGACTGCAGGATGGATTTCTAGAGGTTGGGGGCAGAGTGGCTGAAGCCTCACCCGGCAAAGGTAGGATGGGTGAGTTGGGGAATGTGGGGCAAGCCAGAGCCTGCTGAGCGGAGAGGTGGGCAGGTTGTTAAGGGGAAAAGAAGGTCATGGATGTAGGATGGGGGCAAGTTTGTGGAGGGCTTTAAATATGAGGGCCAGGAATCGGATCCTCTGGATGATGGGGAGACAATGGAATCGGCCGAGGATGGGGGAGATGGGGTCATGGAGTTTGGAATGGTAGGGGACAAAGGCCACAGAGTTCTGGATTATCTGCAGCCCCTGGAGGGAGGAATTGCAGAGAGATAGTGAACTGCTTTGGGGAATAACAAGGAATTCCGAGAATAGACTCTACAGTGATTATCTCTTGGTTGTAAGTAACTTTTTATGATTATTTCTATGATGTGTTGAGATCCCGTCACGTCTCTTCCTGCATCACCACAACCAGCTTCAGGGAACCCACCTTCTGGGAGCTGTTCACTAATAGTCTCTTCATTCCCTGAACAACACAGCATGACAGCAATATGCAACACTGTGGACAGATCTCAGTCTAAATAGTGTACATGAAAATCCTCCATACTGAAAGAATTCTCTGTTTATTCACATCCAGCTCACTCACTGGACTTCCCAGCATCTCCTTACTCAAAGTAAAAGCCATCCAGAATACTGGAGCTTGTACCAACTCTCTCAATAGGCTTTCTGAGCCAATCAACCCATCCCCCAAACACGGACAAACTTGCTCTAGTAGAACATTCAGCACAGCATTTCTGCCAATGTCAAACTATCATGAGCCACACTCCCTCACCTACATTTCCTTTGTCAGGTTAACTGAATGGAATTTGAGATTTTCAACAACAACATCAACAAAATTACATTGTAGAGCACCTTTCACATTGAGAAGATGTCGGGAGGATTTCCAAAGGCACTGAACTGTCAGTGGTCAGTTATGGGTCCTCACCATCACAACAAAATCCCTCCACGACCTCAGCCTTGCCCCATCCTTACTGCATAACCTGCATCATCTCTGTCACCACAGCTACTCCATTTGTTCAGCCAATACAGACCTCTTTCACGACCCCTGCCTCATCTGCCCCTCCATTGATGAGTGAGGTTTTAGTCAATCTGATCTGTTCTCTGGAACTCCTTCCCACAGTTCACTGCTTGCTTTCTCCCTCACCACTGTCAAATCCCCTATTAAGTCTTAAAATAACATGGAAATTTGCAATAATAATTTTATTTTATGCTTCACAGAATATACCGTAAAGTAAATTGCCTAAATTTGTGGGAGAAATGCGGCTGCCAATTGTGCATAGCAGCATCTCACAAACAGTCGTGGATTGAAGTGGCAAATTTATGATTTTTTTTAACGTTGAGGCATGCAAAGTAAGGAAATTTGCCGAAAGTTTTGCCTTGCTGGAAGTTGAAACCAGATCTCTCATTTGTGAGGGACGTGCTATCGTCACTGATGTAGATTTCTGCAAAAAACACGTCTCCTCAAGGTCTGGAAAAGTCGTGAGATAAGACACCTCTGGAAAATAAGATAAGGAGGGAAGGCAGAGGGCAGTGGAATAAGGGACAGCATGCCATGAAAGACAATATGGTAGACAAGGTAATTAGAGTGTCCAGAACCATTGATATGGAGGAAGTGCACAACCACTGATATGGAGGACAAGGCTGTGATGGGGGTAAGGTACAAAGGGTTGATGGAGATCTAAGGGACAAAAGCTAAGAAAGACGCATGTCTTTAAACTTGATCAAAGAGTTTGGCAGTTAGTTGGACAAAGGTCAATCAATGGATTCTTAGGGGGTTCATGGCCAGTTCCAATTGCAAAAGCTGCATAAAAATAGGAAGGTTGAGGGTAAAGACACAAGACACAAGAGAAGCAACACAGGAAGCAACACAAGACACAGAGAAGCGACACAGAAAGCATAATTTCAATCATTGACAAGATAGTCTTTTCCTCAATCAAGGAAAGACCGAAAGAGAACCAGCAGGGGAGTTAGAGGTCAGGCTAGCAGGAGGACAGTACACAGTGAATCAGCAAGCCAACAGTCAGAAGAGGATAGGTCTGGTTGTTTGTGGATCGTGTAGTTAGCCGACACCAAAAGCCAGAATATCAAAGACTTGTGCTCCTGAGAGTCCAGCTGTTGTGTGATAGCCTGGATAATAGAGATAATGCTTTAATTGGTAAAAATGAGAGAGAGAGAAACAGCAAGAGAGAAGCCTATATTGACCGTCAAGCAGACCATCAACCCATCAACGAACCCAAGTCAGAGCCTGACTTGTGAGATAGAGAGAGAGAGAGTGAAAGAGCGAAAGAGAGACATACCGAAGTCAAGGAAAAGGCAAATGGGGCATAGAAAAGAGTAAGGAGATCTATCAACAGAGTGGAACTGGACCTTGAGGAGGTGTTTTGTGAGACACCCAGGACCCGGTCGTCCACTAACAGAAAAACAAAAGTTGCTGGGGAAACTTAGCAGGTCAGGTCAGCGTCCATGGAGAAAGGTAAAGGAGTCAACGTTTCGGGTCTACAACTCTTCGTCAGAACCCGGTAGTCTACTTGATACTCACACATACATACATTGTGGGGTGGGCAGTACAAGTGCTCGGAGTGGATAAATTATCATTAATCTGAAGAGTCTATATGTTTGTTTATTTTGTTGTATTTGTGTTTATGTCCTTATTACTAATGCAATAAACTTGTTATTGAACTTTTAGTCTGTCCTGCTCATTGCTGATGATCAATAATCGACCGACCGACCGACCGACCGATCAATCAAATATCATCCAGAACCTTACACTGAGCTCAAGAATACTAAAAACTAAGAACATACAATCAAATCCTGGCTTGATCTTGTGTAAGCTCTGTCACAATAAATCTGAGAACGTAATGTCAGGGTTACAGATGGTGTGGGTGGAACAGAAGGGAGAGGTGTTGAACGAAAAGGCGAGGACATTGATTACAGTTACTATATTTTTTTTTCCAAAGGACATTGTATTGGCTCTTTCGCTCTCTCTCTCTCTCTCTCTCTCAACTTGTCATATTCTCTGGCGGATACCCATTCCTTCCCTTGTCTTTACCTTATTATTATCCATTAGGTATGGAACGTATGTGCGGGATATTATCAATAGCATCTCAGAGGGAAAATGCTCCGAAACGTTTCCCTATTGCATGCTGAGGAACACTGAACCATGAAGAAGAACTCTGTGGATGCAAGTCGCGTATCATAATAATCCTTGCATTTGATATAGCGCTTTCCACATCTTATCAACGTCCCAAAGCGCTTCACAGAATATACTGTGAAGTGAATTGACTGTATATATTTGTGGGTGAATCGCGGCAGCCAATTGCGCACAGCAGTGTCCCACACACAGTCGTGGATTGAAATGACCAATTTTATTATTGTGGTTTTTTTTTGAGGGATTATTATTAGGCATGTGGAGTAAGGAAACTTGCCCAAGGTTTCGCCCTGACCTGCCTGGATTTGAACTCAGGTCTCCCCAGCTTGTTCTCCCCAGCTTGCAAGACAAGTACTCTAACCACTGATCCACAGGAGCTCCACGTATGCCACAAGTTTAACCTTCATCGGGACAAATTTCAGTCAAAGTGATGTATAATTAGCAGATTAATTGGATAACGTTTGTTATTCATCAGTCCTTCCTGAGTTATGACTCCCAAGATTTACAGATCTCATGCACAACAACTATTTCATTTCAGATGTCCTTGATGGTTGTAGGGTGCGTCTCACCTTTGCTGTTACCTTACAGACATTCAAATCTTTGAATGTAATACTCACTTCTCCCAAAACATGGACAGAAACTTGCTCAGGTGGAGCAGTCAGCACAGCATTGGTGCCAATGTCAAACTCGTTAACATGAGCCACACACCCTCACCTGCTTTTCCTGTTTCAGATGCTTATAGGCTGTGTTTATCCCCTATCCCACAAAGAGAAGGGAGATTATCATAGAATCATAGAATTTTACGGCACAAAAGGAGGCCATTCGGCCCATCTAGTCTGTGCCGGCTCTTTGAAAAGAGCGATTGAATCCCACTGCCCTGCCCGCTCCCCATAGCCTAATAGACCCGTTCTCCCTAAATAAAGATCTAATTCCCTTTTAAAAGTTGTTATCGAATCAGCCTCCACCACCTTTTCAGGCAATGCATTCCAGATTCGAACAACTCGCTGAGTGAAAAAATTTCTCCTCAGCTCCCCTCTACTGCGCCTTGAAACTATTTTAAATCTGTGACCATGAGTCACAGATTCACCCACGAGTGGAAATAGTTTTTCTCTATTTGCCCTGTCGAAACCCCTCATGATCTTATAAACCTCTATTAGGTCGCCCCTCAATCTTCTCTGCTCCAGAGAGAATAACCCTAGCCTATCTAGCCTCTCCTCATAGCTGAAGTCCCTCAATCCTGGCACCATCCTAGTAAATCTTCTTTGTACCCTTTCCAATGCCTTCACATCCTTTCTGTAGTGTGGTGACCAGAATTGAACACAGTATTCCAGCTGAGGCCTCACCAAAGTCCTATAGAGGTTAGTCAGCACTTCCTGACTTTTGTACTCTATACCCCTATTTATAAAGCCTAGTATCCCATATGCCTTCTAAACAGCCTTGTCTACCTGTCCTGCCACCTTCAACGAGTCACTAACACAAATCCCCAGGTCTCTCTGTTCCTTTACACCATTTAAAATTGTACTATCTAGCCTATATTGCCTCCCTTCATTTCTTCTCCCAAAATGCATCACCTCACACTTCTCTGCATTAAACTTCATCTGCCATGTGTCTGCCCACTTTACCAATTTGTCTATATCCTCTTGCAGATGGCTACTATCCTCATCACTGTTTACTATTCTCCCTAACTTAGTGTCATCTGCAAACTTGGAAACCGTACTCCATACACCCAAGTCCAGATCATTGATGTAGATTACAAACAGCAATGGTCCCAAAACCGATCCCTGTGGCACACCACTGCTCACTTCCCTCCAATCTGAAAAACAGCCGCTCACTACAACTCTCTGCTCTCTGTCTCGCAGCCAGTTGTGGATCCACGCTGCCACTGTCCCTTTTATGCCATGGGCCTTTAATTTCATAATAAGTCTCTCATGTGGCACTTTGTCAAATGCCTTTTGAAAGTCCATGTAAACTACATCAACTGCGCTACCATTATCCACCCATTCCGTTACCTCATCAAAAAATTCTATCAGATTTGTAAGGCAAGATTTGCCTTTAACAAATCCATGTTGACTGTCCTTTATTAGCCTATATCTTTCTAAGTGAAGATCTACCTTGTCCCTGATTATGGACTCTAGAAGTTTGCCCACTACCGACGTTAGACTGACTGGTCTGTAGTTACCAGGCTTGTCCTTCTGCCCCTTTTTGTACAAGGGAGTAACATTAGCTATCCTCCAGTCCTCTGGCACGACCCCTGTGTCCAAGGAAGATTGAAAGATCGTGGCCAGAGTCCCTGCTATTTGCTCCCGTGCCTCACTTAGTAACCTAGGGTGCATCCCATCCGGACCAGGTGACTTATCCACCTTGAGCGACGTCAACCTTTTTAGCACTTCCTCTCTGGTTATAATTATTCTATCCATTTCTCCTACCCTCTCCTCTAATACCATGGCATTGGCTGTATCCTTTTCTTTTGTGAAGACAGAGGCGAAGTACTCATTCAGTACATCAGCCATGCCCTCTGCCTCCACAATGAGATTTCCTCCTAGGTCCCTAATTGGCCCCACCCTCTCCTTGACCAACCTTTTACTCTTAATATGTTGGTAAAAAACCTTAGGGTTCCCCTTAATCTTACTCGCTAATTGTTTTTCATGCAGTCTCTTTGCCCCTCTAACTTCCTTTTTTAGTTCTATCCTACACTTCCTATATTCTGCTTTGTTCCCTTCTGAATTTTGAGTCTGTCGCTTATCATAAGCCTCTTTTTTTGTTTGATTTTGGCCCCGATTTCCTTAGTCATCCAGGGAGGTTTGGATGCCTTACATTTCACCTTTGTGGGCATGCTTTTGACCTGTGCCTGAACTATCTCCTCTTTGAACGCTGCCCACTGCTCGTTAGTTGTCTTACCTGCCAATTTTTCTTTCCAATCCACCTTGGCTAGGTCCCATCTCAACTCATTGAAATTAGCCCTTTTCCAGTTGAGTGTCCTCACCTGTGATCGTTCCTTATCCCTTTCCATAATTATTCTGAATCTAACGATATTGTGGTCACTATTCCCTAGATGCTCACCTACAGAAACCTGTTGAACTTGCCCTACCTCATTTCCCAAAACTAGATCCAGCAATGCTTCTTTCCTCGTTGGACTGGAAACATACTGATCAAGAAAGTTGTCCTGCACACACTTCAGGAATTCTTCTCCCTCCTTGCCCTTTACTCTACTATTCTGCCAGTCTATGTTGGGATAGTTGAAGTCACCCATTATCACTACTCTATTAGTTCTGCATTTCTCCGTGATACGCTTGCAGATCTGTTTGTCTATCTCCTCCCCACTATTTGGTGGTCTATAGTATACCCCTAACAGTGTAACTGCACCTTTTTTATTCCTCAATTCTAACCAGATAGATTCGGTTTTTAGTCCTTCTTCCACCTTGTTCCTTTATAAGGCAGTCACTGAGTCCTTAACAAAAATTGCCACCCCGCCCCCTTTTCTCCCCTCTCTATCCCTCCTGAATACATTATAACCAGGAATGTTCAACTCCCATTCCTGCCCATGCTGGAGCCAAGTCTCTGTTACTGCTATAACATCATATCGCCTCGCAGCAACCTGAGCCTGCAGCTCACCAATTTTATTTCTCAAACTTCGTGCATTTACATACATGCACTCTAAGGCACAAATTACTTCCTCTGCATTTTTCTCCCGTCTTACCTTTAGCCCTGTCCTCTTTATTACCCCTCCCGTATTTGAACTACTGATCAGTTTCCCACCCTCACCCCCCGGGATTAGTTTAAAGCCCCCCCCACAAAACTCAACAACCTCCCTGCAAGGAGATTGGTTCCAGCCCTGTTCAGGTGTAACCCATCCATTTTGTACAGGTTCCACCTACCCCAGAATTGGTCCCAATGGTCTAGGAACCAGAAACCCTCCTTCCTACACCACTTCTCCAGCCATGCATTGATGTGCCTTATTCTAGCATTCTGGAACTGGCTTGCTCGAGGCACTGGAAGCAACCCAGAGATCACCACTCTCGAAGTTCCACTTTTTAGTTTACTCCCTAGTCTCTGGTACTCTCCCTGGAGCATCTCAGGTCTTTTCCTCTCAACTTCATGGGTCCCAACATGGACCACCACAAGTGGATTTTCCCCTTCCCCTAGCAGAATTTCCTGGACCCGCTCAGTCAAGTCTTCAACCCTGGCACCTGGTAGGCAACACACCTTCCGAGATTCTCCCAGTATTCAGGGTTATTCATATTCCCTCAGTCCATACCAACTTTTGGGTGCATAGCTAATTTAATTGTTGTTGTTGTTATGCCTGCATTTGCCAGTAAATGTGTCCCTCTATGGATGAGTGTTTATCTGTTTCTCTCGCTGAGTATGTCATGATTCCCTCTGGGTATCTGCGTGCCAGCAGTTACCCCAACGCCCACTCTGCCTCCAAACCTTGGTACTTGCCAACCCGCATCTAATAGTTTCTACAATGAAGTAAACCCGCTACCAACGTGTCCACTCCCTGTGCTCAGCGGACTCCAGTCTGCTCCTTGTCCCCTGACCCACATGCCCCACCATTGACGGGCAAGCCTTCAGCCAATCAGCCCCCAACTTTGGAATTCCATCCCGCAATCCCTCAGCCTCGTCTCCTCCACCATCAAGACCCGCTTCAAGACCCACCTCTTTGACCGTACCATTGGTCACCACACTTCCCCTCCCTTCCCTCTACGCTCCCTGATCACAACCCTAGCTCTGGTGTGAAATGTTGACTGTTCAGTGCCTTGGGAAGTCCTCCCGATGTCAAAGGCTCTAAACAAATGTAATTTTGTTGTTGCTGTAGTATGGTGTCGTTTGTCTATAGTATCTGCCTCCTTCCCCTCCCCTGTCTGTCCCTTGCAGGCTGCTTGGTGTCGTTTCCCATGTTGGGCACCTACACAATGAGTACCCTGCCCATTCTCCTCCCTCTGCCCTGCCTCTAGCCCCAATAGGCCCCATGTCTGTGGGCTGCTTATGTCCCACTAACCCTCTGCCTCAAGTATTGGCCTCAAGACTATCTGATATCTCTCTGTCTGTGTCTCTCTTTGTATCTATGTATGTATGTATGTGTGTGTGTGTGTGTGTATGAATGTGCTTGCTTGTTTGTCTCTCTGTATCTGTAAGTATGTGCCTCTACATGTGATTATTTGTCTCTCTTTCTCGCTGAGTATGCTTGTGCTTCTCTATGGGTATGTGTGAATCTTTCTCGGTTTCATGCAACAAATATACAGTCAATTCACTCTAAAATATATTCTGTGATGTGCTTTGATACAGTGTGATGATGTGATCAGGCAAAGATTATTATTGAGAGATTACTGTTATCAAATGCAAAGATTATTATTGTTATCATGTATGTCTCTCTGTGTGTGGTATCTGTCCACATTATCTGCAGTCCATCCCAAAGTCCCTTCAGCTTGCTCCTTCAACTTCTTCTTTCAAAGGCTGAATCAAGGACTTGCTGTTCAATGCCCAGTCTCCACCCAGCTTGGAAAATACTCTGACATATTCAGCACCTGGGGACATCCTTCGGACAAGAAAGCTGCTTGATAATTGCAATATTTTATTGTCTTGCAAATCTGAAAGACATTAAGTGCATGAAGACAAGGGCCAAGGCTTGGGGACGACACCATGTGTCATGACCCCATCAGGCCTACCCTGACCTGCCCAACCATCGGTGCAAATGCTTTCAGCCTCTCTGCTCCCGCCCTTTGGAACTCCTTGTTCCAACCACACAATCACCAAACATGGTGGTGATTCATAATAATAATAATAATAATTCTTGCATTTGGTATAGTGCTTTCCACATCTTATCAATGTCCCAAAGCGCTTCACAGAATACACTGTAAAGTGATTTGACTGTACATATTTGTGGGCGAATCGCGGCAGCCGATTGCGCACAGCAGTGTCCCACACACAGTTGTGGATTGAAATGACCAATTTTATTATTGTTTTTTTGGGGGAGTGATTATTCACATGACACGGGGTTAAAATAACGACATTGATGTATTATTGATACACTATTGATGCAAATCTTGATTTACATCAAGATATTCAGTATGAAAGCGGAATGGGAGTGAAGGAGGAAAGCCTTTATCTGGAGTTTGAAAGGCGAAAGGTAAGGGACAAACTGAAGGGTTTGGGGGATGGAGTTCCAGGGAATGGGGACTGATACTGTGACAGTGAAGCTGGTGGGTGGAGGGACATGAAATGTGTTATGTGGAGGAGACCATGGAAGGATGCAAAGATTAATATGAGGACATTGAACTGAACCTGCTGGTGGGTTCCAAGCCAGTGAAGCAGAGTGACTCATGGATCACAGTGCAGGACACAACACTACTGCATCCCTCCGGGGAGGCAGAGTGTACATTCCATTACTAAAACAGTTAATTTTCTCTTTCGTAGCTCCTGCTATCTTCATGTATTTTTCTGGCACACAAAAAGATACGATATGACCAAACCAAAGGCAGAGTTTATTTCCCAGTAAGAAAGTGACGTAAAATTAGCAAGTGATTGGATGCAACACCCTTTTATTTCACCGTAAGAATATATACCAGCTGCTTGGAAAAGAAATGGCACAAAGAATCAAAAACAAATTCCACCACAAGTAAAATGTGTTTGGTGAGAACCTTGTTAATAGGAGCACACAATACAGTAATTCTATATTTACTCTTAGCCTCTTCTTAAATCCATTTGAGATACGTCACTTTCGGAAAGATGCATTCATTGATCCTGGAGGGAATGCTGTGCTGACTCAGCCAAATGGTACCTGGTCAGAAGGTATTAAATTATGGGGCTGATTGCTAAAGATAATTGACACGATTCAAAACTGTTCTTTGTGAATGTGAAAAACTGCCAAATTGTGGGTGTTTTACAATGCAAAGCAAATTGAGTAACTTAACCCAGGTGAACTTTGTATCCCGAATGTTTCCTGACTGTGTGGTTGGAAAATCAAGTGGTGATCAATTAATTTCATATGTGAAGTGTCTGATACCGTTTATTGAGAAATTTAACTTCAATATCAACTTATCCATTCAGAGAGTTAATGTTAGTAACAAACTAAAGTGGCAGAACAGATTGAAGCACATTGTACAATTTCATACATACAAGTTAGAAGAATCTTCCAAGTTTATTTTTAAAAGAAGCCAATTTCTGTAATTCCACCGTTTTCATATGAAGGCGGTTGGCAGTGGAGAGGGAGAAGGGAGAAATGGGAACAAAAGAGAGCAGGAAGGGGAGAGTGGTAGGACCCATGGTGGAGAGAGGAGGCACTGTGGATGGTTAGCGTGGGGGTAGAAGGTGGAGTGGGGGAGTGGGACGAGTGGTGGTGTGAAGGGGAAAAATTCAGCCAAGTGATTGTTTACAGAGCTTGAGGCGAAGAAGCCTAGGACCTCTTTTCAAGGGTCGTCTGATGTGAGGATACAGGGAGTTTGAGAAGAACTGCCTGCCTCTTTGTCCTCCAGTCGACCACTCCATCCTCCTCCATCACCTTTCCTCCCTCATCTATCTTAGTGGGACCCAACCAGACGGGCTGACACACTGTTTGACAGAATCCTGGGAAAATCTTGCTTCACTTTTCAAGTACAGTAGTCCTATGTGTTCTTAAATGTGCATCCAATCTCTGAGGTAGATGGGACCTCAGTGTAACATCTCATCCAAAAAAGACACATCTTACAATCCAGCTCCTTCACAGTCATATCTGAAATCCACGCCCATCTCCAAACCCACCCGATCCCCTTGGTACAGTGACCATTTCCACTCGCTGAAATCTCATACCGGCTGCCTGAGTGCAGATGGCAGAAAACTGGCTTCACCAACTGTGGCTCGAGCATATTCACAGCTACCGCCATTCCTTGTCACACACAAAAATGGTGTACTACTTCAACATCATTCTGAAACAACTCCAAGGTCCTTTTCTCCACCATCCAGCACCTCCTCCTTGCGCCCCCACATGCATCCTCAATTTTCACATCCAACACCAAAGGTGAAGAGGTCAAGGACTTCCTTTCAACCAAAATCAATAACATCCACCTGGCAGCCTCACCCTCCCGCTACTTGTTGCCCACCAGCACCTCCAGTCTGTCTCCCTCGCCCATCCCATCCTCAGCTCTCACCACGAACCCCATCCTATATTCCTTCTTCCCAATCTCTCCTTGCTCCACCATCACTACTATGAAACCCACCCCCTGCTGCCTCTACCCCCTTTCCAACCAACTTGCTGATTGCCTAGCTGCACTTCCTTTGTCCATTGTTGGCAGACACCATTAGTCAGTCCCTCTCTTCAGGAACAGTCCCTCCGGCTCTCAGAACTGCTGTCATCACGCATCTCCTTAAAAAACCTACCTTTGATCCCTCCAAATCTAGCTAATTCCACACTATCTCAAATCTGCCCTTCATTGCAAAAGGTTTAGAATGCATTGTTGCCAACAAACTCAATGCACACCTCTTCCTCCACACCCTATTTGAACCCCTCCAGTCTGGATTCTGCCTTTCCCACAGGATAGAGATTACGCTTGTGACACTCACAAACGATGTCCTCTCTATCTGCAACCAGGGGTCCCTCTGTCTCTGTATCTTCCTGGACCTTTCCGCCACCTTTGACAAAGTTGATCACTCCATCCTCCTCCACCGACTGTCCTCCGCCATACATCTCAGTGGGACCTCGTGGCCTCACAAACCACCAGCATTGGATCTCTACCAATGGCTTTCCTCTCGTTATTGCCTAGGCACCTAAGGGATATCCCAGGGATCCATGTTTGGCCCTCTTCTATTTATCTACATGCTCCTTCTTGTTGATGTTTTCTGCAGACATGGGATACCTTCACCAGCATTGCCTTTTTCCATGTCTGCCTCATTGCTGGTCTCTACCAATATCTTTGCCCAAAAGCTGCCGAATCCATGTTCCATGTCTTCGTCACATCTCAGCTGGACTACACCAATGCCCTAGTTACCGGTCTCGCTTCTGCCACCATTCACAATATTCAGCTCATGCAGAATTCCACTGCCCGCACTCTCTGAACCAAAGTTTGCTCCCTGATTACCCCAGTCCTTGCCTGACTTGACTGGCTCCCTGTCACAGGGTAGAGATACTTCAAGATCCTCACTCTTGTGTTTAAATCCCTCCAATCATCAGCACCCACTACCTCTGTAACCTCCTCTCTCCTCACAGCAGTACCCGCTGCCTTTGATCTCCTGAGGCTGACATCCTCCTCTTCCTCTTTTCAGCCACCATGCTCCGAAACTCTGGAACTCCCTCCCTCAATCGTTTTGCCTTGCCCCCATATTTTCCATTTTCAGGTCATGCCTGAAGACCTTTCTGTTCAACCGTACCTATGGTCACCTTCCATCTCACACTGGCTCAGCCCTGGGCTCCGCTACTGTGGAGTGCTCTGAGATGCCGCCTGCCATGGAGGATGTTACATAAATGCAAGTTGTTGTTGTATTGCATTGCAGACTAGTCTGTGTGATTTCAGAATCTGCATTTGGTCTTGAATTTACAACCTTCTATCAGTTGAGATTGGCTAATAGCTATATAATAGCTGACATGAGCCTCCCCACAGCACTCCTAAAATGTGTGTATTTTTATGCTTGACTCGAGTCTCTAGACTTTCTGTACCAGGACCCATCCAGTCAGCACCTGAAATAGGAAAAGCAGGTGATAGAGTGTCGCTGATCATAATGAAGTTTGCATAGGCAGAAATGCTGTGCTGACTGCTCCACCACCCAGGCAGGTTTGTCCATGTTTGGGTAAAGTGAATATTAAACTGAAAGATTTGAATATCCTAAGGTAACAGCCCTGGTGGGATACAGCCTACAACCACCATGGAAATATGAAATTAAATAGTTGTTATTCAGGAGATCTGTAATTCCTGGAGTCATACCTGGGGGACTGGAGAATAACAAATGTTAACCCATTAACTTGATAATTATACAGCATAGACTAAAATCTATAATTTATGCTCATGCCTTTTCAATGATAGCAAAGTCCCAGTAAAGTTTAAACTTGTGGCTCACCCGATGTGTGTCCAAAGTTCTTCTTGTTTGGAAATGAAAGAGATCTAGGGGTCCTGATTGGCAATAAAATTCAAGCTCTCCCATATGCTCTGTGGCAGTGAATAAAGCAAACCAGATGTTGTGTTGTATCAAAAAAATCAATAGCAAGCCCCAAAAGTGCCACTGCCATTATTGAGACCATATCTGGACTACTTAAACATTCTGCTAGCCACAGTATGAAAATGATATTGGAGAAATTGAGAATAAATAGAGTGCAACCAAAGTGATTGAGGGAATGGAAGGACTGGTCTTTGAGGAGCGTCAACGTAACTAGACTTTCGTTTTGCTTGTCCAGAATAAAAGAACTAGAGGTCATGGCCTATGATTGAAATTCAGAATGACTCTACTGAAACGCTAATTCAGTGAGTGTATAGTGAACCTGGGGAACAGGCTCCAAGGATATGGTTGAAACAGATAGTGTTGATTCTTCCAAACACAGATTCAATTGTTTTCTTTAGGAAATTTAATTAAGGTGTATATATAGATATACATACGGTATAGGTAGTTTGTGATATATGTGCATGCGACCTCCAGGAAGGTTAAGGGTGAACCAGATGGAGTATGATATGCTTTTGTCCAGCATTTCAGTGTGCCATATAAAACTGTACATATATGTGGAATTTGACAATGGAAGAGAGGTAAACAGTAGTGGGGTATGAATACCTTTTGATAATATTAATATTAATAATCCTGGTATTTGATACAAAAATAAAATTGTATTTACATAGCGTCTTTCATCTCGGGAGAATATCACAAGGAGTTGGACAGGCAGTGATTTTGATCAGAGCTGGGTTCAGGATTGAGGAGGATGGAGGGAAGGGGGGTTAGCAGGATGACAAATGGCACGGTTGAAGAGTAGGGTCTTGAGGTGGGATTTGAAGAAGACTAGGGAGGGGCCAGGTGGAAGGATTGTGAAATAGAATTCCAAAGGCTGGGGAAGAGAGGCTGAAGGCTCATTTACGACTATTTTAACAAAGTTTCATGGTTAGCCATACAAAACACCTGTGATGAGTGGGATCAGAGGCGGTTACTAATAATGGCACTCACAACTCGAGTGTTTAACGTATTACCGCTGCAAATTAAATATTTTGCAAGGTACATTGGAAGGGTTCTCAGAGCCACTATGAGTGCTGTGGTATGCATCACAAGAGATCCAAATTCAATATTAGAAAAATGTAGACAGACAGAAAACAACCAACTTGGTACATTGACAGATTGTGGTATGCAGTTATTGAGCCGTTGATCGGGTCAGTGCTAAATACATGTCAGCTAACAGAATTTGGAACACAGGTGGGACAGATACATTATTTCTCATGCCATGCCATTTTATCAAGCAAGTTTTGAGGAAACTTGGGACCGAGGGAAAGATGACTATTATTATTGTTAAGATCTTTGCCCACGATTTAATGTTGAGTGTTTTTGGTCAAATCAGAACCTTCTTAGTATTATGGTCCTGAAAATACTTACTTATAGCTCAACAACTAAATTAAATTTAAATAATAACACAGTAATAACAATAATCCTTGCATTTGATACAGCGCTTTTCACATCTTATTGATGTCTCAAAGCACTTCTGTGCTGTCTGTATGCACGAGCCAGTGTACGGTGAGGCATATCTGCTGTCACGAGGGTTTGGTCATTGGGAGAGTCTGGCTGCCAGCCATAGTCTGGGGTTAATCTTAATTTTATAATGAAAAGTCATTGTATTCCAGAACACATGTTCCTTCATGCAAAAAAGAATATTCAAAGTAATATCTATAAAAGTAGAAAAAGGTTCCAATTACAGGACAGATCCACCTAACGGTACAAATAGATACTTGCTGCTTTCAGCGGTGATCGGAGATCGAGTCACTATGTTGAGACCTTGCTTCCTTATTTCTGTTCTTTTGGGGCTTCAAATTGGAGGAACAGGAGCATATAATCTTCAGAAAGAACACTGCAAAGAAAATTACTGCCCTACACCTGATGTGGTCAAAAAGTATGATGTAAGTAAAATAATAATTTATTATAATAATCCTTGCATTTGATATTGCATGTTTCCCTTAGGAGGATGTCATGATCTACCCCTCACTTCTATGGCTCATTCCCCTCACTCTAACATTCCTCCTTTCATTCCTATTCTATACAACCAACCGGCTCTTCAATTCACCCTTCTATGCCTCGCCCATTCTCTCTCTCCACAAACTCTGACTGTGAGGACATGCTAGATTTCTTTGAGTCCAAAATAGACAAGGTCCGTTCTCCATCTCGACCGCACACTCCGACCCCTACTGATTTCTCCCTCCATATTTTCAAAACTGTCATTCCCTCCTCTCTCAACTACTATACTACCAGACTCAACCAGAAATACTACCATGTTTTTTTCTATGTGAATATATTTCAATCATACTTAAAGTAGATTATGAATACTTCTGAAATAGCATTTCAACATTGATCAAAGACATATTATCTGTCCTGTGCCTGAGGTGATCATTTGGTTGGTGGAAAGCTAACCAATTAAGCATCCATTAGATACACTATCAATTGAAACAGAAAAAAGTACTATGACTTTTAAGTAAGAATGGTTCAGTTGCTGACACTCTTGTCTCTGATTAAGAAGGGTAAAGCCCAAAGCTCGGACTTGAAACATATATAGTCTTTACTGATGCTTCAGTGTCGTGCTGTGGGGAGAGGAGGGGTCCTGAAATGTGGAAGGCACAATCATTCAAATGAGATTTTAAACCATGGTACTATATGTGTGTCCAGATGGACAATAAATCTTAGTAGATCCCATGGTGCTATTCAAAAATAGAACAAAATACTCCTGGTGTCTTGAGTAACAGCCGCCCAAATACAATTGGTCACTCATTGTGAACAAATTTGCTGCTTCATTTGTCCACAAAATACACACAGTCACCCAAATCTACAGTATATTCTAAGATGCACTTGGAGGTGTTTCAACAAAAAATACGGCAGCATATTAACTGCAAAGATTCTTATTCTGACTGACATTGAGTTTCATATTCAGTGAGTATCACAATTGTGCCATCGTGTGTAAGAGGACTTGATGTGTGCCAAAACCTTGTTGTTTTTAGTGATGCAATCTGAACAACATCTATTCTTGTTACCTCAGACTTATGAAGAGCAAGAATTTCCCGCACTCAAGCTTGTCGCAACACGTGTTAAACAACCGGATTTGTTGAGTGCAGCTCATGCTGGACAGAAACTACTTGTGGAATATGCAGAAGGTGCCAATGATGCTGGTAAGAGTAAATGTTCCTCCGATGTAATAAGAAAGTGTGAAGCATCTCTTTCCTGGTCATTGCCCTTTTGGGAAAACATCAGTAATAAACATTAAATCAAATAAATTTTCGTACTTCATCGCCATAGTCCTGAACTTCACAAACAGGATGAAGAATACCTCTATTTCGCTTGTCTTCAGGAGCTCAAAAGCATGTTTGAATGGACACACGGTTCATGTATCACCCGAGTCACCACCCCCCTAATTACCGATCCCACATCTTTTCATTCCCTCTCCCATACCCTCTAATACTCTTTGCTATACCTTATATTGCCTTATATCTCATGTGTGTGTTTAGCTTACATATATAGTCAATTCACTAAACTGTATATTCTGTGAAGCGTTTTGAGATGTTGAGAAGACATGAGGAGCGCTACATCAAATGCAAGGATTACTATTTTTATTACCTTACCTTATTGTTGTTTTACTTTATTTGTACTATATTGTAAAGGACCGAACCAGTGAGTGCATCCTTAGTTGATGAGCAATAAACATATGTAAATGTTTTGCTTTATTTTTCAGGTATAGCATTTCCTATCTATCTACCTACCGTAGTTATGGAATGGCCTAATAAGGATCGCACTGCAACGGGGTTCTCTGTCAGTCTCTTTCTCGATCCTTCTAACGTTGATGCACCCAAACCAACTAATGCCAAAGTTCACCTACTCAACCAGCCTCCTTTAGTTCTTTATGCAAGGTTAGTCTGTTTGAGGCCAGGAGTGATCTGCATGATTATACAGTATTAATATCTTGACAAAACAGCCCAGTCTACGCTGTTGCTATCTTATCAACCAGCAACAACATTCTGCACATCTACAGAATTTTTAACTCTGGAGAATGTCCTAATGTTTTTCATGGAGAAAAATTGGGAGCTGGATGGCAGACTCGTGGAGGATGAAGGGACATGAGTTAGTGGAAGGTGATGGAATAAATAAAACGTATTTTTAAAAATACAGTAGTACTTTAGTTTAAGAAGTTTTGAAAGCAGAGTGAGAAAGAGAGAGCAAGGCTAAGCTTTTCCAACACGTAGGTACAACTATACATGTTGCATATTCACACATCCAGGATTGTGATTAGAAGCAGGACCATTGGTTTGTTTCACGTTCTATAGCCACACTGTACTGAGAATTATTGTATACACCATCTCTAATGTTGCAGCTCAGTTCAGCTACATCAGTACAAACCATCTATCACTCATGCTGCTGCTTCTTACCAGCAGTCACGGAATATTACAAGAACAGCGATGGGAAGAAAAATGTTGAAATGTCTCTTCATTTTTTTTGTTATAGGCTTTACCATCAGATGTTCACAAATGCTGAACTTGAAGACAAATTTAAAGAGTTTGCAAGTGACTTGGAAGCCGACAATCGATCCTTTAGGAAGCTAGTCTATGTACTGTGTTTGAATGAACAACTTGGAATGACAGAAATTGCCTTCTTTAAAAAGTAAACTCTGAAGATTCTTCTACCTTGCATGTATAAAATTGTAGGATATGCTTCAATCTGTTCTGCCACTTTAGTTAGTAACTTACACTAATTCTGTCAATGGAGCATTAAATATTCGACCTGTCTTTCTCAATAGATGTATCAGTCACTTCACAGATTAAATCATTTGATCACCACTTGGTTTCCAACCACACAATCGGGAAACATTGGGATACACATTTCACTGGGTGTTGGGTTACTCAATTTGCTTAGCATTTAGAACACCCAGAATTTGACAGTTTGTCACATTCATAAAGAATGTTCTAAATTATCTTAAGTATTTTAAACTTCTCAAACAATTTCTGCTCAACTTTTGTCATCTGAAGTGATAAAGTATAAATTGGCCCAACCAGTCCCCGTAATTTGATGCCTTCTGACAAGGTACCATTTGGCTGTATCTGAACAGCACTACCCTTCAACATCAGTACATCTTTCCGAAAGTGACGTATCTCAAATGGATTCCAAGTCTATGATTAAAAATAGAATCTATTGTATTGTGTGCTCCTATTAAAAAGTTCTCTCCAAACACATTTTTCTTTTGCTGGAATCAAAGATATTGATTGTTTCTGCCTATGTTTTCCAAACTGCTGGGAATATATTCTTACAATGAAATAAAAGGGTGTTGCATCAAACCACCTTCTAGTTGTATGTCATTTTCCTACTGGGGAATAACCCTGTTATCAGAAGGGTATTCCAAAGTGCTGGACAGTCAGTGCTTCAGACGTGAGCTGAGTACATGGGACGAACGGAAGGGGGGATTAGGAGTTGCCGATGGATCCATCGAACACGAGAAGCTTGAGGCGAGACTTGAAAGGGGCCAGGAAGGGGGCGAGATGGAGGGACTGCAGGATGGATTTCTAGAGGTTGGGGGCAGAGTGGCTGAAGCCTCACCCGGCAAAGGTAGGATGGGTGAGTTGGGGAATGTGGGGCAAGCCAGAGCCTGCTGAGCGGAGAGGTGGGCAGGTTGTTAAGGGGAAAAGAAGGTCATGGATGTAGGGTGGGGGCAAGTTTGTGGAGGGCTTTAAATATGAGGGCCAGGAATCGGATCCTCTGGATGATGGGGAGCCAATGGAATCGGCCGAGGATGGGGGAGATGGGGTCATGGAGTTTGGAATGGTAGGGGACAAAGGCCACAGAGTTCTGGATTATCTGCAGCCCCTGGAGGGAGGAATTGCAGAGAGATAGTGAACTGCTTTGGGGAATAACAAGGAATTCCGAGAATAGACTCTACAGTGATTATCTCTTGGTTGTAAGTAACTTTTTATGATTATTTCTATGATGTGTTGAGATCCCGTCACGTCTCTTCCTGCATCACCACAACCAGCTTCAGGGAACCCACCTTCTGGGAGCTGTTCACTAATAGTCTCTTCATTCCCTGAACAACACAGCATGACAGCAATATGCAACACTGTGGACAGATCTCAGTCTAAATAGTGTACATGAAAATCCTCCATACTGAAAGAATTCTCTGTTTATTCACATCCAGCTCACTCACTGGACTTCCCAGCATCTCCTTACTCAAAGTAAAAGCCATCCAGAATACTGGAGCTTGTACCAACTCTCTCAATAGGCTTTCTGAGCCAATCAACCCATCCCCCAAACACGGACAAACTTGCTCTAGTAGAACATTCAGCACAGCATTTCTGCCAATGTCAAACTATCATGAGCCACACTCCCTCACCTGCATTTCCTTTGTCAGGTTAACTGAATGGAATTTGAGATTTTCAACAACAACATCAACAAAATTACATTGTAGAGCACCTTTCACATTGAGAAGATGTCGGGAGGATTTCCAAAGGCACTGAACTGTCAGTGGTCAGTTATGGGTCCTCACCATCACAACAAAATCCCTCCACGACCTCAGCCTTGCCCCATCCTTACTGCATAACCTGCATCATCTCTGTCACCACAGCTACTCCATTTGTTCAGCCAATACAGACCTCTTTCACGACCCCTGCCTCATCTGCCCCTCCATTGATGAGTGAGGTTTTAGTCAATCTGATCTGTTCTCTGGAACTCCTTCCCACAGTTCACTGCTTGCTTTCTCCCTCACCACTGTCAAATCCCCTATTAAGTCTTAAAATAACATGGAAATTTGCAATAATAATTTTATTTTATGCTTCACAGAATATACCGTAAAGTAAATTGCCTAAATTTGTGGGAGAAATGCGGCTGCCAATTGTGCATAGCAGCATCTCACAAACAGTCGTGGATTGAAGTGGCAAATTTATGATTTTTTTTAACGTTGAGGCATGCAAAGTAAGGAAACTTGCCGAAAGTTTTGCCTTGCTGGAAGTTGAAACCAGATCTCTCATTTGTGAGGGACGTGCTATCGTCACTGATGTAGATTTCTGCAAAAAACACGTCTCCTCAAGGTCTGGAAAAGTCGTGAGATAAGACACCTCTGGAAAATAAGATAAGGAGGGAAGGCAGAGGGCAGTGGAATAAGGGACAGCATGCCATGAAAGACAATATGGTAGACAAGGTAATTAGAGTGTCCAGAACCATTGATATGGAGGAAGTGCACAACCACTGATATGGAGGACAAGGCTGTGATGGGGGTAAGGTACAAAGGGTTGATGGAGATCTAAGGGACAAAAGCTAAGAAAGACGCATGTCTTTAAACTTGATCAAAGAGTTTGGCAGTTAGTTGGACAAAGGTCAATCAATGGATTCTTAGGGGGTTCATGGCCAGTTCCAATTGCAAAAGCTGCATAAAAATAGGAAGGTTGAGGGTAAAGACACAAGACACAAGAGAAGCAACACAGGAAGCAACACAAGACACAGAGAAGCGACACAGAAAGCATAATTTCAATCATTGACAAGATAGTCTTTTCCTCAATCAAGGAAAGACCGAAAGAGAACCAGCAGGGGAGTTAGAGGTCAGGCTAGCAGGAGGACAGTACACAGTGAATCAGCAAGCCAACAGTCAGAAGAGGATAGGTCTGGTTGTTTGTGGATCGTGTAGTTAGCCGACACCAAAGGCCAGAATATCAAAGACTTGTGCTCCTGAGAGTCCAGCTGTTGTGTGATAGCCTGGATAATAGAGATAATGCTTTAATTGGTAAAAATGAGAGAGAGAGAAACAGCAAGAGAGAAGCCTATATTGACCGTCAAGCAGACCATCAACCCATCAACGAACCCAAGTCAGAGCCTGACTTGTGAGATAGAGAGAGAGAGAGTGAAAGAGCGAAAGAGAGACATACCGAAGTCAAGGAAAAGGCAAATGGGGCATAGAAAAGAGTAAGGAGATCTATCAACAGAGTGGAACTGGACCTTGAGGAGGTGTTTTGTGAGACACCCAGGACCCGGTCGTCCACTAACAGAAAAACAAAAGTTGCTGGGGAAACTTAGCAGGTCAGGTCAGCGTCCATGGAGAAAGGTAAAGGAGTCAACGTTTCGGGTCTACAACTCTTCGTCAGAACCCGGTAGTCTACTTGATACTCACACATACATACATTGTGGGGTGGGCAGTACAAGTGCTCGGAGTGGATAAATTATCATTAATCTGAAGAGTCTATATGTTTGTTTATTTTGTTGTATTTGTGTTTATGTCCTTATTACTAATGCAATAAACTTGTTATTGAACTTTTAGTCTGTCCTGCTCATTGCTGATGATCAATAATCGACCGACCGACCGACCGACCGATCAATCAAATATCATCCAGAACCTTACACTGAGCTCAAGAATACTAAAAACTAAGAACATACAATCAAATCCTGGCTTGATCTTGTGTAAGCTCTGTCACAATAAATCTGAGAACGTAATGTCAGGGTTACAGATGGTGTGGGTGGAACAGAAGGGAGAGGTGTTGAACGAAAAGGCGAGGACATTGATTACAGTTACTATATTTTTTTTTCCAAAGGACATTGTATTGGCTCTTTCGCTCTCTCTCTCTCTCTCTCTCTCAACTTGTCATATTCTCTGGCGGATACCCATTCCTTCCCTTGTCTTTACCTTATTATTATCCATTAGGTATGGAACGTATGTGCGGGATATTATCAATAGCATCTCAGAGGGAAAATGCTCCGAAACGTTTCCCTATTGCATGCTGAGGAACACTGAACCATGAAGAAGAACTCTGTGGATGCAAGTCGCGTATCATAATAATCCTTGCATTTGATATAGCGCTTTCCACATCTTATCAACGTCCCAAAGCGCTTCACAGAATATACTGTGAAGTGAATTGACTGTATATATTTGTGGGTGAATCGCGGCAGCCAATTGCGCACAGCAGTGTCCCACACACAGTCGTGGATTGAAATGACCAATTTTATTATTGTGGTTTTTTTTTGAGGGATTATTATTAGGCATGTGGAGTAAGGAAACTTGCCCAAGGTTTCGCCCTGACCTGCCTGGATTTGAACTCAGGTCTCCCCAGCTTGGTCTCCCCAGCTTGCAAGACAAGTACTCTAACCACTGATCCACAGGAGCTCCACGTATGCCACAAGTTTAACCTTCATCGGGACAAATTTCAGTCAAAGTGATGTATAATTAGCAGATTAATTGGATAACGTTTGTTATTCATCAGTCCTTCCTGAGTTATGACTCCCAAGATTTACAGATCTCATGCACAACAACTATTTCATTTCAGATGTCCTTGATGGTTGTAGGGTGCGTCTCACCTTTGCTGTTACCTTACAGACATTCAAATCTTTGAATGTAATACTCACTTCTCCCAAAACATGGACAGAAACTTGCTCAGGTGGAGCAGTCAGCACAGCATTGGTGCCAATGTCAAACTCGTTAACATGAGCCACACACCCTCACCTGCTTTTCCTGTTTCAGATGCTTATAGGCTGTGTTTATCCCCTATCCCACAAAGAGAAGGGAGATTATCATAGAATCATAGAATTTTACGGCACAAAAGGAGGCCATTCGGCCCATCTAGTCTGTGCCGGCTCTTTGAAAAGAGCGATTGAATCCCACTGCCCTGCCCGCTCCCCATAGCCTAATAGACCCGTTCTCCCTAAATAAAGATCTAATTCCCTTTTAAAAGTTGTTATCGAATCAGCCTCCACCACCTTTTCAGGCAATGCATTCCAGATTCGAACAACTCGCTGAGTGAAAAAATTTCTCCTCAGCTCCCCTCTACTGCGCCTTGAAACTATTTTAAATCTGTGACCATGAGTCACAGATTCACCCACGAGTGGAAATAGTTTTTCTCTATTTGCCCTGTCGAAACCCCTCATGATCTTATAAACCTCTATTAGGTCGCCCCTCAATCTTCTCTGCTCCAGAGAGAATAACCCTAGCCTATCTAGCCTCTCCTCATAGCTGAAGTCCCTCAATCCTGGCACCATCCTAGTAAATCTTCTTTGTACCCTTTCCAATGCCTTCACATCCTTTCTGTAGTGTGGTGACCAGAATTGAACACAGTATTCCAGCTGAGGCCTCACCAAAGTCCTATAGAGGTTAGTCAGCACTTCCTGACTTTTGTACTCTATACCCCTATTTATAAAGCCTAGTATCCCATATGCCTTCTAAACAGCCTTGTCTACCTGTCCTGCCACCTTCAACGAGTCACTAACACAAATCCCCAGGTCTCTCTGTTCCTTTACACCATTTAAAATTGTACTATCTAGCCTATATTGCCTCCCTTCATTTCTTCTCCCAAAATGCATCACCTCACACTTCTCTGCATTAAACTTCATCTGCCATGTGTCTGCCCACTTTACCAATTTGTCTATATCCTCTTGCAGATGGCTACTATCCTCATCACTGTTTACTATTCTCCCTAACTTAGTGTCATCTGCAAACTTGGAAACCGTACTCCATACACCCAAGTCCAGATCATTGATGTAGATTACAAACAGCAATGGTCCCAAAACCGATCCCTGTGGCACACCACTGCTCACTTCCCTCCAATCTGAAAAACAGCCGCTCACTACAACTCTCTGCTCTCTGTCTCGCAGCCAGTTGTGGATCCACGCTGCCACTGTCCCTTTTATGCCATGGGCCTTTAATTTCATAATAAGTCTCTCATGTGGCACTTTGTCAAATGCCTTTTGAAAGTCCATGTAAACTACATCAACTGCGCTACCATTATCCACCCATTCCGTTACCTCATCAAAAAATTCTATCAGATTTGTAAGGCAAGATTTGCCTTTAACAAATCCATGTTGACTGTCCTTTATTAGCCTATATCTTTCTAAGTGAAGATCTACCTTGTCCCTGATTATGGACTCTAGAAGTTTGCCCACTACCGACGTTAGACTGACTGGTCTGTAGTTACCAGGCTTGTCCTTCTGCCCCTTTTTGTACAAGGGAGTAACATTAGCTATCCTCCAGTCCTCTGGCACGACCCCTGTGTCCAAGGAAGATTGAAAGATCGTGGCCAGAGTCCCTGCTATTTGCTCCCGTGCCTCACTTAGTAACCTAGGGTGCATCCCATCCGGACCAGGTGACTTATCCACCTTGAGCGACGTCAACCTTTTTAGCACTTCCTCTCTGGTTATAATTATTCTATCCATTTCTCCTACCCTCTCCTCTAATACCATGGCATTGGCTGTATCCTTTTCTTTTGTGAAGACAGAGGCGAAGTACTCATTCAGTACATCAGCCATGCCCTCTGCCTCCACAATGAGATTTCCTCCTAGGTCCCTAATTGGCCCCACCCTCTCCTTGACCAACCTTTTACTCTTAATATGTTGGTAAAAAACCTTAGGGTTCCCCTTAATCTTACTCGCTAATTGTTTTTCATGCAGTCTCTTTGCCCCTCTAACTTCCTTTTTTAGTTCTATCCTACACTTCCTATATTCTGCTTTGTTCCCTTCTGAATTTTGAGTCTGTCGCTTATCATAAGCCTCTTTTTTTGTTTGATTTTGGCCCCGATTTCCTTAGTCATCCAGGGAGGTTTGGATGCCTTACATTTCACCTTTGTGGGCATGCTTTTGACCTGTGCCTGAACTATCTCCTCTTTGAACGCTGCCCACTGCTCGTTAGTTGTCTTACCTGCCAATTTTTCTTTCCAATCCACCTTGGCTAGGTCCCATCTCAACTCATTGAAATTAGCCCTTTTCCAGTTGAGTGTCCTCACCTGTGATCGTTCCTTATCCCTTTCCATAATTATTCTGAATCTAACGATATTGTGGTCACTATTCCCTAGATGCTCACCTACAGAAACCTGTTGAACTTGCCCTACCTCATTTCCCAAAACTAGATCCAGCAATGCTTCTTTCCTCGTTGGACTGGAAACATACTGATCAAGAAAGTTGTCCTGCACACACTTCAGGAATTCTTCTCCCTCCTTGCCCTTTACTCTACTATTCTGCCAGTCTATGTTGGGATAGTTGAAGTCACCCATTATCACTACTCTATTAGTTCTGCATTTCTCCGTGATACGCTTGCAGATCTGTTTGTCTATCTCCTCCCCACTATTTGGTGGTCTATAGTATACCCCTAACAGTGTAACTGCACCTTTTTTATTCCTCAATTCTAACCAGATAGATTCGGTTTTTAGTCCTTCTTCCACCTTGTTCCTTTATAAGGCAGTCACTGAGTCCTTAACAAAAATTGCCACCCCGCCCCCTTTTCTCCCCTCTCTATCCCTCCTGAATACATTATAACCAGGAATGTTCAACTCCCATTCCTGCCCATGCTGGAGCCAAGTCTCTGTTACTGCTATAACATCATATCGCCTCGCAGCAACCTGAGCCTGCAGCTCACCAATTTTATTTCTCAAACTTCGTGCATTTACATACATGCACTCTAAGGCACAAATTACTTCCTCTGCATTTTTCTCCCGTCTTACCTTTAGCCCTGTCCTCTTTATTACCCCTCCCGTATTTGAACTACTGATCAGTTTCCCACCCTCACCCCCCGGGATTAGTTTAAAGCCCCCCCCACAAAACTCAACAACCTCCCTGCAAGGAGATTGGTTCCAGCCCTGTTCAGGTGTAACCCATCCATTTTGTACAGGTTCCACCTACCCCAGAATTGGTCCCAATGGTCTAGGAACCAGAAACCCTCCTTCCTACACCACTTCTCCAGCCATGCATTGATGTGCCTTATTCTAGCATTCTGGAACTGGCTTGCTCGAGGCACTGGAAGCAACCCAGAGATCACCACTCTCGAAGTTCCACTTTTTAGTTTACTCCCTAGTCTCTGGTACTCTCCCTGGAGCATCTCAGGTCTTTTCCTCTCAACTTCATGGGTCCCAACATGGACCACCACAAGTGGATTTTCCCCTTCCCCTAGCAGAATTTCCTGGACCCGCTCAGTCAAGTCTTCAACCCTGGCACCTGGTAGGCAACACACCTTCCGAGATTCTCCCAGTATTCAGGGTTATTCATATTCCCTCAGTCCATACCAACTTTTGGGTGCATAGCTAATTTAATTGTTGTTGTTGTTATGCCTGCATTTGCCAGTAAATGTGTCCCTCTATGGATGAGTGTTTATCTGTTTCTCTCGCTGAGTATGTCATGATTCCCTCTGGGTATCTGCGTGCCAGCAGTTACCCCAACGCCCACTCTGCCTCCAAACCTTGGTACTTGCCAACCCGCATCTAATAGTTTCTACAATGAAGTAAACCCGCTACCAACGTGTCCACTCCCTGTGCTCAGCGGACTCCAGTCTGCTCCTTGTCCCCTGACCCACATGCCCCACCATTGACGGGCAAGCCTTCAGCCAATCAGCCCCCAACTTTGGAATTCCATCCCGCAATCCCTCAGCCTCGTCTCCTCCACCATCAAGACCCGCTTCAAGACCCACCTCTTTGACCGTACCATTGGTCACCACACTTCCCCTCCCTTCCCTCTACGCTCCCTGATCACAACCCTAGCTCTGGTGTGAAATGTTGACTGTTCAGTGCCTTGGGAAGTCCTCCCGATGTCAAAGGCTCTAAACAAATGTAATTTTGTTGTTGCTGTAGTATGGTGTCGTTTGTCTATAGTATCTGCCTCCTTCCCCTCCCCTGTCTGTCCCTTGCAGGCTGCTTGGTGTCGTTTCCCATGTTGGGCACCTACACAATGAGTACCCTGCCCATTCTCCTCCCTCTGCCCTGCCTCTAGCCCCAATAGGCCCCATGTCTGTGGGCTGCTTATGTCCCACTAACCCTCTGCCTCAAGTATTGGCCTCAAGACTATCTGATATCTCTCTGTCTGTGTCTCTCTTTGTATCTATGTATGTATGTGTGTGTGTGTGTGTGTATGAATGTGCTTGCTTGTTTGTCTCTCTGTATCTGTAAGTATGTGCCTCTACATGTGATTATTTGTCTCTCTTTCTCGCTGAGTATGCTTGTGCTTCTCTATGGGTATGTGTGAATCTTTCTCGGTTTCATGCAACAAATATACAGTCAATTCACTCTAAAATATATTCTGTGATGTGCTTTGATACAGTGTGATGATGTGATCAGGCAAAGATTATTATTGAGAGATTACTGTTATCAAATGCAAAGATTATTATTGTTATCATGTATGTCTCTCTGTGTGTGGTATCTGTCCACATTATCTGCAGTCCATCCCAAAGTCCCTTCAGCTTGCTCCTTCAACTTCTTCTTTCAAAGGCTGAATCAAGGACTTGCTGTTCAATGCCCAGTCTCCACCCAGCTTGGAAAATACTCTGACATATTCAGCACCTGGGGACATCCTTCGGACAAGAAAGCTGCTTGATAATTGCAATATTTTATTGTCTTGCAAATCTGAAAGACATTAAGTGCATGAAGACAAGGGCCAAGGCTTGGGGACGACACCATGTGTCATGACCCCATCAGGCCTACCCTGACCTGCCCAACCATCGGTGCAAATGCTTTCAGCCTCTCTGCTCCCGCCCTTTGGAACTCCTTGTTCCAACCACACAATCACCAAACATGGTGGTGATTCATAATAATAATAATAATAATTCTTGCATTTGGTATAGTGCTTTCCACATCTTATCAATGTCCCAAAGCGCTTCACAGAATACACTGTAAAGTGATTTGACTGTACATATTTGTGGGCGAATCGCGGCAGCCGATTGCGCACAGCAGTGTCCCACACACAGTTGTGGATTGAAATGACCAATTTTATTATTGTTTTTTTGGGGGAGTGATTATTCACATGACACGGGGTTAAAATAACGACATTGATGTATTATTGATACACTATTGATGCAAATCTTGATTTACATCAAGATATTCAGTATGAAAGCGGAATGGGAGTGAAGGAGGAAAGCCTTTATCTGGAGTTTGAAAGGCGAAAGGTAAGGGACAAACTGAAGGGTTTGGGGGATGGAGTTCCAGGGAATGGGGACTGATACTGTGACAGTGAAGCTGGTGGGTGGAGGGACATGAAATGTGTTATGTGGAGGAGACCATGGAAGGATGCAAAGATTAATATGAGGACATTGAACTGAACCTGCTGGTGGGTTCCAAGCCAGTGAAGCAGAGTGACTCATGGATCACAGTGCAGGACACAACACTACTGCATCCCTCCGGGGAGGCAGAGTGTACATTCCATTACTAAAACAGTTAATTTTCTCTTTCGTAGCTCCTGCTATCTTCATGTATTTTTCTGGCACACAAAAAGATACGATATGACCAAACCAAAGGCAGAGTTTATTTCCCAGTAAGAAAGTGACGTAAAATTAGCAAGTGATTGGATGCAACACCCTTTTATTTCACCGTAAGAATATATACCAGCTGCTTGGAAAAGAAATGGCACAAAGAATCAAAAACAAATTCCACCACAAGTAAAATGTGTTTGGTGAGAACCTTGTTAATAGGAGCACACAATACAGTAATTCTATATTTACTCTTAGCCTCTTCTTAAATCCATTTGAGATACGTCACTTTCGGAAAGATGCATTCATTGATCCTGGAGGGAATGCTGTGCTGACTCAGCCAAATGGTACCTGGTCAGAAGGTATTAAATTATGGGGCTGATTGCTAAAGATAATTGACACGATTCAAAACTGTTCTTTGTGAATGTGAAAAACTGCCAAATTGTGGGTGTTTTACAATGCAAAGCAAATTGAGTAACTTAACCCAGGTGAACTTTGTATCCCGAATGTTTCCTGACTGTGTGGTTGGAAAATCAAGTGGTGATCAATTAATTTCATATGTGAAGTGTCTGATACCGTTTATTGAGAAATTTAACTTCAATATCAACTTATCCATTCAGAGAGTTAATGTTAGTAACAAACTAAAGTGGCAGAACAGATTGAAGCACATTGTACAATTTCATACATACAAGTTAGAAGAATCTTCCAAGTTTATTTTTAAAAGAAGCCAATTTCTGTAATTCCACCGTTTTCATATGAAGGCGGTTGGCAGTGGAGAGGGAGAAGGGAGAAATGGGAACAAAAGAGAGCAGGAAGGGGAGAGTGGTAGGACCCATGGTGGAGAGAGGAGGCACTGTGGATGGTTAGCGTGGGGGTAGAAGGTGGAGTGGGGGAGTGGGACGAGTGGTGGTGTGAAGGGGAAAAATTCAGCCAAGTGATTGTTTACAGAGCTTGAGGCGAAGAAGCCTAGGACCTCTTTTCAAGGGTCGTCTGATGTGAGGATACAGGGAGTTTGAGAAGAACTGCCTGCCTCTTTGTCCTCCAGTCGACCACTCCATCCTCCTCCATCACCTTTCCTCCCTCATCTATCTTAGTGGGACCCAACCAGACGGGCTGACACACTGTTTGACAGAATCCTGGGAAAATCTTGCTTCACTTTTCAAGTACAGTAGTCCTATGTGTTCTTAAATGTGCATCCAATCTCTGAGGTAGATGGGACCTCAGTGTAACATCTCATCCAAAAAAGACACATCTTACAATCCAGCTCCTTCACAGTCATATCTGAAATCCACGCCCATCTCCAAACCCACCCGATCCCCTTGGTACAGTGACCATTTCCACTCGCTGAAATCTCATACCGGCTGCCTGAGTGCAGATGGCAGAAAACTGGCTTCACCAACTGTGGCTCGAGCATATTCACAGCTACCGCCATTCCTTGTCACACACAAAAATGGTGTACTACTTCAACATCATTCTGAAACAACTCCAAGGTCCTTTTCTCCACCATCCAGCACCTCCTCCTTGCGCCCCCACATGCATCCTCAATTTTCACATCCAACACCAAATGTGAAGAGGTCAAGGACTTCCTTTCAACCAAAATCAATAACATCCACCTGGCAGCCTCACCCTCCCGCTACTTGTTGCCCACCAGCACCTCCAGTCTGTCTCCCTCGCCCATCCCATCCTCAGCTCTCACCACGAACCCCATCCTATATTCCTTCTTCCCAATCTCTCCTTGCTCCACCATCACTACTATGAAACCCACCCCCTGCTGCCTCTACCCCCTTTCCAACCAACTTGCTGATTGCCTAGCTGCACTTCCTTTGTCCATTGTTGGCAGACACCATTAGTCAGTCCCTCTCTTCAGGAACAGTCCCTCCGGCTCTCAGAACTGCTGTCATCACGCATCTCCTTAAAAAACCTACCTTTGATCCCTCCAAATCTAGCTAATTCCACACTATCTCAAATCTGCCCTTCATTGCAAAAGGTTTAGAATGCATTGTTGCCAACAAACTCAATGCACACCTCTTCCTCCACACCCTATTTGAACCCCTCCAGTCTGGATTCTGCCTTTCCCACAGGATAGAGATTACGCTTGTGACACTCACAAACGATGTCCTCTCTATCTGCAACCAGGGGTCCCTCTGTCTCTGTATCTTCCTGGACCTTTCCGCCACCTTTGACAAAGTTGATCACTCCATCCTCCTCCACCGACTGTCCTCCGCCATACATCTCAGTGGGACCTCGTGGCCTCACAAACCACCAGCATTGGATCTCTACCAATGGCTTTCCTCTCGTTATTGCCTAGGCACCTAAGGGATATCCCAGGGATCCATGTTTGGCCCTCTTCTATTTATCTACATGCTCCTTCTTGTTGATGTTTTCTGCAGACATGGGATACCTTCACCAGCATTGCCTTTTTCCATGTCTGCCTCATTGCTGGTCTCTACCAATATCTTTGCCCAAAAGCTGCCGAATCCATGTTCCATGTCTTCGTCACATCTCAGCTGGACTACACCAATGCCCTAGTTACCGGTCTCGCTTCTGCCACCATTCACAATATTCAGCTCATGCAGAATTCCACTGCCCGCACTCTCTGAACCAAAGTTTGCTCCCTGATTACCCCAGTCCTTGCCTGACTTGACTGGCTCCCTGTCACAGGGTAGAGATACTTCAAGATCCTCACTCTTGTGTTTAAATCCCTCCAATCATCAGCACCCACTACCTCTGTAACCTCCTCTCTCCTCACAGCAGTACCCGCTGCCTTTGATCTCCTGAGGCTGACATCCTCCTCTTCCTCTTTTCAGCCACCATGCTCCGAAACTCTGGAACTCCCTCCCTCAATCGTTTTGCCTTGCCCCCATATTTTCCATTTTCAGGTCATGCCTGAAGACCTTTCTGTTCAACCGTACCTATGGTCACCTTCCATCTCACACTGGCTCAGCCCTGGGCTCCGCTACTGTGGAGTGCTCTGAGATGCCGCCTGCCATGGAGGATGTTACATAAATGCAAGTTGTTGTTGTATTGCATTGCAGACTAGTCTGTGTGATTTCAGAATCTGCATTTGGTCTTGAATTTACAACCTTCTATCAGTTGAGATTGGCTAATAGCTATATAATAGCTGACATGAGCCTCCCCACAGCACTCCTAAAATGTGTGTATTTTTATGCTTGACTCGAGTCTCTAGACTTTCTGTACCAGGACCCATCCAGTCAGCACCTGAAATAGGAAAAGCAGGTGATAGAGTGTCGCTGATCATAATGAAGTTTGCATAGGCAGAAATGCTGTGCTGACTGCTCCACCACCCAGGCAGGTTTGTCCATGTTTGGGTAAAGTGAATATTAAACTGAAAGATTTGAATATCCTAAGGTAACAGCCCTGGTGGGATACAGCCTACAACCACCATGGAAATATGAAATTAAATAGTTGTTATTCAGGAGATCTGTAATTCCTGGAGTCATACCTGGGGGACTGGAGAATAACAAATGTTAACCCATTAACTTGATAATTATACAGCATAGACTAAAATCTATAATTTATGCTCATGCCTTTTCAATGATAGCAAAGTCCCAGTAAAGTTTAAACTTGTGGCTCACCCGATGTGTGTCCAAAGTTCTTCTTGTTTGGAAATGAAAGAGATCTAGGGGTCCTGATTGGCAATAAAATTCAAGCTCTCCCATATGCTCTGTGGCAGTGAATAAAGCAAACCAGATGTTGTGTTGTATCAAAAAAATCAATAGCAAGCCCCAAAAGTGCCACTGCCATTATTGAGACCATATCTGGACTACTTAAACATTCTGCTAGCCACAGTATGAAAATGATATTGGAGAAATTGAGAATAAATAGAGTGCAACCAAAGTGATTGAGGGAATGGAAGGACTGGTCTTTGAGGAGCGTCAACGTAACTAGACTTTCGTTTTGCTTGTCCAGAATAAAAGAACTAGAGGTCATGGCCTATGATTGAAATTCAGAATGACTCTACTGAAACGCTAATTCAGTGAGTGTATAGTGAACCTGGGGAACAGGCTCCAAGGATATGGTTGAAACAGATAGTGTTGATTCTTCCAAACACAGATTCAATTGTTTTCTTTAGGAAATTTAATTAAGGTGTATATATAGATATACATACGGTATAGGTAGTTTGTGATATATGTGCATGCGACCTCCAGGAAGGTTAAGGGTGAACCAGATGGAGTATGATATGCTTTTGTCCAGCATTTCAGTGTGCCATATAAAACTGTACATATATGTGGAATTTGACAATGGAAGAGAGGTAAACAGTAGTGGGGTATGAATACCTTTTGATAATATTAATATTAATAATCCTGGTATTTGATACAAAAATAAAATTGTATTTACATAGCGTCTTTCATCTCGGGAGAATATCACAAGGAGTTGGACAGGCAGTGATTTTGATCAGAGCTGGGTTCAGGATTGAGGAGGATGGAGGGAAGGGGGGTTAGCAGGATGACAAATGGCACGGTTGAAGAGTAGGGTCTTGAGGTGGGATTTGAAGAAGACTAGGGAGGGGCCAGGTGGAAGGATTGTGAAATAGAATTCCAAAGGCTGGGGAAGAGAGGCTGAAGGCTCATTTACGACTATTTTAACAAAGTTTCATGGTTAGCCATACAAAACACCTGTGATGAGTGGGATCAGAGGCGGTTACTAATAATGGCACTCACAACTCGAGTGTTTAACGTATTACCGCTGCAAATTAAATATTTTGCAAGGTACATTGGAAGGGTTCTCAGAGCCACTATGAGTGCTGTGGTATGCATCACAAGAGATCCAAATTCAATATTAGAAAAATGTAGACAGACAGAAAACAACCAACTTGGTACATTGACAGATTGTGGTATGCAGTTATTGAGCCGTTGATCGGGTCAGTGCTAAATACATGTCAGCTAACAGAATTTGGAACACAGGTGGGACAGATACATTATTTCTCATGCCATGCCATTTTATCAAGCAAGTTTTGAGGAAACTTGGGACCGAGGGAAAGATGACTATTATTATTGTTAAGATCTTTGCCCACGATTTAATGTTGAGTGTTTTTGGTCAAATCAGAACCTTCTTAGTATTATGGTCCTGAAAATACTTACTTATAGCTCAACAACTAAATTAAATTTAAATAATAACACAGTAATAACAATAATCCTTGCATTTGATACAGCGCTTTTCACATCTTATTGATGTCTCAAAGCACTTCTGTGCTGTCTGTATGCACGAGCCAGTGTACGGTGAGGCATATCTGCTGTCACGAGGGTTTGGTCATTGGGAGAGTCTGGCTGCCAGCCATAGTCTGGGGTTAATCTTAATTTTATAATGAAAAGTCATTGTATTCCAGAACACATGTTCCTTCATGCAAAAAAGAATATTCAAAGTAATATCTATAAAAGTAGAAAAAGGTTCCAATTACAGGACAGATCCACCTAACGGTACAAATAGATACTTGCTGCTTTCAGCGGTGATCGGAGATCGAGTCACTATGTTGAGACCTTGCTTCCTTATTTCTGTTCTTTTGGGGCTTCAAATTGGAGGAACAGGAGCATATAATCTTCAGAAAGAACACTGCAAAGAAAATTACTGCCCTACACCTGATGTGGTCAAAAAGTATGATGTAAGTAAAATAATAATTTATTATAATAATCCTTGCATTTGATATTGCATGTTTCCCTTAGGAGGATGTCATGATCTACCCCTCACTTCTATGGCTCATTCCCCTCACTCTAACATTCCTCCTTTCATTCCTATTCTATACAACCAACCGGCTCTTCAATTCACCCTTCTATGCCTCGCCCATTCTCTCTCTCCACAAACTCTGACTGTGAGGACATGCTAGATTTCTTTGAGTCCAAAATAGACAAGGTCCGTTCTCCATCTCGACCGCACACTCCGACCCCTACTGATTTCTCCCTCCATATTTTCAAAACTGTCATTCCCTCCTCTCTCAACTACTATACTACCAGACTCAACCAGAAATACTACCATGTTTTTTTCTATGTGAATATATTTCAATCATACTTAAAGTAGATTATGAATACTTCTGAAATAGCATTTCAACATTGATCAAAGACATATTATCTGTCCTGTGCCTGAGGTGATCATTTGGTTGGTGGAAAGCTAACCAATTAAGCATCCATTAGATACACTATCAATTGAAACAGAAAAAAGTACTATGACTTTTAAGTAAGAATGGTTCAGTTGCTGACACTCTTGTCTCTGATTAAGAAGGGTAAAGCCCAAAGCTCGGACTTGAAACATATATAGTCTTTACTGATGCTTCAGTGTCGTGCTGTGGGGAGAGGAGGGGTCCTGAAATGTGGAAGGCACAATCATTCAAATGAGATTTTAAACCATGGTACTATATGTGTGTCCAGATGGACAATAAATCTTAGTAGATCCCATGGTGCTATTCAAAAATAGAACAAAATACTCCTGGTGTCTTGAGTAACAGCCGCCCAAATACAATTGGTCACTCATTGTGAACAAATTTGCTGCTTCATTTGTCCACAAAATACACACAGTCACCCAAATCTACAGTATATTCTAAGATGCACTTGGAGGTGTTTCAACAAAAAATACGGCAGCATATTAACTGCAAAGATTCTTATTCTGACTGACATTGAGTTTCATATTCAGTGAGTATCACAATTGTGCCATCGTGTGTAAGAGGACTTGATGTGTGCCAAAACCTTGTTGTTTTTAGTGATGCAATCTGAACAACATCTATTCTTGTTACCTCAGACTTATGAAGAGCAAGAATTTCCCGCACTCAAGCTTGTCGCAACACGTGTTAAACAACCGGATTTGTTGAGTGCAGCTCATGCTGGACAGAA
This sequence comes from Hydrolagus colliei, assembly GCA_035084275.1. Classification (NCBI taxonomy): domain Eukaryota; kingdom Metazoa; phylum Chordata; class Chondrichthyes; order Chimaeriformes; family Chimaeridae; genus Hydrolagus; species Hydrolagus colliei. The sequence continues at coordinate 71,076,397 of CM068744.1, read as the reverse complement.
ACTACTTGTGGAATATGCAGAAGGTGCCAATGATGCTGGTAAGAGTAAATGTTCCTCCGATGTAATAAGAAAGTGTGAAGCATCTCTTTCCTAGTCATTGCCCTTTTGGGAAAACATCAGTAATAAACATTAAATCAAATAAATTTTCGTACTTCATCGCCATAGTCCTGAACTTCACAAACAGGATGAAGAATACCTCTATTTCGCTTGTCTTCAGGAGCTCAAAAGCATGTTTGAATGGACACACGGTTCATGTATCACCCGAGTCACCACCCCCCTAATTACCGATCCCACATCTTTTCATTCCCTCTCCCATACCCTCTAATACTCTTTGCTATACCTTATATTGCCTTATATCTCATGTGTGTGTTTAGCTTACATATATAGTCAATTCACTAAACTGTATATTCTGTGAAGCGTTTTGAGATGTTGAGAAGACATGAGGAGCGCTACATCAAATGCAAGGATTACTATTTTTATTACCTTACCTTATTGTTGTTTTACTTTATTTGTACTATATTGTAAAGGACCGAACCAGTGAGTGCATCCTTAGTTGATGAGCAATAAACATATGTAAATGTTTTGCTTTATTTTTCAGGTATAGCATTTCCTATCTATCTACCTACCGTAGTTATGGAATGGCCTAATAAGGATCGCACTGCAACGGGGTTCTCTGTCAGTCTCTTTCTCGATCCTTCTAACGTTGATGCACCCAAACCAACTAATGCCAAAGTTCACCTACTCAACCAGCCTCCTTTAGTTCTTTATGCAAGGTTAGTCTGTTTGAGGCCAGGAGTGATCTGCATGATTATACAGTATTAATATCTTGACAAAACAGCCCAGTCTACGCTGTTGCTATCTTATCAACCAGCAACAACATTCTGCACATCTACAGAATTTTTAACTCTGGAGAATGTCCTAATGTTTTTCATGGAGAAAAATTGGGAGCTGGATGGCAGACTCGTGGAGGATGAAGGGACATGAGTTAGTGGAAGGTGATGGAATAAATAAAACGTATTTTTAAAAATACAGTAGTACTTTAGTTTAAGAAGTTTTGAAAGCAGAGTGAGAAAGAGAGAGCAAGGCTAAGCTTTTCCAACACGTAGGTACAACTATACATGTTGCATATTCACACATCCAGGATTGTGATTAGAAGCAGGACCATTGGTTTGTTTCACGTTCTATAGCCACACTGTACTGAGAATTATTGTATACACCATCTCTAATGTTGCAGCTCAGTTCAGCTACATCAGTACAAACCATCTATCACTCATGCTGCTGCTTCTTACCAGCAGTCACGGAATATTACAAGAACAGCGATGGGAAGAAAAATGTTGAAATGTCTCTTCATTTTTTTTGTTATAGGCTTTACCATCAGATGTTCACAAATGCTGAACTTGAAGACAAATTTAAAGAGTTTGCAAGTGACTTGGAAGCCGACAATCGATCCTTTAGGAAGCTAGTCTATGTACTGTGTTTGAATGAACAACTTGGAATGACAGAAATTGCCTTCTTTAAAAAGTAAACTCTGAAGATTCTTCTACCTTGCATGTATAAAATTGTAGGATATGCTTCAATCTGTTCTGCCACTTTAGTTAGTAACTTACACTAATTCTGTCAATGGAGCATTAAATATTCGACCTGTCTTTCTCAATAGATGTATCAGTCACTTCACAGATTAAATCATTTGATCACCACTTGGTTTCCAACCACACAATCGGGAAACATTGGGATACACATTTCACTGGGTGTTGGGTTACTCAATTTGCTTAGCATTTAGAACACCCAGAATTTGACAGTTTGTCACATTCATAAAGAATGTTCTAAATTATCTTAAGTATTTTAAACTTCTCAAACAATTTCTGCTCAACTTTTGTCATCTGAAGTGATAAAGTATAAATTGGCCCAACCAGTCCCCGTAATTTGATGCCTTCTGACAAGGTACCATTTGGCTATATCTGAACAGCACTACCCTTCAACATCAGTACATCTTTCCGAAAGTGACGTATCTCAAATGGATTCCAAGTCTATGATTAAAAATAGAATCTATTGTATTGTGTGCTCCTATTAAAAAGTTCTCTCCAAACACATTTTTCTTTTGCTGGAATCAAAGATATTGATTGTTTCTGCCTATGTTTTCCAAACTGCTGGGAATATATTCTTACAATGAAATAAAAGGGTGTTGCATCAAACCACCTTCTAGTTGTATGTCATTTTCCTACTGGGGAATAACCCTGTTATCAGAAGGGTATTCCAAAGTGCTGGACAGTCAGTGCTTCAGACGTGAGCTGAGTACATGGGACGAACGGAAGGGGGGATTAGGAGTTGCCGATGGATCCATCGAACACGAGAAGCTTGAGGCGAGACTTGAAAGGGGCCAGGAAGGGGGCGAGATGGAGGGACTGCAGGATGGATTTCTAGAGGTTGGGGGCAGAGTGGCTGAAGCCTCACCCGGCAAAGGTAGGATGGGTGAGTTGGGGAATGTGGGGCAAGCCAGAGCCTGCTGAGCGGAGAGGTGGGCAGGTTGTTAAGGGGAAAAGAAGGTCATGGATGTAGGGTGGGGGCAAGTTTGTGGAGGGCTTTAAATATGAGGGCCAGGAATCGGATCCTCTGGATGATGGGGAGCCAATGGAATCAGCCGAGGATGGGGGAGATGGGGTCATGGAGTTTGGAATGGTAGGGGACAAAGGCCACAGAGTTCTGGATTATCTGCAGCCCCTGGAGGGAGGAATTGCAGAGAGATAGTGAACTGCTTTGGGGAATAACAAAGACTTCCGAGAATAGACTCTACAGTGATTATCTCTTGGTTGTAAGTAACTTTTTATGATTATTTCTATGATGTGTTGAGATCCCGTCACGTCTCTTCCTGCATCACCACAACCAGCTTCAGGGAACCCACCTTCTGGGAGCTGTTCACTAATAGTCTCTTCATTCCCTGAACAACACAGCATGACAGCAATATGCAACACTGTGGACAGATCTCAGTCTAAATAGTGTACATGAAAATCCTCCATACTGAAAGAATTCTCTGTTTATTCACATCCAGCTCACTCACTGGACTTCCCAGCATCTCCTTACTCAAAGTAAAAGCCATCCAGAATACTGGAGCTTGTACCAACTCTCTCAATAGGCTTTCTGAGCCAATCAACCCATCCCCCAAACACGGACAAACTTGCTCTAGTAGAACATTCAGCACAGCATTTCTGCCAATGTCAAACTATCATGAGCCACACTCCCTCACCTGCATTTCCTTTGTCAGGTTAACTGAATGGAATTTGAGATTTTCAACAACAACATCAACAAAATTACATTGTAGAGCACCTTTCACATTGAGAAGATGTCGGGAGGATTTCCAAAGGCACTGAACTGTCAGTGGTCAGTTATGGGTCCTCACCATCACAACAAAATCCCTCCACGACCTCAGCCTTGCCCCATCCTTACTGCATAACCTGCATCATCTCTGTCACCACAGCTACTCCATTTGTTCAGCCAATACAGACCTCTTTCACGACCCCTGCCTCATCTGCCCCTCCATTGATGAGTGAGGTTTTAGTCAATCTGATCTGTTCTCTGGAACTCCTTCCCACAGTTCACTGCTTGCTTTCTCCCTCACCACTGTCAAATCCCCTATTAAGTCTTAAAATAACATGGAAATTTGCAATAATAATTTTATTTTATGCTTCACAGAATATACCGTAAAGTAAATTGCCTAAATTTGTGGGAGAAATGCGGCTGCCAATTGTGCATAGCAGCATCTCACAAACAGTCGTGGATTGAAGTGGCAAATTTATGATTTTTTTAACGTTGAGGCATGCAAAGTAAGGAAACTTGCCGAAAGTTTTGCCTTGCTGGAAGTTGAAACCAGATCTCTCATTTGTGAGGGACGTGCTCTCGTCACTGATGTAGATTTCTGCAAAAAACACGTCTCCTCAAGGTCTGGAAAAGTCGTGAGATAAGACACCTCTGGAAAATAAGATAAGGAGGGAAGGCAGAGGGCAGTGGAGTAAGGGACAGCATGCCATGAAAGACAATATGGTAGACAAGGTAATTAGAGTGTCCAGAACCATTGATATGGAGGAAGTGCACAACCACTGATATGGAGGACAAGGCTGTGATGGGGGTAAGGTACAAAGGGTTGATGGAGATCTAAGGGACAAAAGCTAAGAAAGACGCATGTCTTTAAACTTGATCAAAGAGTTTGGCAGTTAGTTGGACAAAGGTCAATCAATGGATTCTTAGGGGGTTCATGGCCAGTTCCAATTGCAAAAGCTGCATAAAAATAGGAAGGTTGAGGGTAAAGACACAAGACACAAGAGAAGCAACACAGGAAGCAACACAAGACACAGAGAAGCGACACAGAAAGCATAATTTCAATCATTGACAAGATAGTCTTTTCCTCAATCAAGGAAAGACCGAAAGAGAACCAGCAGGGGAGTTAGAGGTCAGGCTAGCAGGAGGACAGTACACAGTGAATCAGCAAGCCAACAGTCAGAAGAGGATAGGTCTGGTTGTTTGTGGATCGTGTAGTTAGCCGACACCAAAAGCCAGAATATCAAAGACTTGTGCTCCTGAGAGTCCAGCTGTTGTGTGATAGCCTGGATAATAGAGATAATGTTTTAATTGGTAAAAATGAGAGAGAGAGAAACAGCAAGAGAGAAGCCTATATTGACCGTCAAGCAGACCATCAACCCATCAACGAACCCAAGTCAGAGCCTGACTTGTGAGATAGAGAGAGAGAGAGTGAAAGAGCGAAAGAGAGACATACCGAAGTCAAGGAAAAGGCAAATGGGGCATAGAAAAGAGTAAGGAGATCTATCAACAGAGTGGAACTGGACCTTGAGGAGGTGTTTTGTGAGACACCCAGGACCCGGTCGTCCACTAACAGAAAAACAAAAGTTGCTGGTGAAACTTAGCAGGTCAGGTCAGCGTCCATGGAGAAAGGTAAAGGAGTCAACGTTTCGGGTCTACAACTCTTCGTCAGAACCCGGTAGTCTACTTGATACTCACACATACATACATTGCGGGGTGGGCAATACAAGTGCTCGCAGTGGATAAATTATCATTAATCTGAAGAGTCTATATGTTTGTTTATTTTGTTGTATTTGTGTTTATGTCCTTATTACTAATGCAATAAACTTGTTATTGAACTTTTAGTCTGTCCTGCTCATTGCTGATGATCAATAATCGACCGACCGACCGACCGATCAATCAATCAAATATCATCCAGAACCTTACACTGAGCTGCAGAATACTAAAAACTAAGAACATACAATCAAATCCTGGCTTGATCTTGTGTAAGCTCTGTCACAATAAATCTGAGAACTTAATGTCAGGGTTACAGATGGTGTGGGTGGAACAGAAGGGAGAGGTGTTGAACGAAAAGGCGAGGATATTGATTACAGTTACTATATTTTTTTTTCCAAAGGACATTGTATTGGCTCTTTCGCTCTCTCTCTCTCAACTTGTCATATTCTCTGGCGGATATCCATTCCTTCCCTTGTCTTTACCTTATTATTATCCATTAGGTATGGAACGTATGTGCGGGATATTATCAATAGCATCTCAGAGGGAAAATACTCCGAAACGTTCCCCTATTGCATGCTGAGGAACACTGAACCATGAAGAAGAACTCTATGGATGCAAGTCGCGTATAATAATAATCCTTGCATTTGATATAGCGCTTTCCACATCTTATCAACGTCCCAAAGCGCTTCACAGAATATACTGTGAAGTGAATTGACTGTATATATTTGTGGGCGAATCGCGGCAGCCAATTGCGCACAGCAGTGTCCCACACACAGTCGTGGATTGAAATGACCAATTTTATTATTGTGTTTTTTTTTTGAGGGATTATTATTAGGCATGTGGAGTAAGGAAACTTGCCCAAGGTTTCGCCCTGACCTGCCTGGATTTGAACTCAGGTCTCCCCAGCTTGGTCTCCCCAGCTTGCAAGACAAGTACTCTAACCACTGAGCCACAGGAGCTCCACGTATGCCACAAGTTTAACCTTCATCGGGACAAATTTCAGTCAAAGTGATGTATAATTAGCAGATTAATTGGATAACGTTTGTTATTCATCAGTCCTTCCTGAGTTATGACTCCCAAGATTTACAGATCTCATGCACAACAACTATTTCATTTCAGATGTCCTTGATGGTTGTAGGGTGCGTCTCACCCTTCAACCTGTTACCTTACAGACATTCAAATCTTTGAATGTAATACTCACTTCTCCCAAAACATGGACAGAAACTTGCTCAGGTGGAGCAGTCAGCACAGCATTTGTGCCAATATCAAACTCGTTAACATGAGCCACACACCCTCACCTGCTTTTCCTATTTCAGATTCTAATAGGCTGTGTTTAATCCCTATCCCACAAAGAGAAGGGAGATTCTCCCAGTATTCAGGCCAACAGTGTGTAAGCCTGGCTCAGTTAGTAGAACTCTTGTCTCTTGAGTCAGATCAAGCCACATCTTGGGTCTCATCATCTCAGTGGACATCAGAATTCACTGCTGGTGTGTGTTGCATTGTTTGAGGTGCTGTCATGGATGTGGCAGTAAACCGAGCATGTTCAAGTCAAAATGAGAGATCTCATTGCCATATTTGAAAAGTGAACAGTTTCACCATGTAACCAGGCTAACAATCTCAAAATAAATTTGTCATTCACCTCATGGCCATTTGTGGAACATTGCTGTGTACAAATTAGCTGCTGCATCTGCCTGCAAGTTACATGGTCACCACACTTTGGAGTTTTTCTTTGGAAAAGCCATCTCCCTGCTTGTCGGCCTTCACAACTCTTGTGTCCACAAGATGCAGATCATGCAGAACTCTGCAGCTCATGCCCAATGCTGCACCAGGCTCTGTAGACCTATCGTAGTCAGTGACGTGCGGTGGGTAAAATGACAGGGTCGGCACTTCCCTCAGTCCATACTAACTTTTGGGGGCGTTGTCACTTGATGGCAATGTCATAAAGCCATGCCCCCGAAGGCAGCAGCAGACTCTGCCTCTTTGCCAGTCATTTTTTCCGGAAATACGCATGTGCGTAGATGGCATTTTAATGTAATCTGATTGCAATTGATAGAAAGAGGAAAGGCAGCGGTAGCTTGCGCTTATTTCACCCTTTACTGAGACACTGAGAAAGGAACGAGCATGCGCATCGGAACTAAATTCAACTCAATGGGTAAAAAAGGCACAGCGTCTCACTGGCTTTCTGTTGCTTTTATGGTAGGCATATCAAATCATAGTTAAATAGTTTTTGTAGTTTCTACCAAAAATCATTTGCATTATGTAAAATGTGCATTGTAAAAATATAAACCATTAAATAATCGTATACAATTTAAAGTTTTTATTTTCATAAGGTAGGCACTGCCTAACCTGCCTACCCTTGACTGCACGTTCCTGATCATAACCACCCTCACCTGGCTCTACTGGTACTAGATCCCCCAGAGGATAGAGCTCAATATCCTCCTCCTCACCATCAAGGCCCTCCACTCTAGAGGTTGCTGCCACGTTTGCGTACAGCAATTCAAACATCACAGTTCAAAGGTGCATCTATGTCTGGAGACAAACTCATAATATAAAAGCAGAATAAATGTACAGAGAATCTTGCAAAAAATGGATAATTGTGCCATTGGTTTAGAAAAAACTCCAGGCAAATTGTATTTGATGGTGTTAAATTTAGTGATATGCAATACAATTTGCATTTAAATAGCATTTATACATTTACTTAGACAAACTAATTGGATGGAAGGTTCACAAAATCACTTGTTTGGTTCACATACAAAAATCCCTTTGCCCCATTTGATCTCACCTATGCAGTCTAATCGCTTTATCTATCCAGCCTTCTGCATATCTCTCTCTCTCTCTGCGGGACATCCTCCCGAAATAAAAGGCAACATAAATGTAATTTTATTGTTGTTGTTGTTGTGCCTCCCTTTGCCAGTAAATGTGTCCCTCTATGGATGAGTGTTTATCTGTTTCTCTCGCTGAGTATGTGATGCTTCCCTCTGGATATCTGTGTGCTTTTGGCTGTCCAGTTACTCCACTAAGCCAGGTGTCACCACAGTATTCTTGGGCACTGCTAATGTCAGAACAGCCAGCCTGGCTCATCGGCAGGACTTGGAACGACAGAGCAGTAACTGAGTGCATCAACCCTACACTAAATGGTAAAGTCGTCTCAGCTGGACGAGCAGCTTGAAAACTCGACAGACAGCAATATCAACAGGAAATTTTATAGGTTTACCTCGTTAGACTCCAGCAGTTACCCCAACGCCCACTCTGAGGTCTCCAACCCTTGGTACTTGACAATCTCCATCCAATACTTTCTACAATAAAGTAAACCCGCTAACAACCTGTCCACTCCCTACGCTCAGTGGGCTCCGTCCTGCTCCATGTCCCTCGAACCATCTGTGCCACCATCGGCGGGCGAGCCTTTAGCCAATCAGCCCCCAACTTTGGAATTCCATCCCGCAATCCCTCAGCCTCGTCTCCTCCTCCATCAAGACCCGCCTCAATACCCTCCTCTTTGACCGTACCATTGGTCACCACACTTCCCCTCCCTTCCCTCTACGCTCCCTGATCACAACCCTAGCTCTGGTGTGAAATGTTGACTGTTCAGTGCCTTGGGAAGTCCTCCCGATGTGAAAGCCTCTATACAAATGTAATTTTGTTGTTGCTGTAGTATGTTGTCATTTGTCTATAGTATCTGCCTCCTTCCCCTGCCCTGTCTGTCCCTTGCAGGCTGCTTGGTGTCGTTTCCCATGTTGGGCACCTACACAATGAGTACCCTGCCCATTTTCCTCCCTCTGCCCTGCCTCTAGCCCCCATAGGCCCGATGGCTATGGGCTGCTTATGTCCCACTAACCCTCTGCCTCAAGTATTGCCCTTAAGTCTGTCTCTTGTGTCTTTCTGTCCGTGTCTCTCTTTTTATCTATGTATGTGTGTGTATGAATGTGCGTACATGTTTGTCTTTATGTCTGCCTAAGCATCTCTCTGTGCCTGTAGGTATGTGCCTCTACATGTGATTATTTGTCTCTCTTTCTCGCTGAGTATGCTTGTGTTTCTCTATGGGTATGTGTGTATGCTTCTGGGTTTCATGCATCAAAGATACAGTCAATTTACGCTAAAATATATTCTGTGACGTGCTTTGATACAGCGTGATGACATGATCAGGTGCTTTATCCAATGCAAAGATTATTATTGTTATTATGTATGTCTCTGTGTGTGATATCTGTCCACATTATCTGCATTCCATCCCAAAGTCCTTTCAGCTTGCTCCTTCAACTTCTTCTTTCAAAGGCTGAATCAAGGACTTGCTCTTCAATGCCCAGTCTCCACCCAGCTTGGAAAATACTCTGTAATAGTCAGCACCTGGGGACATCCTTTGGACAAGAAAGCTGCTTGATAATTGCAATTTTTTTATTGTCTTGCAAATCTGAAAGACATTAAGTCTTCCCAGCCTTCCCAGAATTCCTTTGCCTTGCTCACTCCTTGACCTCCTTAAAGGCTGGATTCAACGACCTTCCTATACCAGCATGCCTTCAGCCATCCTCTCAACTCTCGTCCTCCCTCATCATAACCCTTCTGATCACTAACTGTTCAGTGCTTAAGGACATCCTCCCTATGTGAAAGGTATTGTACAAATGTAATTTGATATTTCTTGTTTTCTTTCAACGTTCTTGTTTCCTGTCCTTCTAGGCACCTTTCAGTAAACCTGAAAGAGGATGGGCTGATCAGCTCAAGGTGCCTGGTGAGAGATATTATGCAGGCTTCAGTGTTCTGGATGGCTTTTACATTGAGTGTGGAGGTGCTGAGGAATCCAGTGAGCTGGCCAGATGAGAATAAATGGACAATTATTTCAGTATGGCTGTGTTATACCTGAATGTGGAGACTATCGGTGAAGGGCTTCCAGAAGGCCTTCGAATCAAAATTCGATTAAAAAATAAATACTGTATATATAAACATGTTTTTTTTATTCAGTCAACTTCAGTCACCTAACTCAAATACCTTCCTTATGCACTCATCTCCCATCCATCTACAACAACAACAACTTTGATTTATAAAAGCGCCCTCCACGCTGTGGCGGCGTCTCAGAGCGCTTCACAATAGCGGATCCCGGGACCAAGCCAGGAACAGGGGTAGAAAGGTGGTCAAAGGGAAAGGTCCTTAGCTGTGACCTGAAACTGGGAAGAGAGGGGGGTGAGGCGAAGGGAGTGAGGAAGGGAGTTCCAGAGCCTTGGGGCATGGTGGCTGAAGGCACGGCCGCCGAGGGTGGAGCAGAGTCTTTGGGGGACAAGGAGGAGGCCAGACCTGGTGGAGTGAAGGCAGTGAATTCTGGTTTGTGGAGAGAGGAGATCAGAGAGATAGGGGGGTACAGAGGAGTGGAGGGACTTGAAAACAGGTGTGAGGATCTTGAAGTCAATCTTCTCAGGGACAGAGAGCCAGTGAAGTCTAGCAAAGACTAGGGTAATGGGGGAGTGAAGCTTGGTGTGGGTGAGTATGCAGGAGGCAGAGTTTTGAATTAGCTGGATTTTGTGGATTATGGTGGAGGGGAGACTGGCGAGGAGGGCATTGCAGTAGTCCTGCCGAGAGGTGACAAAGGCATGGACCATGATTTCAGCAGCTTTTGAGGTGAGGTATTGTCAGAGATGGGCGATCCATCGGAGGTGGTAGAAGTCGGTGCTGGTGAGGGACCGGATGTGGGGGAGGAAGGACAGTTGCGGGTCGAACCTGACGCCTAGGTTGTGCACAGATTCGGAGAGTTTTAGGGGCAGACTGGGAAGGTGGAGGAGGTGAGAGCCGTGAGAATGGAGACATTGATGAGAGCCAAAGGATATGGCCTTCATCTTGTCAACATTCAGCTGCAAAAAATTTACGCTCATCCAGCTCCTGATGTCTGAAAGGCAGGCTGACAGAACATCAGGGGAGTGGGGGTTGCAAAGTGAAGTGGAGAAATGGAGTTGGGTGTCAGCCGCGTACATGTGGAAGTGTGCTCCATGTCTGCGGATGACATCCTTAAGAGGGAACGTATAGATGAGGAAAAGGAGGGGGCCAAGGATGGATCCATGGGATACCCCACAAGTAACCGGGTAAGAGCGGGAGAAAAAGCCATTTGTGGAGATGTACTGCTGGCAGTTTGTGAGGTAGGACTCGAACCATCCGGTCCCTCACCAGGTGAGTGTGGTCGCACTGAGGTGGATGACGGAGGACAGGTGGTGGAGGAGGATGGTGTGGTCGATTGTGTCGAGCAGGTCTAGGAGTATAAGGAGGCAGAGGGAGCCCTGGTTGCAGATAGAGAGGACATCGTTTGTGACTTTCACAAGCGAAGTCTCTGTGGGCAGGGTGGAAACTGGACTGGAGGGGTTCGAAGAGGGAATTGGAGGAGAGGTGGGCATGGAGTTGGTTTGCCACAACATGTTCCAGTGCATTTCAAAGGAAGGGCAGGTTAGAAATAGGGCGGTAGTGGCTAGGGTTTGAGGGATCTAGGAAGGGCTTTTTAAGGAGGGGGGTGAAGGCAGCAGTTTTTAGGGAGGCAACGACTAATCCTGTGGAGAGGGACTGATTGATGATATCAGCCAGCAGTAGGCAGAGGAGAGGGAGCTGGGTGAGCAGTAGGTTGGTGGGGATGGGGTCGAGGCAGCAGGTGGTTGGCTTCATGGAGGTGATAGTGCGTGAGAGAGAGGAAAGAGAGACCGGATACAAGGAGTGTAGGAAGGGGGTTGAGGTAGTTGCTGATGATGGGGAGGGTGAGGGGGATGGAGTGGGGGTGGTAATGGTGATGAGAGCCAGGAAGATGACGCTGCCTGACAGATATTGTGGAGTTTGGAGGAAAATAAGTCCATGACCTCCTCGCACTTTGCATTTGAAGTGAAGATTAAGGAGGCCTGAGGGGGTGCACGAAGGAGGTGGTGGGTGGTGGAAAAGAGGACATTGGGGTTGCTGTTTGCCTCCAGGATGATGTTGGAATAGTAAGCCATTTTCGCTCGATACAAAGAACGGCGGTAGCTGTGGAGATGCTCGAGCCACAGTTGGTGGTGAACCGTGGGCCGGTTTTCTGCCACCTGTGCTCGAGCAGCCAGGTTTGGCATTTAATGGTGCGGAGATAAGTGTTGTACCAGTGGGAGCGGGTGAGTTTGGAGATAGACCTGGATTTAAGGGGGAACAAGAGAGTTGAAGGTGGAGGAGAGGCGATCGTGGAGCAGCTGGACAGCTGCTTCAGGATTGCTGTGGCTTGAAGATCAGAGGGGTAGGAGGTCAGAGGATGTGAGGGCATCTGTGAGGGTCTCAGGGAGGAGACTTTTCCATGGGCAGAAAAGTACAGTTGAGGCCTTGGTGGAGGAGAAAGGGATGGGAGAGGAGAAGGAGACAAAAAAGTGGTCTGAAAGTAGAGCTCCCACTCTATCTCTGCAAAAGCTTTTACAAACATAGGAGCATAGAAATTAGAAGCAGCAATAGGCCATTCGCGCCCCCCGAGCCTGCCTCGCCATTCAATAAGATCAAGCCTGATCTTCTAATCTAACTCCATCTGCCGATCTTATCCCCATATCCCTTAATCCCTCTATCCATTAGAAATCTACCAATCTCAGCCTTGAATATGTTCAAGGACTGAGCATCTACAGCTTTTTTGGGGCAGCGAATTCCATAAATTCGCGAGTTTTTCCTCAACTCAGTGTGAAAAGGCTGACCCCCTAATCTTAAAACTGTTACCCCTAGTTATAAATTCTCCTACCAGGGGAAATATCTCCTGCTGTCTTCTCTGTCATGCCCTATTTCAGGCATTCTCAGTGAAAACATTTTGTATCAGTGCAGATCGTTGTTGCTTCTTGATAATTAATGATCTGGACTTGGGCATAGAGAGCACTATTTCCAAGTTTGCAGATGACACAAAGTTAGGTAGGGTAGTAAATAGTGAGGAGGACTGTAACCAACTGCAAGCAGACATACACAGATTGGTGGAATGGGCTGACATGTGGAAAATGGATTTTAATGTGGATAAGTGTGAGGTGATACACTTAGGTAGGAAAAATGATAGGAGGCAATATAGACTTGGTGGCTCAATCTTAAGGTGGGTGAACATACAGAGAGATCTGGGTATTCAAGTAAGCAAACCATTAAAGGTAGCAGGGGAAGTAGATAAGGCAGTAAAAAAGGCATTTGGTGTACTGGGCTTTATTAGTAGGGGCATAGAGTATAAGTGTAAGGAGGTTATGGTTAATCTATACAAAACACTGGTTAGGCCTCAGCTGGAGTACTGCGTCCAGTTCTGGGCATTTTATTTCAGGAAGGACATTAAGGCACTGGAAAGGGTGCAGAGGAGATTCACGAGAATGATAGCAGGAATGGGGAACCTTAGTTATGAGGATAGACTGGAGAAGTTAGGACTTTTCCCATTAGAGCAGAGAAGGTTACGCGGTGACCTGATAGAGGTCTTCAAGATCATGAAAGGTTTCGACAGGCTAGATAGGAAAAAGCTGTTTCTGCTGGTAGGTGTGTCTGTGACCAGTGGTCACAGTCTTAACATATCTACCAAAAGAAGCAGAGGGGAGGTTAGAAGAAATATTTTCACTCAGCGAGTTGTTCGAATTTGGAATGATCTGCCTGAAAGGGTAGTGAGGTCCGATTCGATAGCAGCTTTTAAGAGAGAACTAGATAGGTATCTGGGGAAGACAGGTTTGCAGGGTTATGGGGAGAAAACTGGTGATTGGGGTAAATGAAAGTGACTTGCTTGGTCAAAGAGCCGGCACAGACTCGACGGGCCGAATGGCCTCCTTCTGTGACGTAACATTCTATGATTCTATGAAGCTGTTCACTGGTAGCCTCAGACAGACTAACCTTATAGGCATTGAAAGCAGCCTTAGTGTGAAGCTTAACTCTGTCATCAGTTGGTTTGGGTGGATGAATAATTGAAGAAAGGATGAAGAGTGGCACAGTGAAATACTGTTCCATGTTATCCTTTTTTATGTATTTGAACTACCAAATTTGGAGATTTCCTTGCACACAATCCTTAATACTTAACCCTCACTAAAACACCTACTGCCTTAGGAATGTGATCTTTTGTCTAGGGGCTCACATTGGTTTTGCTTCTCTTTACAAGGAGATCAAGCGTGTGCTCTAACTGTAACACCACTTATGGCTGGTTTTCACCGGAGAGATCAAAGGATTAAAGAGGAGGGTTTTAGGGATGGAATTGTGGCGATAAGGGCAAAATGGATCAGAGGCAGCCCAATCGTAGGGCAGATTGTGCGAGGAACATTAAGCAGCTGATGTTTACTGAGTGGAGGGAGCAGCCAGGGCAGTGGAGTCTCAGAAGGTCACAGATATAGGGTACTCGTCCTCACCTTTAGTGCCCTCCATGGTCATGCCCCATCCTACCTCTGCGACCTCCTAATCCTCCACCAAACTGTCCCCCAACCCACCCCACCATCGGTGGGCGAGCCTTTAGCCACTCTGCCCCCAACCTCTAGAATTCCATTGTGCATTCCCTCCACCTTGACCGCTCCTTCAAGGTCCCCACTCAAGACCCTCCGCTTCACTGGTCCCATCATTATGCCCCCTCCCCTCCTTTCCCTCCAATCCTGATCCCATCTCATGTCCGTGACATGATTCTGTGACACCAAAACCAATCACTGAACAAAGTAGAAAAACTTCAATACATAAGGGAAGGAGATATATTTGGATAATGAGAACAATTATAATCCTTCCATTCAATACTCAAGGCATCTCAAAGTAGTTCACAGCATATACTGTAAAGTGAATTGACTGTATATTTTGTGAATGAAATGCTGCAGCCAATTGCACATAGCAGCATCTCACAGACAGTCATGCATTACTTAAAGGAATTATTACACCTAGAAGAGTGATCCGCCAATCGATTAACAACTGGGTTCCTAATTATTGCTAAATAAACAGAGGTGTGCGGAATAAGAAAATTTGCTCTACTACGGCTTGCCCTGCTCTGCCTGGGAATCAAACCCATTGATGCATCCAGGCTGATATGAAGCATTTGGTGAAGATCAGAGTGACATGAGAACAGGCCAATTTAGAAGTGCTCTTTTATCGTTAGCCATATGGTGGCAACATAATCATATGGTGGCATGGCTGCCCTGAAGTAGTGGGTGCTGCAGTTCTGCCCTACCGTGCACAGCACGTCCTCAGTGCAGCAATAAAACAATACGAAACTGTATAAATTGCTTTCCTGGAAATCCACAGGCGACAGGTATTCAGATCTCAGGTGCCAATCAGGAGAGCCTCAGTCTTGTTAACGATCAACAGTCGAAAGTTGGCTCTCTTGGTGTCTGACAGACAGGATATTAGTTGTCCTGTAATCAAGGGTGGAGGCAGAGAAATAGAATTGTGTGTCATCCACTTACATGTGGAAGTTGATCCCATGTCTGCGGATGATGTCACAAGCAGTTGTAGTGGTTGAAGAGGAGGTGACCGAGGACCGAACTCTGAGGAGCATTTCATAAGAGTTTGTGGGAGCTGGAAAAGAAACCATTGGTGGAGACAAATTGGTGATGGTGTAAGAATGAACCATTCATGTACAGAACCTTGAAAGTTGAGGTGAGGGGAAAGGCAGTGGAGGAGGACGGAGTGGTTTACGGTATTGAAGGCAGCAGAGAGGTCGAGGAGGATGAGCAGGCAGAAATAACCCATTGACAGATGGACAAACATAATTGCAGGGGCATGTGATGCAAGAGGCAGGAGCGAAGCTGAGAAGCAACAACTCTTTTACAGACTTTGGAAAGGAAAGGGAGGTTGGAGGTGAGCCAGTAGTTAGATGGCATGGATGGGTCCAGGAAAAGTTTTATCAGAGATGGGGCTGGTTCATAGAATCATAGAATTATACGGCACAAAAGGAGGAGATTCAGCCCATCTAGTCTGTGCCGTCTTTTTGAACAGAGCAACTGAATCCCACTGCCCAGCTCTCTCCCCATAACCTAACAGACCTGCTCTTCCTAAATAAAGATCTAGTTCCCTTTTGAAAGCTGTAATGGAATCTGCCTCCACCACCTTTTCAGGCAATGCATTCCAGATTCGAACAACCTGCTGAGTGAAAACATTTCTCCTCAGCTCCCCTCTGCTTTGTTTTGAAACTATTTTAAATCTGTGACCACGAGTCACTGATTCGCACACCAATGGAAACAGTCTTTTCCTATTCACCCTGTCGAAACCTCTCCTAATCTTAAATACCTCTATTAGGTCTCCTCTCAATCTTCTTTGTTCTAGAGAGAATAAGCCTAGCCTATCTAGCCTTTCCTCGTAGCTGAAGTCCCTCATTCCTGGTACCAACCTAGTAAATCTCCTCTGCACCCTTTCAATGCCTTAATATCCTTCATAAAGTGTGGTGACCAGATTTGTACACAGTACTCCAGCTGAGGCCTAACCAAAGTCTTATAGAGGTTAATCAGCACTTCCTGACTTTTGTATTCTATACCCCTATTTATAAAGCCTAGTATCCCATATGCCTTCTTAACAGGTTTGTCTACCTGTCCTGCCACTTTCAAAGAGTTACTAACACAAATCCCCAGGTCTTTCTGTTCCTTCACACCCTTTAAAATTGTACTGTTTGAGGCTGGTTGTAGCTGTTTTTAGGGGATGGGAACAATAACAAATGATAGGAGGAGATTGATGGTGTCAGAGAGGTGCATAGGGTTGGAGTATGGGTGGGTGATGGAGATGGGGAGGGAGTGGTGGTTGGGAGGAGCTGCATGGATCCCCTTGATATTGGACTTGAGGAAATTTATAGTGCTTTTGTATGAATAATCTTTGAAAAAAAATCTTTTAGAATCCCCAAAATAACCTAGAACAGGTAGTGAGAGTGGGAAAGGAGACAATGGCATGGCAGAACTTGTCACTCCTCCCCCACCTACGCTGTCCTGTGTAACCCACAGGCTGATGCTCTCCTGCCTCCGCGTTTTGGCTCCCGCCCTAACCCAAGCCTCCCCCACCACATTAAATATCTCTCCTCCCACCCCCATCTATACTCTCACTCTGTCCTCTCCCATCGACTCCCCACTTCCTCATCTCCTTCTCCTCTTGCATCCGTGTCTCCTCCACCTCGTCCTCAACTAAACTCTTCCGCCCTTGGAAAAGGCTTCCTCCCAGAGACCTCACAAAGGCTCTCTCATCCTCAGACATCCTATCCATCTGGCCCTTTCACCTGTAGAGATCCTAAGGCAGCCAACCAGCTTCTCCACCTTCAAATCTCTCATCCCCCTGAAATCCAGGATCATCTCCAAACCTACACTGTCCGCCTGGCATAACAGTCATCCCTGCTCTCTAAAAACCCAAATCCAACTGCTTGAGTGCAGGTGGCAGAAAACCGGCCTGATAGTTCATCACCAACTGTGGCTCGAGCATCTTCACAGCTACTGCCATTCTTTGTCGTTTGCGAAAATGGCCTTCTACTCCCAACATCATCCTGGAGGCCAAGAATAACTCTAATGTCCTTTTCTCCACCATCCACCTCCTCCTCCACGTGCCCCCTCAAGCATCTTCAATCTTTAGATGAAACAACAAGTGCGAGGAGGTCATGGACTTCTTTACCACCAAAATAAACAACATTCACCTGGCAGCCTCATCTTCCTGCCACCAGTGACTGCTGGTAACTGCTGGTAACTGACAGTGACTGTTCGTGACTGAAAATAATGAAGCGAAAACTGTCTCCAACAACCACTGTCAGTTTCCCCCAGTCAAAGTCAGTCACGATCAGTCACTGTCAGTTACCAGCAGTCACTGGTAGTCACGATCAGTCTACCGGTCACCATCAGTCACAGACAACCACCATCAGTCACTGGCAGTCACAAGCTTGGTCTATTTCCGTGCTCACAGTACAAGCAACACCCCATTCTTTAAGGAATAGGATGTGTAAGTTATACCTCAATATTGACGTAACTTTTCCATTTGGGGCAGTTTTGTTAGAAAGATAGGAACAGGAAAGGACAATTCAACCTTTGAGTAGGGAACGGCGATATTTCGGTATATCGGTAAAACCCGATATGATTTTCAGATCGGTATGCCGATATGGTGATTCTAAAAATATCGTTATATCGCGAAATTCGATTTAAAAAATATATATCGTTATATTTTTAATATCGTTCCTGGCAATATATCAATATTGTTGGTATTATCAGTGTAATGCGATCTTTTCCAGTTTACCTTGTTGCCGGCATTGCAACCTCCTAGACCTAGAGCATGGAATGCGTGTACATTCGGTGCGCGCGTACAATTAACGCGCGCGCACATCCGATGCGCGCACACACTTTACTGTGTATACTCGACATGAGTCGTGGCGTCTTAACAAAGTCGCATCGCTGAAAATTGTAGTTTGAAAATTTACCTTTCTCATCATGGGGAAAAGAAGCCCCGTATGGGACTACTTTGAACACAATGCAGTCAGTAATGGTGTGTATAGATGTACAGTTTGCAAGGTCTTGGTTAAGACATCTGATTCGAGCACGAGCAACCTGCGACAACACATTAAGCAGCAACACCCCGCCCAGCACGCTGCCCTCAGAGCGAAATCATTGTCGACAACAGCAGGAAGTCGAACCAGCGCTTCGGAGAAAGCGACAGGTAGTGGGGCCAGTGCAGCTCAAACAATTCCTGCTTTATTTAAGAGGAGAACATTGTACCAGAGAGGGGACAAAAAGTGGCAAAGTATCACGAACGCTGTCACTTTTTGCATAGCAAAGGAGAGCTTGCCAATGGCGCTTGTTGAGACGCTTGGGTTTATTTTGTGTTTAGAGATGGAGGGAGAGAAGGAGAGGGGGAAAGTTGGGAGAGAAGGAGAGAGGAATAGAGGAGAGGGAGGGAGAGAATGAGAGGGGGAAAGGAGGGAGAGAAGGAGCGAGGGGAAAGGAGGGAGAGAAGGAGAGAGGGGAGGGAGAGAAGGAGAGGGGGAAAGTTGGGAGAGAAGGAGAGAGGAAGAGAGAAGAGGGAGGGAGAGAAGGAGAGGGTGAAAGAAGGGAGAGAAGGAGCGAGGGGAGAGGAGGGAGAGAAGGAGAGAGGAAGAGAGGAGAGGGAGGGAGAGAATGAGAGGGGGAAAGGAGGGAGAGAAGGAGCGAGGGGAAAGGAGGGAGAGAAGGAGCGAGGGGAAAGGAGGGAGAGGGGCAAAGTTGGGAGAGAAGGAGAGAGGAAGAGAGGAGAGGGAGGGAGAAAAGGGGGAAAGGAGGGAGAGAAGGAGCGAGGGAAAAGGAGGGAGAGAAGGAGAGAGGGGAGGGAGGGAGGGAGGGAGAGAAGGAGAGGGGGAAAGGAGGGAGAGGAGACAGGGAGGAGGGAGAGGAGAGAGGGAGAGTGGAGGGGGAGGGAGAGAAGGAGAGGGGAAAGGAGGGAGAGAAGGAGAGAGGAGAGGAGGGAGAGAAGGAGAGGGGGAAAGTTGGGAGAGGAGAGAGCGGAGGGAGGGACAGAAGGGGAGAGGGCGGGAGGTAGGGAGAGAGAGGAGAGAAGGAAGGAGAGAGGGAATGACAAGGGAAGGGAAACTGACTGGTATATCTTAACCTAGCAAACAACATCGTATAATTCAACAGACCTTGACACCAACATTACAAACTTTCTGGGCCTAGAGCACGCATTTCGAAATGTGCGTGCACCGCGACTGCGCGCATCGTCAGTGCGCACGCACCGTCAATGCGCACGCACCGCGACTGAGCGCGCACCATAAATGCGCGCGCGCCATCAATGCACGCGCACTTAGAATGCACGCGCATGCGCAGTATAAAAAACTCGATAGATCGGTATAAGTGGGTATGAGCAAACCGATATATCCATATCCGGAAAATTCCCATATCGCCGTTCCCTACCTTTGAGTATATCCCACCAGTTAATTTTGTCTTGGCAAACAATACACACACACTTACTTCACGCACACATACACACACACTTCCTGTCTCAAGGTATCCATCTTCCGTCCTCC
The DNA here is from genome assembly GCA_035084275.1 of Hydrolagus colliei. Lineage (NCBI taxonomy): Eukaryota > Metazoa > Chordata > Chondrichthyes > Chimaeriformes > Chimaeridae > Hydrolagus > Hydrolagus colliei. The sequence goes on along the minus strand of CM068744.1, from coordinate 71,056,485 downwards.
CACAAATGTAGAACTGAAAACTCAAGTTTCTCTTACTCAAATGTCATTAACAAAGGTGGATGGTAATTTGCAGAAATCAATAAAATATATTCACATTTAATAAAATTTGTTAATATACCAATTAATTATTGTATTCACATTGTCAAGATTGATTCAAGTTGAATTACTGGAAATGTGCATCTAATAAAAATACCATTGTTTCAATCCCCTTGAGGAATAATCGAAAACTATAATAATTTTGAAATCAATTTAATTTTTAATGAAGCTTTTTCAATTCTGAAACTAAAAGGCCCATAACTGTCAGTCCCACCACCTTGGCTCCTTTCCTTTTGTAAGCTCACCCTCTCTGCACCCCTTTCCTCCGAAATGCTTTTAGGTCTCTGCTTTTCGTGAACTTTAACTCTTCCATTGACTGTGTATTTGTAGACAAAAGAAAAGGTAATTTGTGCCCAGCAAGGGCCCACTTCACGAACAGTCATGAAGTGAAGAATAAATGAAATGGACAGGACACCATGAGAGACTTGCTTCTCTTTTGAATGTTTTGAATGCTCTTACCTGGTTCGACTCCTACCTCTCTCATCGTCTACACTTTGTCGCCACCAGCGGTTTCTCTTCTGGCCCCCACACTGTCACCTGTGGTGTCCCCCAGGGCTCTGTCCTTGGCCCCCTACTTTTCAACATCTATATGCTCCCACTTGGTGACATCATCTGCAGACATGGGGTTGACTTCCACATGTATGCGGATGACATCCAACTCTATCTCTCTGCCTCTACCCTCAACTCCAGGACTACCACTGTCCTGATAGACTGTCTGTCAAAAATCAAGTCCTAGATGAAAGCTAACTTTCTACAGTTGAATGTCAACAAGACTGAAGTCCTACTGATTGGCTCATGCCAGTGCCTTCTTGCACCAGTTGCGGGCTGCATCAACCTCCATGGTTGCACACTCAACCTCACCAAGCCAGTCAGGAACCTTGGTGTCTTGTTTGACCCTCAACTGTCTTTCCTCTCCCACATCCAATCAATGACTCGCTCTGCCTTTCCTCACCTCCGCAACATTTCCCTACTCCGCCACTACCTCACCCCCAAAGCCTGTGAAACCCTCATCCACGCCTTCATTACATCCCGGTTCAATTATGCAAATGCCTTGCTGGTCGGCCTTCCCAATTCCTCCCTCCACAGGCTGCAGATAATCCAGAACTCTGCGGCCCGTTTCCTTTACCGTTCCAAACTCTGTGACCCCATCACCCCCATCCTTGCCAACTCCATTATCTCCTCATCACCCAGAAGATCCAATTTAAGGTCCTGGTCCTACAATTAAAGACCTCCACAACCTCGCACCACCCTACATCCGTGACCTCCTATTCCCTTACCAACCTGCCAGCCCACTCCGTTCAGCACGCTCTGCCCCCAACCTCTGGAACTCCATCCTGAAGTCCCTCCACCTTAACCCCTCCCTGGCCTCCTTCAAGTCTCACCTCAAGACTCTCCTGTTCGATGGACCCATCGGCAACTCTTTATCCCCCCCTCCCCCCACCCCCCCATGTTTCAACCAAGCCTGATGCACAGTTTAAATCCACAACCTTTTAAACCAAAGTTGATACTGTCTGAACGCAAAATACTGCAGATGCTGGAAATCTGAAACAAAAACAGAACAACAAGAACTTGCTGGGTGGCACCTCAGAGCGCTTAACAATGGCAAAGCCCGAGGCTGAGCCAGCGATAGGGGGAAGCTGACCGTAGGTGTGGTAGAAGAGGAAGGTATTCTAGCACGACCTGAAGATGGGGAAGGAAGGGTGAGGCAAAGGTGTTGAAGGAGGGAGTTCCAAAATCTCAGGGAGTAGTGGCTGAAGGCAAACCCGCCGATGGTGGAGTCGGTGGACAAGGAGAAGGCCAGATCCAGTGGAGATGATGCAGTGGGTACTGCTGTGAGGAGAGAAGAGGTTAGAAGGGTAGGGCCATGCCAAGAAATGGAGGACTTAAACAGTAGAATAAGAAGCTTGAAGTTGATCCACTCTGTGACTGAGAGCCAGTGGAGTTTGGCAAGGACTCGGATAATCAGGATATGAAGTCTGGTGTGGTTAAGAATGTGGGCGGTAGACTTTTGAATGAGCTAAATTTTGTGAACAGCGAAGGAGGGGAAGGAGGTCTGGTCTCATCTCAGCAAGTCAGGCAGCACCTATGGAGAAAGGAATGTGAGTCAACGATTCAGGCCCACGACCCTTCGTCAGAATTGGGGCATGTTGGGAGTAAGAAGCTTTTAAGGACTAACGGAGAGGGAGAAGGCAGGGAAAGGGATAATGATTGTTATTGACTGAGCCCAGTTGACACATATTGGACCCCCATTAAGGAGTGGAGAATATCTGACAATGACCAAAGAGTGAGTCAGCCACTGCAGGTGGTAGTTGCCCTCCTCCACACACAAAACTCTTTCTTGTTCTTTGGAACCAATCAAGTACAACCTGCTCTGCTCATATTATCTCCAATGAAACAGAGTGGTTACAGGCAAAACTCCCCAAAAAAGGCTAAACTACCTGCAGTAACTCAAAGCCTGTAAGTGATGTGGTGTTACAACTACAACAACAAAATTACATTACTTTAGTACCTTTTACATCAGGAGGAATTCCCAAGGAGCCGGACAGTCAGTGTTTCAGACCCGAGCTGGGTTCAGGCTTGGGGAGGGTGGATGGAAGGGAGGGAATAAGAGTAACAGATGGCACAGTTGAAGAGGAGGGACTTTAGGCGGGACTTGATGGAGGCTAGGGAGGGGTCAAGGCAGATGGATTGTGGATGGAATTCCAAAGGTTGGAGGCAGAGTGGCTAAAGGCTCACATGCCGATGGTGGGGTGGATTAGTTGGAGGACATGGAACAGGCCGGAGCCCACTGAGTGAAGGGAGCGGACAGGTTAGCAGGGGGTTAGAAGGTTGCAGAGGTAGGGTGGGGCAAGGCCATGGAGGTCTTTAAAGGTGAGGAACATGATATTAAATTGACTCCTTTGAATGTTGGGAAGCCAATGGAGTCAGGCAAGAATGGGGGAGCAGAGGTCATGGTTCTTGTTGCAGGAGGGGACATGGGCTGCAGGGCTTCTGGATGATCTGCAGCTTATGGAAGCAGGAGGTGGGAATGCCAACAAGCAAGGCATTCGCACAGTCAAGCCTGGACGTGTTGAAGGCATGAATGAGAATTTCAAGATCCTGAGGGGCGAGATAGTGGCAGAGTTGGGCAATGTTGCGGAGGTGAGGGAAGGCAGAGCAGGTCATGGCATGGATGTGGGAGAGAAAAGACAGTTGAGGATTGAACAAGACTGGCTTAGTGAGGTGGAGTTTGCAACTATAGAGGTTGATGCTGCCAGTGCCTGAGGTGTGGAGGAGTTGATGTGAGCCAATCAGGAATGCCTCAGTCTGTTGACATTCAACTGTAGAAAGTTAGCTTTCATCCAGGGATTGATGTCTGACAGGTAGGGTCCGGCGATACATCAATATATCGCTAAAACCCGATATAATTTTCATATTGATACGCCGATATAGGCATTTCAAAAATATCGATATATCGAAAAATCGATATATCGAGGGAAAAAATCAGAATTTGCGCGCACTGAACTACAAGACCCAGAATGTTCATCTCTATACACAATGCACAGACCGAGGTGCAAAGCCGCCATATTGTATTCATAGTCCTCGAATACAATATACAGGTATGCAAGGGGTGTGGGGGGGAGAGACGGCTGGGGGGGGGTGTTGAGGGGGAGAGAGACGGCTGGGGGGGGGGGTGTTGAGGGGGAGAGAGACGGCTTGGGGGGTGGGAGGGGGAGAGAGACGGCTGGGGGGTGGAGGGGGAGAGAGACGGCTGGGGGGGTGGGAGGGGGAGAGAGACGGCTGGGGTGGGGAGGGGGAGAGAGATGGCTGGGGGGGAGGGGGAGAGAGATGGCTGGTGGGGGGGAGGGGGAGAGAGACGGCTGGGGGTGAAGGAGAGAGAGACGGCGGGGGAGGAGGGGGAAAGAGACGGCTGGAGGGGGTGAGGGGGGAGAGAGACGACGGAGGGTGGGGTTTGGGAGAGAGGGACAGTGGCAGGGTTGGGGGAGAGACGGGGTGGATGTGATAATATACAGATAGATAGAGATGGGGGCGATGTGAGAGAGGAGAGAGACACAGAGACAGAGACAGAAAAACACAGAGATGGAGAGAGTGAGAGACACAGAGAGAGAAATATATTTACCTCCTGAGGAGAAAGGCCCCAAATGCACGCGCACCCCGAACGCGCACGCACCCCAAACACGCGCGCACCCGGAACGCGCGCGCACCCCGAATGCGTGCACTCAGAATGCGTGCGCTGTGTGCGCATGCACAATACGAAAAACCTGAAAATATCGATATATCGGTATATCTCGTTATGAGCCCATCGATATATCTAAATCAGAAAATTTCCATATCGACGGACCCTACTGACAGGCAAGCTGTCAGGACAGTAGTAGTCCTGGAATCAAGAGTAAAGGCAGAAAGATAGGGTTGGGTGTCATCGGTATACATGTGGAAGTTAACCCCATCTGTGCATGATGTCACCAAGCATGTAGATGTTGAAATGTAGGGGGCTAAGGACAGAGTCCTAGGGGATGCCACACATGACAATGCAGGGACTGGAAGAGAAGCTGTTGGTGGCGATAAAGTCGAGACGATGAGAAAGCTAGGAGTCGAACTGGGCAAGTGTAGATCCGTGGAGATTGAGCTGGGAAGAGAGGCTGTGTAGGAGGATGGAGTGGTCAACAGTGTCAAAGGTAGCAGAGAGGTCGAGGAGGACAAGGAGGCAGAGGAAGCCCTGACTGCAGATGTTAAGAATGTCGTCAGATACACCAGGGCTGCCTTCTTACTATGAATAGCATGGAAGCCAGATTGCAGGTGTTCGAAAAGGAAATGGGGAGAGAGAAAGGAGCGGAGCTGGGAAGCAACGACTCCTTCCAGGGCCTCAAAAGAGGAATGGGAGATTGGAGAAGGGGTGGTAGCTGGAGAGTAGGGATGGGTCCAGTGAAGGTTTTTTCAAGATGTGGGTGATGACAGCAGTTTTTAGAGGGGTGAGAACATGCCAGTGGATAGGGAGAGGTTGATTATGTCAGTTAGGTTGGTTTAATTTTTTCGATGAGAGCAGAGAGGGCTGGGGGAGAGATAGGATCAAAGGTGTGTAGTGGGGGGTGGAAGGGGTAGATCCTGGGGGAGAGCTAACTGGGACTTAGTGGTGGATAGAGTAGGACAGATGTCTGGAAGTGGTGAAAAGTGCTATATCAAATGCAAGGATTATGTACTATATATTCTGTGAAACGCTGTGACCGCGAGGTGGAGAGAGTGCAGGTGCTATCCTGCACTCTCTCCACCTCGCCTGGCGATAGATGATATTTTATATCATCTATTTAATCTAATATTTTATCTAATAGTGATATTAGATATATAGTGATATTTTTTTCACACGGACCACCCGCTCCCGAGGCTAGAGATCTTCGGGCTGGAACGATCGTGGGGACAGAGCTTTCACGCTGTGCACCGCTCAGCCCACCAGCTGGAGCCGGCTTCCATCGCTGCCGGTTCTTCCTCTATGGGCGGTCGGCCAACGAATACCATCTTTTTGGACGACGGGGAGTATCACGGAGGGAATGGCGGCCACTCGCTGTCGGCGCTTCCTCCGGCTGTGCGAAGAGTGGCCCCTCGACAGGACCTTGGAGGGCCGCAACCTCGGCACTTTCCTCAGGCAGCGGGTGGCGCACGTCTTCCGCGAGGGGGAGAGCGCCCAGGTGCTGCAAGCGACGGATCATCTCGTCGCGGGAGATCCAGACGGCGATCGGGCTGCTGCTGCTGCTGCTGTGCGAGCCGGCCGGACACACCATGTCCGAGGTGCCAGGGCCATCACGGAGTCCCCGGATTCATCGACTGAGGAGCCGGTCGGTTTTGGGGCCTGACACCACACTGGGCCCTTTTTTCCGCGCCCTTTTTTTCCCGCCATCTCAGGGATCGTCCGGGCGGGCGGCGAGGACAGGGAATGGTTGCTGGACGATTGTTGGACGATTGTTGGTTATTGTTTGTTGCTGTTTTTGTTGTTAATATTATTGCTTTTGTTGTTTATTATTGTTTATTATTGTTCTTTGTTTCCCCCCCACCCCTGCCTCCATCTTCTTCTTCCCTCACTCCCTTTCCCCACTTTCTCTCCTCCCTTTTCCCCTTCCCTCCCTCTTCCCTCTTCCTGATCTTGCCCCCTCCCATCTTTCCCTCCCTCTCTTCCTTGCCCCCCTTTCTCCCCCCTCTTCCTCCCTAACCCTAACCCATCCCACCTTTCCCTCCCTCTCCCCCCCTTACCCTCTTTTCCCCCTTTCTCCCCTGGCCCCATTTTCGCGATTGTTTGTGGGGACACTGCTGTGCGCAATTTGGCTGCCGCGTTTCGCCCACAAATATACAGTCGACTTTCCTGCTTTTCTTCCCCCTGCCTCAACCCCTCCCCTTTTGCTTCTTTACCCCCTTTTGCCCCTAGTCCCACTTCCATGACTGATTGTGGGACACTGCTGTGCGCAATTTGGCTGCCGCGTTTCGCCCACTAATCCAGTTACTTTTCCTACTATTCTTCATCCTGCCCTGATCCTTCCCACCCTGCTCTTGTCCTACCTGACTGTACAGCGCCTTGGGATGTCCTCTCGACGTGAAAGGCGTTATATAAATGTAAGTTTTGTTGTTGTTGTTGTTGAGATATCGCAAAGACGTCTGTACCATATTGGAGAAACGCAGACAGCAGAGGGCAGTGTTGTACCATGTTAGAGATTCATTGTACATATGCTCTACCTGGTGGCAGACAACATAGTAATGACTAAGAAAAGTTTTCAGCTACAACAACAACTTAGATTTATATAGCGCCCTCCACGCTGTATGGTGTCTCAGAGTGCTTCACAATAATGGATCCCGGGGCTGGGCCAGGAGCAGGGAGAAAAACATGACCAAAAGCACGGTCGAAAAGAAAAGTCTTTAGCCGTGACCTAAAAATGAGAAAAGAGGAGGCGAGGCCAAGGGAGTGAGGCAGGGAGTTCCACAGCCTCGGGCTGAGGACACGGCCGCCGATGGTGGAAGGAGGCTCCTTACATTTGATACAAAGTAGCTCCTTTGAAAGCGCTTCACAGAATTTACTCTATTGTGTGCTTAACTGTGTAATCTGTAAGTGAACCCAGCCATCAATTTGCCCATAAACAGCAGTCACAGTTATTTTATCTGTAGGATTGTTGGCTTGGAGAATTGATAATTAGTTTTTGCATTTGATATAACTTTTGAAATGCCTCAAAGTATTTCATAGCTAATTGTTTAAGTGTAGTGACTGCATATTTTGTAGGGAAAGATGACAGCCCATTTGCACACAAATGTTCCATAAATAGTTATGGAGTCCTGTAGCTCAGTGGTGAGAGCATTTGCCTTGCAAGAAAGAACACCTGGGTTTAATTCCTGGCAGGGCAAAACATTGGATAATAACCCCTTAATAATGATATTCATAATTTGTTCACTCAATCCATTACTGATTGTGGAACGCTGCTATTGCAATTGTGGCATTTCACCCACAAAATACACGGCCAATTCACTTTACAATATATTCTGTGAAGAGCTTTGATACATCTTGAAGATGTGATAAGGTGCTGTATCAAATAAAAGGATTATTATTATTCTGTGCATGTCTGTCTCAACGTGCATGTGTGTGTGACTCTCTCTGGGTAAGAATGTGTGTCTCTTTCTTTCTCTGAGTGACTTTCTCTCTCTTCTGTCTCTCTGTGTCTGAAGACATGATAATGTGTGATGTCAATGCAAGAATTATAGAATTATTATTAAGTGATATATTATGTGCCCATGAAGTCTTGAATTACAAGTTTGAAGGTTGTGGTTGAAGGTTGTACAATCAAGTTGTTTGACTGATTTGAATATGACTGAACCATTGGGAATATTCATGTTAGGAATCTGTTTGGAATGATTCTTACCTTCTAGTTTATGAACACTTATAAATGGTGCAGACATCAAATCGAAAATATTAGGATGTGTGTTCCCCACAAACATCATAGGGGTTTAATTCACCCCCACTATTGATCCCATATCAAGTAAGAGAAAGATGTCACTTTGTGCTTTCAAACCTCTCTTTTATGCGCTCTTTACCATGTAAGGCCACTTCGTTGGTGTGATATAATAATTGGCCATTGGCCCATATTGCAGATAAGACATTATTTTCTCTATTAATATTTTGTGGAGTCCTGTAGCTCAGTGGTTGGAGCACTCACCTCGCAAGCAAATGAGGTACCTGAGTTCGATGCCTGGCAGGTCATGTAGGTCAGATCAGCGTGAAACCTTGGACAAGTTTCCTTACTTTACATGGCTGATAATAATCCCTCAAGAAAAACAAATTGGTCACTTCAACGCACAACACTGCTGTGCACAATTGGCTGCAGCATTTCGTTCACATATAAACAATCAATTCACTTTACAGTATATTCTATGAAGCGTTTTGAGACTTCTAGAAGATGTGAAAGCGCTATATCAAATGGAAGGATTATTATTATTATTTATTATTATTATTATATCAACCTGTCCGCTCCCTCCACTCAGCAGGCTCTGGCTCACTCCATATAACCTGCTTGACCCGGCAATCTGGTCTTTAACCCTTTCATCCCCACCTAATCCATCCCACTATTACTTCACCTTGCTCCCTCCCTTGCCTCCTTCAAGGGCACATCACAAAACCTTCCTCTTCAAACAAGCCTACGGCTACCCATCTGCCCTCCACCCATTCCTGCCCTCCATCCTCCCCAATCTTGACCACAGCTTGGGTCCAAATCACTGACTGTCCAATGCCTTTGGACATCATCCCAATGTGAAAAGTGCTTTACAAATAAAATTTGTTGTCTTGTTACACTGCAAATGTAACTTTTCGTCCTTTTGTGAGCACAAGCTAAGTGTTAAGAGAGGTTTCATTGTGATGGTCAGAAAAATCTGATGAAACCTGTTTGAAGCTCATTGTTTGGTTTGCTGCATTCCAAGTGAAATCCTGGATATGGGGGAACATGTCCCAAACCTTCCTCTGTGTAAACTCTTCTGAATCCTCAAGCAACCAGAACTGTTGGGTCCCAGATTCCGATAATTTATTCTGCTTGAGTCAGGATTTCCAGCAACATGAGGTAAAAATAGCCAGTCTGCAGATTCTTCCTTACAGGCCATTTAATCATCTGTCCTCTCAGCAGCACAGGGGAAAAACATGCATTTTTATAGGATCTAAGACATGCTCACGTCTTGAAACACTTCACAAATAAATTACCGGCACCTGTAGTCAGTCTTTTTGTAGGCAGCCGTTTTGTGCACAGGAAAGTCCGAGAAACAGCCATGAAGTGAATGAGAATTCAACAGGGGGGATGTTGGCAGAAACTTCTCCCCCCTTGTCCAAATTCAGTGACTCAGAATTTCAGACTTTTAAATGATTCTGCAATGATTCTTGTAAAAAAAAAGTAATAATAATTGGATCACTCAATCCACAACTGTTTGTGGGACACTGCCATGTTTCGCCCACAAAAATATAGTCAATTGACTTTACAGTATATTCTGTGAAGTGCTTTAAGACTTCTAGAAGATGTGAAAAGTGCTATTTCAAATGCAAGGATTATTATTATTGTTAATTTATCTTTTAAGACTAAAATGGTCTTACAGACTAAGCCTAGATGTTAAACCTTAAGTTAAGCCATCATCAACACAGCTGACTCTGACTTAAATGTAAGAGGTACTGTATAAGGTTCTGATGTAATAAAATGAATAGCACACGTGAAAAGTTAAATAACAAAAGTTTTTTGCTTGGTAATAAGGACAGTAAACTGAAAAGGACATAAACAAAATGGATCAAGATACTTATTTAATCCACACACACATATCCCTCCCACCCTGCAGTGTATGGATGTGTGAGTGTGTGAATATACTACCAGGTTCTGGGTGTCTGTCACAAAGCAACACCTCATGGTCTAGTTTCCCTCTGTTGATAGAGTTCTTTGACTTTTTGCTCTGCCCTGCTTGCCTTTTACTCAACTTCTGTATGTCTCTCTCTCTCTCTCTTGCAAGGTTGTGTTTTGGGTTTGTTGGTTGGGTTGATATTCTGCTTGACGGTCGATCTAGCTTCTCGCTTTCTCTCTCTCTCTCTCTCTCTCACTTTTGCCACTTAAACCTTTAGTGCTGTTGTCCAGGCTACAGTATTGGCTGATCGCACAACAGCTGGACTCAGCAGTACAAGTCTTCGATAATCTGACTTTTGGTGTTGGCTGACAACATGACCCCAAACAATCAGACCTATCCTCCTCTGACCGTTTGCTCACTGCCCCGCTGTGTACTGTCATCCTGCTAGCCTGACCTCTCACTCTCCTGGTTCTCTTTCGTTCTTTTGATTGTTGAAATGATTGTTAGTTCTTGGTTAGTTGTTGAAATAATTGTGTCTTTACCCCTCAAATCTTCCTATCTTTATACCGTTTTTGCAGCAACAGAACAATAACCAGATTTCTCCTGTTGGAACTGGCCACAAGAATCCATTTATTGACCTTTGTCCAACTAATTGTCAAACTCTTTGATTAAGTTTTCAAAAGAATGTGTCTTAATTATTGTCGCTCAGTACTCCATAAACCCTTGTACTACAACCATCATGCTGCCTCTATATCTTGCCCTCCTTTCCAATGGTTCTTCCTTATCTCATGTCCCAAAGGTGCTTCACCTCCCTAACTTTCCCAGACATTGAGGAGACTTGTTCATTATAAATCTCATTGTGTACCATTATCTGTTATTAGTTGATGTCAGCCAGCTGGTAGTTTGGAATCAGCAGTATGTGCCTGACCTATGAATGGCTTGGCCAGTATGTAATGAGAGTGGCTTCTTTTACACTAACTTCAATTTTAAACTATAAGTAAACCTCATCTTGATTAATACAACTGAAAAAGGTAACATAGAAACTCCACAATTTACAGAGTTTGCACCTAAACAGGAGTGTATTGTCTTCTGTCCAGGCACTGCTCACATTTCAACTCAACAACAACTTGGATTTATATAGCGTTCTCCATGCCGGATGGTGGACGAAGTGCTCATCTCTCAGGTGACATGGACTTTAATGGCAGGTGAATGAAGGCTCTTTAAGATAATGGATGACTTACCTTCATCCTCAGAAGCTTTCATTCTTCAACACCCTGTCACAGCTGACAGTGTCTGGATGATTGACAGCCCATAAGACCTCTTTCATAGGGCAGTAGGTAGACCACGATTGATGAAAGCAATGACTTCTTGAGTCTCAAAGGTTGTTTTAAGACCACTGTGAAGCTCACCACCTGCTCCCTGGACCCCATCCCCACCCTTCTCCTTACCTCACAGCTCCACCTCCTTGCCCCACTACTCGCTGACACTATCAAACGGTCCCTTTCATCTGGCATCATTCCCATCCCCATCAAAACAGCCACTTTACCCCCACTCTGAAGAAACCTTCTCTTGACGCATCACAGCATTCTAATTACTGGCCCATCTCCAACCTCCAAATACTGTCCAAGGTCCTTGAAAGCGTTGTTGCTCCCAGCTTCACTCTTCTCTTTCTTCTCATCCCACTTCCTCCAATCGGGCCTCCGTACTGATATCTTGACCATTTGTGACCAGGGCTCCCTCTGCCTCCTCATCCTTCTTGACCTATTCGTTACCATCGATACTGTGGACTATTCAATCCTCCTCCACCACTTCTCCTCTTACCTCAACTTTTAAGGTTCTATCCTTGACTGGTTCAGGTCCTATCTCTCACACTGTCTGCACTTTGTGTCTGCCAACATTTTTTCTTTTAGCCCCCGCACCATTTCATGCGGCATTCCTCAGGGCTCTGTCCTTGGTTTCCCCTCCTCTTTGTCATCTACATGCTCCCTCTTGGTGACATCATCTACAGACATGGAGTAAATTTCCACATTTATGTGGATGACACCCAACTCTACCTCTCCACTTCCACCCTCAATCCCAGCTCCAGGATTCCGGCCTCCTGACTGCCTGCCTGTCCGACATTTGAGTCCTGGATGAGGGACAACTTTCTTCAGCTGAACTTCAACAAGACTAAGGCCCTCCTGATTGGCTCGTGTCAGCGCCTCCCCACCCCAGATGCTGGCAGCATCAACATCCAAGGCTGCATACTCCACCTCACAAAATCAGTCAGGAACCTGGGTATCTTGTTTGACCCTTAACTGTCCTTTCTCTCCCACATCCGCACTGCCTTCCACCACATCCATAATATTGCCAGACTCTGCCACTGTCTCAATGCCCGGCTGTCAAAACCCTCCCCTAGGCATTCGTCACATCAAGGCTTGACTGTGGAAACTTCCTTCTCATTGGCTTTCCAAACTCTTCCCTTCACGTGCTGCAGATCATCCAAAACTTTGCAGCTCATGTCATCTCCCGCACTAGGCTCCGTGACCTCATCACTCCCACTCTTGCCCGTCTCCACTGGATCCCCATCCCCTAGAGGATCGAATTCAAGATCCTCGTCCTCATCTTCAAGGCCATTCATGGTGTTGCCTCAGCCTATCTCACTGACCTGCTGTCTACATATCAGCCTGCACGTCCCCTCCGTTCTGCAGGCTCTGGCCTGCTCTGCGTCCTCTGCCCTAACCACCCAACCATCGGTGGCTAGACATTCAGCCTCTCTGCTCCCACACTATGGAACTCCATCCCACAATCCCTTCGCCTCACTTCCTCCCTTTCCTCCTTCAAGGCTGGTCTTAAGACCTTTCTCTTTGACCATGCCTTCTGCTCCCCTCCTAACTCTTCCCTTTCTCCTACTCTCCTTCCCCCTCCCCCTACTCCCTCCATCCCCTCTCCTCCTGCTCCGGTCCCGACCTAATTTTTAAGTGCCTTGGGATGTCTTCCTGACGTGAAAGGCGCTCTATAAATGTAATTTTGTTGTTGTTATTGTTGCTTGGAAACGAATCCAGCTTTCTCACATGCAAGGGGAGTGCTCTAACCATGGAGCTACAGGACTCCACTTGGTAATAATCATGCACTTGATGGCAGTTTGTGGAACCATGCTGTGTGCAAAATGATTGCTGTACTTGCTCTTTGTCTACAACTCTTGAAAAAAGCTAGCTTCCCTATCTGCACAATCTGAAATTTTAAAGCAAAATTGTGTTAGAGGCTAAGATGAAATTTTGTACCTCAGGATTCTGAAGGAAGTTATCCCACATGTAGTAACCAGTTATCAGAGAACGCAAAATACTGTCTGCGCTCATATAATGGACAGTCTTTTATGGATTAGCTCAGTGACATCTGTTCAACAGATGCAACATTTTAACTTGTGCAGCATTTCTTTTAATCGAATGTGCCATTTACTTAGCTATAAATCACACACAGGCTGACGTAAGCTGTTGGGTGTCAGCTTGCCTTAGCTCTTGCCTCTCTGTCAGAAGTTTTGAACACAAACCTCATGTCGTGATTCTGATTTTATAGTCTGACTGACATTTCAATGCAGCATGGGGTGTGTACTGCAATGTTGGAGGTGCAAATCTTTAGATTAAACAGAGTTGATGATATTGGTATAGGGAGGGATCAAAAAATACTGAATGTTTGAATCATGTAGGAATCACACAGTAGTCCTGTAGCTCAGTGGTTATAGCACTCTCCTGTCAAGCGAGAGACCTGGATTAAATTCCTGGACAGATGAAACCTTGGACAAATTTCCTTACTCCACACGCCTAATAATAATCCCTCCAAAATACAAATAATAAATTGATCATTTGAATCCACGAATGTTTGTGGGACACTGCTGTGTGCAATTGGTTGCCACATTTATCCCACATATATACAGTCAATTGACTTTACAGTATATTCTGTGAAGTGCTTTCAGACATCTAGAAGAAGTGAAAAATGCTAAATCAAATGCAAGGATTATTATTACCGTATGTGTAAATTGATGGTTTGATTCAGTTGATAATATGCTCCCCCCTAAATAAGATGCACTTTATCTAACGACCCTTCTACTTGTTCAGGTGGGTGTTAAAGATCCCATGGCACAATTTTTAAAAGTATTCCAGAAAAAATTGTGGATATCATAGCTATTTGCGGGACAATACTGTGTGCAAATTTGGCTGCCAAGTTAGTATACAGTACAAAAATATAGAGTCAGTTTACAACCTTTCACAATAAAATTCATCAAGAGCTTTGAGACATTTTGATGTTGTGATAAGGTGCTGTATCAAATGCAAGGATTATTATTATTTTATATTTAATAAGGAACAACCTTTTTTTGTACAGACATATCAACAGCCATTGTACATTTATTGTCCAGACTGAGGCAGTAAAGCTGCTTCAAAGCTACATTGTTTACTTCAAAGTCAATGTATTATTTTTAAGAAGGAGAAGCAGAAAGTTTGTATTCATTGTCAGTACCTAATTAGTGTAAATGTCAGATGTGCAAATGCTAATACAGTTTTAATGAGCAATGTCTGTCGTGTTTGACTCTCTGGGACATAAAGAAACATATCTGTACACAGATAAAAATATCATTTAGAATGAAAGATAACATTTGCTTGAGAACACGTGCATGAAGTAGCACACTGGGTGGCAATTGCTTTAGGAGTATTTCCAATACGACTTCAACCTCAAAATCTGCTTTTCACTTAGCTTCCGGATATCCAGAGAATATTGGTAGCAAATGCAATCAATAAATAATCCACGCATTTGATACAGCACCTTTCATGTCCGGAAAATGTCTCAAAGTGATTCACTAGATATTCTGTGGAGTTTAGGGACTGTGTTTTGAAGGCAAACATGACAACCAATTTGCACTCAACAATGCTATGAAGTGATTGTCCAATATTATTTGGGCGATTGTTGACCAAGATCCCAAGAGATATTCCTTTCTGTTTTTAAGTAGTATCATAGGATCTTTAGTATCCATCTGAACCCAGATAGATGTGACCTCAGTTTAACTTCTCATTCAAAGAACGTCATCTCCAACAATGAAGTTCTCTCCGAGTAGGATCCCCTCCATGAGTGGACATCTACACACGATAGCATTAGTGCTGTGAAATGTAAAGACACTTGCACACATTACAAGTGACACTGGATTGTTTTGGTTGGTCTCAGCCATTCAAATTCTGTGAGGAAGCTTTGAATCCCTACTCCAAATGCAAGGATATTATTATTATTATAATTTGTGGCATCCTATACCAAATTGGTTAGAGGACTCACTTTACCAGCAAGAGATCTAAGTTCAATTCCAGGCAGGGTGAAACCTTGGGCAAGTTTCCTTAGTCCACATGCCTGATAATAATCCCTCAAAAAAACTAATAATAAAATTGGTCATTTCAATCCGCAACTGTTTGTGGGACACTGCTGGGTGCAACTGACTGCCTCGTTTCACCCATATATACATATATACAGTATATTCTGTGAAGCACATTGAGACATCTAGAATACATGAAATGTGCTTTTATCAAATACAAGGATTATTATTATTGTTAGTGATGCCAAATTTAACTACCAATCAAAGATCACATTTGTAGAAGGCGAGGAAGGGAGTTACAATGCCAGAAAATTAAAGAGTTCTGTGTTTGCTAGACCGTGAGGAAGTGGGACCCGAGAATGGATAGCCTGCATGCATATGGGGAAATAGATGCTTCAGCCTGAATGCCTCTCAAGTATTTCCCAAGATATGCGTGACTGAAGCGGAGAGATCCTCTGGACTATCAGGAAATAAACACCTTAAGCAACTTGCTAAAAATGTGGATGCCTTGAATAGCCATCTTTCCCAGGGCTATAGATGCTGTGCAAGAGACCGAGACGGCTCAAATTGCCTCAAATGAATAGCCACCTTGGTATTCCAAGGATCCAGATAGCCCAGCAGTCAGTCAACAGTAGAGCTGGTATGCACATGTGGACCCTCTGAGTAGTCAGCGGCACAAATGCTTGAGAATCACAGGCATGGAAGTCAGATGGTTTGGGATGCAACAGGGTAAGGGTATTTGGCGCCCTAGGCGAGCCTTCAGATGTGCGACCCCTAGTAACTTTTGATAAGCTAATGTTAATACTAAAAATTCATACAATTAATTATTAATGAAAGTAATAATTATACATTTATTTATGAAACATACTTGCATGTATACACTTCTGTTTTATTTAGGTATTAAGCATTCTCTGGTCAACTTACTGCTAACTCCCACGCCTCCATCACTATATGCCAGCAGACGACAGCAGTCATTTGCACCGTGCGTGGCAAACCGTACGTGCTCTGTAACCAGGGCTGGCGCCCCCAAGCTTTTGGCGCCCTAGGCTACCGCCTTGTTCGCCTAAAGGTAGTGCCGACCCTGGATGCAAAACACATAAAAATAAAATAATTATATGTTTTCCTACTGCATGCTGCTTTTCTCCTGCAGAATCTAGAGGCTAAGAATTACACTGATATCATATGGTTTTACATAGTGTAGAATTGAGGAAAAATCTTAAATCTAGTCATCATTGGCTGACGGTTTCACCCACATAACATACAGTCAATTAACTTTACAGTGTGTCCTGTAAAGAGCTTTGAGACATCTCGAAAAAGTGATATGGTGCTATATCAAATGCAAGGACTATTATTATAATTTGGAATGTATTTCTTTTAAAAAGGACTGTAGAAAGTGGGCTTCCAAGTCAAGACAGCATTTCAGAATTTTCCAACATTTTGGAATTTGGAATTTTAACTTATTTTTCTCTTTGCACACCACTCTATGGCCAAGGATCAACTGGGACACTTACATCATCTGAATTGCTCTTTGAAACATTGCAATGATCTTAGGCTATTTAAGGCTTTCAAAATCAGAAATTCAATTTGCCTTCAGTTACTGACATCGCAAACTCCAACTGCGTAATCCACAAGTTGCTGATAAGATTCCAGCTAATTGGGAGGATTTTGATGTGTATATATAGCGAATTGTATATTACTTCACACATTTGCTCTTTTTGTTTGGTCCTCTCTCTCTGTTCTGTTTATCTGCTCAATTCAACAATAGAAGTTGAAATTATCTTAGGTAGTCAGCTTCTCAGAGCAATTCGGTACATTTGACCAGAATGATGCAGTTAGAGCTGAGCTTTTCACTAACACCGAGTTGAACAAAGTGATCCCTAAGTGATTCTAAGGGATGACATTATCCTTTAAGAGCTTATTCTGCATAATATCCTTTTTCTCTTGTTCTTTAAGTAGACACGATTGATAGGACTTAAACTTATTCTCATGTAGTTTGTTTACTCATTGTAGAATTTACTGGCTACTTACAGAGTTGCTATTGTCTCATCTCATAAAAGGTAATTACAATGTATTGCTGAGAAAAAAATTCACATTGGGAATAGCTCTCACGAGGAATTCCCTTTTTTTGCACTGATGCTGATCAAGCTCAGAACTAATCGATGAGGCTGAAAAGCTTCTCAAGCAAATGCTTTGTTTAGCCCAATAACTTTTTTAAAAGGACTGCAGCAAATCTGTCAGTTATTCAACAGACGAGCGATTCACTGCTACAATTCATCCTTGGCTCAGGAGTGCTTACTATCAAGAGATTTTACACATTGGTGATGGGCATTTAGACAAGGTATACTGCCTGACACTGTGATACAGGCAAGAATCTTTCAAATAAAGCACACCAAGTCAAAACTGCAGCAAATTTAAAGCATTAGCTCATGAAAACAACAATTGAAAACTCACTGTTGGACAGTTAGGTTAATACATGGTCACTTCATTTCTTAATGCTACTCCGTTCTATTGTTTCTACCATCTCTGCTTCGAATCCAGGCTTTAATCAAAGCCACTTTCTTCCATCTCTACATCAATATGTAGCTATTTCAACTCTTCCACAGCTCAAATCCTCATAGTTATACTGTAGTTACATGTCTCCAAAGCTCACTGTCTTCCCTAACTCTACCGTTATAAAATATCTTTATCCCTGCTTTTCTTTGCGACATTAGGACCGTTAAACTCTCCTTCTCTGTCCTGCTCCCCATTTTCTCCTTAAGGCACTTTGAGCCATTCATCCCGGGAAAAAGATTCCATATAAATGCAAGTTGCTGTGCAAGGGATTGTAGTCTCCTTAGCAGTCAAGTGCAGTAGTTCCTCTAATTGTTATAATCCCTTTCAAGATGTTTTATTAAGTCCCAGCAATCAGGTCCTTGTTTTTCTCCAAATACCCTCTCCATCTAAATTGTTAAACTGTTGCATCCATTGGAATTCTAGACAACAGAAGTGTTTTATGCATAGAGAGATTCTTTGGGATTCTATACTATTGGAGCAAATGAGGAGGGATTGCATCCACTAGAAACTATAACTACGGGAGGGGCTTGGGGCAACAGGAATTCTATATAACAATAATAATAATCCTTGCATTTGATATAGCGCCTTATCACGTGTTCGAGGCATCTCAAAGCACTTCACAGATGAACTGCAAAGTGAATTAACAGTACACTTTGTGAGCGAAAGTTGGAAACCATTTGGTCACAATAGTGTCTCTCAAAGAGTCGTGGATCGAGTGACCAATTTATTATTATTTTTTGAAGGAATTATTATCCCTGGAAAAAAGATAATAATCGATCAACAACTGGGTTCCTACTTACTGCTAGATAAACAGAGGCTTGAGGAATAAGGAAACTTGCCAAATGTTTCGCCCGCCAGATATTTGAACTCAGGTCCTCTTCCTTGCAAGGCGATGGGAATGGGATAAGACAATGGAATTCTGTATAGTTGGAGTGAATGAGAATGCGTTTAGGGCCATTGGAATTACATGCAGTACAATTGAAGTAAATGGGAAATGAATGGATTCATGAACAAAATGGTAAGCAAAGAGAAGGGGGCTTGCTCCTTTGGAGTGAGATATGTGTATCAGGATTATGCGGCAATCAGATATGCAACAACAACAACAACTTCAACTTATAAAGCACCTTTCACATCGGGAGGACGTCCCAAGGCGCTGCACAGGAGGCATGTGACCCGAGCTGGGAGGGGAGTGTTTGGGAAGGGGTGAAACACGTAGGGGAGGTCAAAAAATTCGGCAGGGAACAAAGGCACGGTCGAAAAGGAAAGTCTTCAAACCGGCCTTGAAAGAGGAAAGGGAAGAAACAAGGCGGAGGGATTGGGGGATGGAATTCCACAGGGTGGGAGCGGAGAAACTGAAGGCCCGGCCTCCGATGGTGGGGCAGTTCGGGCGGGGGGCTTGGAGCAGGCCAAGTCCTGCTGAACGGAGGGTCCAGGTGGGCTTATTGGGGGAGAGTAAATCGGTTAAATAGGGCGGGGCAAGGCCGTGTAAGGCCTTGAAGGTGAGGACGAGGATCTTGAACTTGATCCTCTGGAGGATGGGGAGCCAGTGGAGATGGGCGAGGGTGGGAGTTAGATGGTCGCGGAGGCGGGTACGGGATAGTACACGGGCTGCAGAGGTTTGGATGACCAAACCTGCAGCCTGTGAATGGAGGAACTGGGGAGGCCGACAAGGAGAGAGTTTCCGTAGTCCAGCCGTGAGGTGATGTATGCGTGCACGAGTGTTTCGGCAGCGTGGGGGGTGAGATAGTTGTGGAGCCTGGCAATGTTGTGTAGGTGGAAATAAGCGGTGCCGGTCAAGGCACGGATGTGGGGAAGGAAGGAGAGTTTATGGTCGAACGTGATGCTGAGGTTCCTGACTGGCTTGGTGAGGTGGAGAGCACAGCCTTGGATGTGCGGAGGCCCTGGCTTGAGCCAATCAGGAGGGCCTCAGTCTTGCTCACGTTCAATTGGAGGAAGTTGTCCCTCGTCCAGGACTCAATGTTGGACAGACATGCTGTCAGAACATCGATGGTCTGGGGGTTGAGGGATGAGGCAGAAAGTTAAAGCTGGGTGTCGTCCTCATACATGTGGAAATTTACCCCATGTTTGCAGATGACATCGCCCAGAGGGAGCGTGTAAATGGTGAAAAGGAGGGGGCCGAGGACAGAGCCCTGGGGGTCGCCGTGAGAAACTATGCGGGGGTTTGAGGAGAAACCGTTGGAAGATACAAAATGTAGGCGGTGGGTCAGGTAGGAATGGAACCAGTCAAGGACTGTGCCTTGAAGGTTGAGGTGGGAGGAAAGACGTTGGAGGAGGATGATGTGATCGACTGTGTGATCGACTGAGGACGAGGAGGCAAAGGGAGCCCTGGTTACAGGCAGTTAGGATATCATTTGTAACCTTGACCAGGGCAGTTTCCGTGCTGTGAGTAGGGCGGAAACCTGATTGGAGGGGTTCAAGGAGTGAGTGAGTTGAGAGGAAAGAGCAGAGCTGGGAGGCAAGCACTCTTTCAAGGACCTTAGATAAAAACGGGAGGTTGGAGATGGGTCGATAGCTTGATGGTTGCGACGCATCAAGGGAGGGTTTTTTCAGGATAGGAGTGATGGTGGCTGTTTTAAGGGAGGTAGGGATGGTGCCTGAGGAGATGGAAAGGTTGATGGTGTCAGAAATGAGCGGGGCCAAAAGGTGGAGCTGGGTGCGGAGGAGGGGGGTGGGAATGGGGTCCAATGAACACATGGTGGGTTTCATGGAGGTGATTATTTTTGTGACTGAAGACGGGGAGGTGGGGATGAAAGTATGAAATGCAAGCTCTTTCTCTGTCAAGCTTCTATTCTGCCCACTCTCCTCAAACTTGCTGTAAAACTCACTTTATCTTAAGTACACCTTTTTTTGGAGTCGAAAAATAAAATGACAGCAGCGCAGAATAAATCAGCCATTTCTTTCATGATGGGTCAGAGAAATTACCTGGCTGGTTTCAAATTTAAATTTAAATTGAATTTTCTTGAAAGCACTGAGATTTTTGGGTGGGTGGGGGAAGGAAGATTAGTGCATTTTACCATTTCTGATGTGGTTCAATTGGAGTCTAAGTGAAGCCACTGAACGGAAAGAGAAAATGTGCACAAAGTTTCCTTGAAAGATCTGTATCGATTTGAGATCTAACTGCACTACATTACTCTATTTAATACTTCCTCTCACACAATCAACTGCTAAGGATATGAAATTGTCAAAAAAGATTGCTACTTAATGATAGTAATAATAATTCTTGCATTTGATGCAGAGCCTATATGTTGAAACATCATAAAGTGTTTCACTGGCAATTGCTATCAACTGTCAAAACAGTATTTGTAGACCAACACAGCCAATGTTTTTTTTTAATTCTTGATTTCAATCTTTATTTTCAAACCAGTTTTACATAGTTCTGTTTTAGACCACGAGAAAATTCATCTCCCTTGCAATTTACAGAGGGAGCACTGGATGGCAGTCAGGAATGTGAACCCTGGCTGCCTCTGCCATTCCTCAGCCCAGGAACTGCAAGGGCAATAATCACAATATGAACCTCTTCACCCGCTCCATTCAGTGGGCTCTGGCCTGCTCCGTGTTCCCCTCTCGACCCGCCTACCATCGGCAGATGGGCTTTCAGGCTCTCTGCTCCCATGCTGTGGAACTCTATCCCACAATCCCTTCGCCTTGCTCCCTCCCTCTCCTCCTTCAAGGACGGTCTCAAGACCCTCCTCTTCAACCGTGCCTTCTGCTGCCCTCCCAACTCTCTCCCTCCCCTCCTAACTCTCTGCCGCCCCTCACCCCTGCCCTGCCCCTCTCCCTTGCTCGTCCTGACTTTTCAGAGCTTTGGGACATCCTCCCAATGTGAAAGGTGCTCTATAAATGTAATTTTGTTGTTGTTGCAGCCCTCCCTAATAGACATCAGCGAACTTTAGATAGAGACCAAGAAATGAACTGGCATCAACCTTTGTGTTATTATGTAAAACATATACCCCAATGTGTGTGTTATCCTGTAAATGTGCATTACCCATAAAACATGTATTGTACATTACCCATAACATGTGCATTACCCACAAAATACAGGATGGGGCGTGTATTTTACAGAATTGCACACCAGCACCTTGGTATGTCTTCCTGACATGAAAGGTGCTATACAAATGTAATTTATTGTTGTTGTTGATGATTGTTTGTATGTTAGTAAGCAGACTGGGGCTGTTAAGCATTCTTTAAATAACTAATATGGGTAAGGTACTGGAACGCATTGTTGCTGCCCAGCTTTGCCCTTTCCTCTCCCTCACTCCCTACATGAACCCCTCCAATCTGACTTCTTCGTTGGCCCTAGTACCGAGCCTACCCTGAGCAAAGTCAGAAATGGCACTCTCCATCTATGACTCAGGCTCTCTCTGTCTGCTTGCCCTTCTTGACCTCTCTGCCACCTTAATCACTGTCGACCACTGTAGTCTTCTCTATCACCGTTTCTCTCAGTTCTGTCCTTTCATGATTTAATTTTTACCTATCTCAATATCTTTGTATCTGTAAATAACATCTCCTCCCACACCTGCACCATGACCTTGCTCAGGGCTCTATCCAGCACCACTGATTGCCTGTTGGACATCAGATCCTGGATGAGAGCCTTTCTACCTCCACTCTCTGAAGCTACATCATGAAGTCCCTTCCGTTGCCTCCTTGAGGGTCTGTCTCAAAATCTTACTGTTTTTTAATTTTAAAAATGCCCCAACGTGAAAGGGCGCTCTATAAATGTAATTTTGTTGTTGTTGTCTTTTACTGCGTCTTCAAAAATCTTTTCATCTAAATCCTTCTTAAGATCCCCCACACTTCTGAATCTAACCTTCTGAAGCTCACATGCAAAACCCTCAACTGTCTAGCACCTTGGGAAATCCACGCAATGTGAAAGGTCTTATATAAATGCAATTTATTGTTGTTGTTGAGGGAGCTTTCTAGTGGGTAGTGTTCATATAAATTTGGAATCAACAGATTTTGAACCAGAAAGGTTTACACTTAATATAACAACAGAATAGCAAAAGCGGAATAGACCACAAGAGTCCTTAAGCAGTACATTAATGTGGAAATAACATACACAGTTGACACCTAGAATCATCCACAGACTCCAATTATGTCTGTTGATATGAATTAATTTGTATTCCCTTGCATATTGATTTAAAAAAACCACAGGTAGAGTTCCATGTTTCTTGTTCTCTGGTGATGCCCTAATGAGTTGTGTCTGTTGGAAGATCTGATTCCCCACTTCACTCAGGTGCAAGAAAGCGCCCTCATTACTTGTTTACAGAAAACTTAGCAACCACAGGCTGTTTATTAGCATACGCCGTTCATTAAAATTAACTCGACCTTCTTACCTTGCATGTTATATCCACAGTTCCACATCTGATTCCTTTGTCTATTGACTCCATAGAAATCAATAAATATCTGGCTGAGAAATGTACAGGATATTGTAAGTTCTCCGAGACACTACCCCATTTGAAGGGCATCATATAAATTCAAGTTGTTGTTGTTCTGTGTTCAGAATTGAATATAATAATAATCCTTTCTTTTGATATCGCGCCTTTCACATCGGGAGGTCGTCTCAAAACAGTTTGCACAATTTATTATAAGGTATAATGTATTTGTAAGCAAACAAAAAACACACAAACAGAGAAACAAAAAGAGAACAATAGGCTCAATAACATGCACACACATGTACTCTGGATGGTGTTTAGGATTTAATTGGTTCTTCACTTCAAGACTGTTTGTTGGACATTACTTCACACAAGTTCGGCTGCATAAAATCTTTAAATACACTATCAGGACTCATTACAGCAAATTCTGTGAAGCTTTTTGAGACATTTTGCCAGTCTGTTAAGACTTTATTTGAAATGCAAGAAATATTATCTGCACTGTGTTCATATTTGTACTGGAGTCTGACCCAATCATGATGAATATAGTTTTGCCCACAAAATCTACAGGCAATTCATTTTACAGTCTATTCTGTGAAACGCTTTGAGATGTCTTAACAATGTGATAAGGCACGATTCCAAATGCAAGGATTATTATTATTATTATAGGTCCTCTTTAGTCTGCTGCACTGGTTGTATCTGAAAGTACTGTATGAGATTATTCTCGATAGCATTTGTCATTTTATAGACCTCTGTAAATAATTATTCGTCTCCGCCTCCTTTTATCTATACTTAGTGTGCAGTGTGCTACACATTTGTGTGAGCTTTCTCATGGAGCCTCGTAGCTCAGTCTAGACTCTGATCAAGTCACAGTCACCATAGTCAACATACAGTCATCTTCCAGAAAAAGGACATTGTGGGTTGGGGCAGTCTTTTTAGTGTTCAGGAGTGCAAGGAAATCGTAACTGATTTTCTCCCTTCCTTATCCTGGAGGACAGTTACTCATTGTAGCATTCCTTCTGCTGCCCAGCAAGTGAGATGAGTGAACTCCTCGCTGAAATTTAAACCACCTTCAAGCATGTGTGGCCAACCTCTACACTGGTGCATTTAACAATAATAATAAAATAATAATAATCCTTGCATTAAATATAGCGTCTGATCACATCTTACAGCCTCTCAAAGTACATCACAGGATACACTGTAAAATCAATTGTTTAGTGGGTGAAACACTGCAGCCAATTGCGCACAACAGTGTCTCACAAACAATCGTGGATTGAAGTGACCAATTTATTATTATAATTTTTTATGGAAGGACGGGGCTCAGATAGACATGCTATCAGGGGATGTGAGGGCGGAGAGGATCAGGAGGGCAGGGGAGTGGGGGAGTTCAGGTAGTTGAGGGAGCAATCTTAGGAAGTTGGAGCAAAGTAGGAGGAAGCATTCATCCCATTGAACATTTTCCATCACTCCCCCCTCCCGCCCCTCCTCCAATTCCCAAGTATTTGTCACCTTTAAAACATCCCATTCGATTCTGCATCCACACCCTTCTATAGTAATATCAATATAATAATTACTGCATTTGATGTAGTGCCTTAACATCATGTTATTGAGACATCTCAAAGTGCTTCGCAGGATATACTGTAAAGTGAATTGACTCCATCTTTCGCAGGCGAAACATGGCAGCCAATTAAAAAATTTAAATTAAAAAATTAAAAATTAAAATCAACCAATTAAAACCAGTAATGGATTTCACATTCTCACGAGCCTCAATGTCTAAGGCCAGTGCAATCTGACTCACTTTCTTTCTGGCTTCTGACCGATTTAGATCCAAGATTAAGATTGTTGTTGATCTATATAATAATGATAATAATCCTTACACCTGATCTAGTGCTTTACACGTCTTCTCAAAGCACTTCACAGAATCTGTCTGCAATGAAAAAGACTTCGAGCAATGTGTAAGGCAGGGAGGATAGTGCAGTGAAGAAGAGCCTTTGGCAAGGGTTAATTCTCCTGAGCTCAGTATGTTTCCATGCTGCAGTCCAGAGGCTATAGATAGTTTAGTGCTAATGGGGCTGGTAGATATCTATAAGCATCATTTACGTATCAAATGTAATCCAGAAACTAATTACAAAACAACACTAATGCATATTGGATTAAAGGAAGAGCACACAACGGGCTGGTGAATATGTAATTGAAGTACAATCATCACATACTTCTTTGTATCACTTTGGTAACACTCCCAGCCCTGGGTCAGAATGTTTTCTGTTCAAATCATATAATGGCATTTGAGCTCCCAATCCAATGCAATCCTGGGGCATGCTGCATTATCAGATGTGCCATCCTTCTGATGAGGCCTTATGCAACCAAGTCTCGTCTATGTGTTTTTCAGGTAGTCAATAAAGATCTCATGACATTGTGGGAAAAGAGAAGGGATTGCAATCAGCAGTATAGGTGTCAGTTTGGCTAACCTGATAATACGTTTGCCTCTGGTGGTTAAGCCCTATATTGGGCCACTGAGCTCACAGCCCACGCTGACACAAGGTAGCAATGCATTGTTCAAGATACCAGATTTTAGCTGAGACGTTAAATAGAGTTCCTGTAGGCTAGTTTACATGAACGTTAAAAGATCTTTGGAGACTATCGAAAAAGAGAAGGGAGTTTCTCCCGGTGTCGTGTAGATATTAATCATTGAATAAATGGCTGTTTGTGAGATCTTGCTGTGAAGAAACTGGTTGCTGTGACTGTCTACAAATACACAGTCACTGCCCTGAACAGCAATTACTGCAGAAGTGTTTTGGTGATGATCCTAGCACTGTACGTATCAAGTACAAGGATTATTATTCATCAAAAAGGGCAGACTCCACAGATCTAAGAGATTCAGTTCTCTGCTGCTCCCAAAATGCTCAAGGATAATTTATCCTATTTAGTCAGATACTGGACAGCTAATTCTAATGATTAAATATGATGATACTAGATAGAGAATAGAGAAACTGTCTTTTTTTTAAATAAAGGTGAAAAGACTTGTCCAGATATTACGCCAAACAATGTAGACCAGTTTTCTCCACTTATTACAGTGTCACAGAAACAATTGTAATCACTCCTGTTCCTTTTGTTTGGAAATCTTTATCTCAAACCTCTTTAGTGCGCCGGTGTAACATTTCATAGGAACATTGGAATAGGAATCAGCCATTTGATCTGTGGAGCCTGCTTCGTTAATTTAATATATCATGTTAGCTCTAATCCTCATCTTTTCTCCATCTCCTTTAATATTGTGACATCCCAAGTCCCTATCTATTTCCCTCTTAAACAACTCAAGTAGTTTGTGAGGCTGGCTCCTCACCCCTCAGTTCCATCATTGGTGGCTGAGCTTTGAGCCCTTATCCACTCCCCTAAATTCTTCCGCCTATACCTACCATCCCTGTTTCTAAAACTGATCCAAAAACCTACCATACTTTCAGCCAATGTCATCCCAACTGCCTACTTTCGACCTTGCTTGGATGTTCAATCTCTGTAGCTTAGCCTGTATGAAAGGTACTATGTAAGTGCAAGCTTTAAGTGCAACAGCACAATGTGGTTGCTCTGTGTCTGTAGCACATTCCACAATCGCATCCCTTTGGGTCAAGAAATGTTTCCTATATTCACTGTGGGTGAAAAATGCAGCATACAAAGCGATAGTTACCATGACTGACTGGAGATGAGTTCCTGCGTGAAGTGGTTACAAGTACCTACCTGATGGAGTGCTTCCATTTGCATGACTCTCAATTCCCCAAAAAGGAATCCTGTTAAGAAATACTGTAACATAGTTTCCTCCATCAACATCCATCTTCTTGGGACAGTGCAAAATTCCTGCAAAAAAATTAACTGGTGGCACATCATTGCAAATCATCCTTTGCATCAGCTTCAGCACCAAGATAAAATGCAGCCCATAGAACAGGCTTTAGAGGGATCAAAAAGGATGAGTTGATTGATCCCAGTCCATTTATTGGTTTTGTAACAGATGAAATGAACACGGTTGTAG
Source organism: Hydrolagus colliei (assembly GCA_035084275.1). NCBI lineage: Eukaryota > Metazoa > Chordata > Chondrichthyes > Chimaeriformes > Chimaeridae > Hydrolagus > Hydrolagus colliei. The sequence continues at coordinate 71,029,262 of CM068744.1, read as the reverse complement.
AGTAGGGAATGTTGAGTGGACACCTGAATGTGAGGCTGGTTCGAATCCAGTTGGATAGGTAACAAAAGGTAGCAAGACAGGATGCAAAAAGACAAGCCCTAGTTAACAATTACATTAAGGCTTACACAGAGTGCTGAATATAACACTGAATTTTGATTTCAACATTGTAAAGATGTGGGGAGGAGTAACAAAGGAAGTAATAATGAAGGAAATTTCAACAGAATGCATGATTGTCGATGTATCTAAAAATAGAAAGAAACAAGATAGGTAAGTTAGTGAAAGACTGAGGTATTAATAAAACATGCACTGAGTTGTCCAATTCTTCATTTGATACAGATCACAAGCAAAAACAAAAACCTTAGCAACCAAAGATTTCCAAAATAACCAGGATTAAAATTAGAGAAATAAGCCTTAAATATCAATACGTCTACAAATTAAACATGTTAAATTGAAACCAATTTTGGGGGGAATTTGCAGCTCTGCTCTTCGTAAGATTTACACAGAAAGATTTTCATTGCAAGATCAGCACTTCAAGCTGTCAGTAAATGAAGGCAGTTCAGGGTAATTGGATGATTTCTCCTATGCACCAAGCAACCATTTCAAGATAGAATCAGATATGCAAGTCAATTTTGCACACAGTATTCAACTAGGAAAGATAAATATGCAGTATACCCAATATTCCATTTCATAAACGTTTCACAACAAAAAAAACCTTAGCTGAAATCTTAAGACTATTTTCAATCTTCTAGGATGTTTTTGATAATCACTTATATTGGGACAGCTTGTTTCGTGGGCAATTCATTATATCTACGAGCACAGAGCTCTTTTTAAATTCAATTTAATGTCTTCTGGTATACAAACATATAATGTTTTGCTTTTGCTACTCTCTCAGGAGCCATTCAGTTTACGACAAGCGGGAATTGACACTGTTACGGGGACGAATGTTACAGTAGTAAAGACATCTATAATTGGTGGTAGTGCAGAATTTAAGAGGTCAACTTCTCTTGACCTGTCATCAGATTTCAGCCTGTCACATTTTGCAGTTCCCTTCTTTCCTCTGCCTGCTGCTTCCCAATTTTTCTGTGAAGCTCTTTGGGATGCAGGTATTAATAATCATAGAATCATAGAATTTTACGGCACAAAAGGAGGCCATTTGGCCTATCTAGTCTGTGCCAGCTCTTTGAAAAGAGCAACTCAATCTCACTGCCAGCTCTCTCCCATAACCTAACAGACCGGTTCTCCCTAAATAAAGATCTAATTCTCTTTTAAAAGCGGTTATCGAATCGGCCTCCAGCACCTTTTCAGGCAATACATTCCAGATTCGAAAAACCCACTGAGTGAAAACATTTGTCCACAACTCCCACCTGCTTCGTTTTGAAATTATTTAAATGTGTGACCATGAGTCACAGATTCGCCCACCAATGGAAACTGTTTTTCCTTATTCACCCTGTTGAATCCCCTCATGATTTTATAAACCTCTATTAGTTCTCCTCTCAACCTTCTCTGTTCTAAAGAAAATAAACCCAGCCTATCTAGCCTTTCCCCATAACTGAAGCCCCTCAATCCTGGTACCATTCTAGTAAACCTTATTTGCACCCATTCCAATGCCTTAACATCCTTTCTATAGTGTGGTGACCAGAATTGGGCACAGTACTCCAGCTGAGGCCTAACCAAAGTTTTACAGAGGTTAGTCAGCACTTCCTGACTTTTGTACTTTATACTCTTATTTATAAAGTCGATTATCCCATATGCCTTCTACCTATCCTGCCACCTTCAAAGAGTCGCTAATACAAATACCCAGGTCTCTCTGCTCCCTCACACCCTTCAGAACTGTACTATCTAGCCTATATTGCCTCCCCTCATTTCTTCTTCCAAAATGTATCACCTCACACTTCTCTGCATTAAATTTCATCTGCCATGTGTCTGCCCACTTTACCATTTTATCTATATCTTCTTGCAGATGGTTACTATTCTCCTCACTATTTACTATTCTCTCTAACTTAGTATCATTTGCAAACTTGGAAACTGTGCACCCTGCATCCAAGTCCAGATCATTGATATATATTAAAAAGAGCAGTGGTCCCAATACCGATCCCTGGGGGAGACCACTGAACACTTCCCTCCAGTCTGAAAAACAGCCGCTCACCACAACTCTTTGCTTTCTGTCTCGCAGCCAGTTGTGGATCCATGCTGCCACTGTCCCTTTAACGCCGTGCGCCTCTACTTTCCTAATAAGCCTCTCATGCGGCACTTTGTCAATTGCCTTTTGAAAATCCATGTAAACTACATCAACTCTGCTACCCTCGTCCACCTATTCCATTACCTCATCGAAAAATTCTATCAGATTTGTAAGCAAGATTTGCCTTTAACAAATCCATGCTAGCTGTCCTTTATTAGCCATATCTTTCTAAGTGAAGATCTATCTTGTCCCTGATTATAGAGTCTAGACGTTTGCCCACTACCAATGTTAGACTGACTGGCCTGTAGTTCACAGGTTTGTCCTTCTATCATTAATGCATTAATATCAAATGCAAGTATTATTTATTAGTATTATTATGTTCACTGTATGTAAGTGCAAATTGTGATAATGAACACAAGGGCAGTGCTTGTAGTTTGGACTGTTTGAGATAAAAAGAAAAGAACTTGTATGGGACCCCCCCCACCCCACCATATGGACAGTTAGATAGAGGAGAGGATCTCCTGCCCCCACATCTTAGAGGGGGTCGATTCCAGCACTGAGGACCTCTTGCAGGAACTGAGCTGCTCCATCTGCCAGGGTATCTTCACAGACCCCGTCATCGTCGACTGGGGGCACAATTTCTGGCAGCTTTGCGAGAGTTTCTGGAAGGGTGAGAAGCAAGGTTCCTGCCCCGAATTTGGGGAGCCTTTGCCAGTCAAGAAAGTCCAATCCAATTGGGCCTTGGCAAAACTCTCCGACAGGACCAGGACTCTGAACCTGGATGCCAGGAAACAGGACAACACACTTCTCTGTGAGAAGCATCAAGAGGAGCTGAAACTCTACTGTGAGACCGACAGAAAACTCATGTGTGTTATCTGCCTTGTGGACATCTGCCTCCCTCCTATATGCACAAAACACACAGTCACCACACTTTATAGTGCATCCTATGAAGAGCTTTGAGACACAGTCTAGAAGACGTGATAAGGCGCTATATCAAATGTGAGGATTATTATTATTATTATTATTATATTGTATCAAGCCCAATTGGCCACTTCATGTTGCCCCCACCACCCCCCCACCCCCCCACCAACCTCCCGCCTGCTCCCTCCTTCCCCATCCCGACCCCCCTGAGCTCGGGTGAGAAAATGTGGAGCTCATGTAGCTCAGTATTTAGAGCACTCGCCTTACAAGTGGGAGACCTGTGTTCAAATCCAGGGCAAGTTCGAAACCTTGGGCAAGTTTCCTTTCTCCACACATGCACGCATCCATGCACACTTGCATGCACGCACGCACGCACGCACGCCTAATAATTATCCCTCCAAAAAAAGCACAATGTTAATATTGGTCATTTCAACCCACGACTGTTTGTGGGACACTGCTGCCGCTTTTTGCCCACAAATAAATAGTCAATTCACTTTACAGTATATTCTGTGAAGCACTTTGAGATGTCGATAAGATGTGAAAGGTGCTATATCAAATGCAAGGATTATTTTTTAATGATTATATTTGTTTTTAGCAGTTTATCACATTGAAATTTAACCAATTTAACCAATCTACTTTCCCCCTACAAGCCCACCCGGACCCTCCGTTCAACAGGACTTGGCCTGCTCCAAGCCCCCCGCCCGAACCACCCCACCATCGGAGGCCGTGCCTTCAGTTTCTCCGCTCCCACCCTATGGAATGCCATCCGTCAATCCCTCCGTCTTGTTTCTTCCCTTTCCTCTTTCAAGGCCGGTTTGAAGACTTTCCTCTTCGACCATGCCTTTTGTTCCACCCCGAACTCTTCGACCTCCCCTTTGTGTTTCACCCCTTCCCAAACACTCCCCTCTCAGCTCGGGTCACACGCCTCCTGTGCAGCGCCTTGGGACGTCCTCCCGACGTGAAAGGTGCTCTATAAATGTAATTTGTTGTTGTTGTTGTTGTTGAAATTTCTCAAAACATTACACCAGTAATTATTGCCAAGGGCAGTGACTTATGTAGGCAAACACAATGTCAATTTTGCACACAGGAAATATGTCAATATGCCGGAAATCCAAACCAGATCCTCATGCATGCGAACCAAGTGCTTTAACCACTAAGCTACAGGACTCTAATTTAATGCTTTTCTTGCTCAGATGTTTTGGGCAGATCTCCTTTGAAAGATTCTATTGATCCCGTCTTAATAACCTGTAATGAATACCAATCCATAGCAACCCCCTGTGTGAAGAAATTCCTTTTAAAAGTACAGAGAGTGTCCCCTTGTCACCAATCCCACTAACTAAATGAAACAGCAGCTTCAATTTATAATGTATTGCATTGTAGATAAATAGATTTCTCATTCATAAAATGATTAAGGGGTATGGGGATAAGGTAGGTAGCTGGAGTTAGAATGAAAGATCAGCCATGATTGAATGGCGGGACAGGCGTGATGGGCTGAATGGCTTCCTCCTGCTCCTACTTCTTATGTTCTTATGTTCTTTCCCTTTGGAATTTTGAACACCTTTATCATGTAATCTCTCAATCCCCTCTGTTCCAGTGAAAAGGCTCCAGCCAGCCTTTCTTCCCATGCACATTGGCAGTAGATACAGGGACAAGAATAGAGACATTCCCTTTAACCTTTCTCCTCGCCAGCACTGCATGATTAACGTTTCCTAAGATTTGCACAAGTAGCATTCATGTTTCCAGTTGGATGTATCTCAGGGTAGTTGATTGAGGCTTTGGTTTATTGCTTGGACTCAATGCCCGTAAAAAGCTCATAAGGGAAAACTTCTATTATAGCTTCCAGCACTTCATCTTGATGTAAGCATGACAGCACTTGACGGATTCGCTACCACTGTGAAAGGGTATAAGAGCATCCATTTTATTGATGTTGGGATGAGAAGCGTGATTACTCCATCTTGTTAATTCTCTTCCAGATAGGAAAGAGAGCAGCCTCCAGGCAATACCTGGCATTTGCTCTGGTGATATTTAACTGTATTTGAATACATTTTACACTTCAGCTCCTAGGCATATAACCATAAAAAAACATATACTGTACTGAACTGACAGGCCCATGTTATAATTCAAAATGACAAGGTAAAGCATTCCATAGTTTAGTGATTAACACTTACTGCCACTGGTTGGCAGGGAGTATGTGGAATGGAAACCACTGATCACCAAAATATAAGATGCCCACCCAAGCTCTGCAAGTGTTAGAGCTATGAGGAACAGCTGGATAAGCTGAAGCTTTTCAGCCTTGAAAAGAAGCATTTCAGAAGCATTTAAAGAGGTAAACAGGGTGATAAATGGCAGAAAGAAAGTAATTTGAGAGCAATACATTCAGCTAAGCCAAGGCAGCAATAAAAGAGGACACAGAAGAGATATTTCATACGAAACCATATAGAGATCCATAAAATGCTAAATGGGAATGCGAAAGTAAACCCTGAGCAATAGTTCCAGAAATGCCAAGGCAGCAGAACAGGGCACATGTTCCGAATTATAAAGGGCAGTATTGGAGAAACAATGGGATTTCTTTCTCTCTCTCTTTCTTTCTCTTTCTCCATCTCTCCCTTCCTCTTTCTCTCTCCCTTTCTTCTTTTCTCTCTCTCTTTCTCTCTCACTTTGTTTCTTTTTTGCAGCACTCACTGAGCAAATCAGACACACTGAGAAAATCTTACCCACAAATAGAAAATTAACTACTCGAGGAAACAAGCAGAGAGAAGGGATTTCGGGTGAAAGTTCCAGAGAGCAAGGGCATACATAGCATTTGTAATTTAGCCCACAGAATGGCTCAGTTGATTTCAACGGGAGTCCATACTTACCTTCGGGGATCTGATGCACGATCACTCAAACACTTGGAAAGTTCCTACCAGCTGAGTCTGCAGGACCATCCAGACAGGAACCATTAGTTTACAGGCCATTCTGAGATGCCAACTTTTATTAAACTCAATGGATCTGCTTGACACCTTCTGTAACCTGTGTTAAAGGGTGTGTCCAAAACTACTGTCTAATGTTTGCTGTGGAGCAATGAGATAGTAAGCATGTCTCACAAGACCATCAGCACTGAGATACAGAATTATAATAATCCTTATATTTAGTATAACAACAACAACAATGAAATTACACTTGTATAGCGCCTTTCATGTAAGGAGGATGTCCAAAGTGCTGGACAGTCATTGTTTCAGACTCGAGCTGGGCACAAGGAGGGTGGAGGGAAATGGGGGGATTTGGGTGACTGAAGGGACCATCAAAGAGGAGGGTTTTGAGGAGGGACTTGAAGGAGGCCAGGGAGGGATCAAGGCAGAAGGAGTGCAGGACAAAGTTCCAGAGATTGGGTGCGGAATGGCTAAAGGCTCACCCGCCAATGGTGGGACGGGTGGGTCGGGGGACATGGACCAGGCCGGAGCCTCCATCTCAACCCAACAGTCAGCTATTTGACTAAATATTTTGCCCACAAATATACAGTCAAGTTTCCTACTCTTCTTCATCCTGCCCCAACCCCTCTCCCCTGCTCTTGTCCCTACCTAACTGTACAGCGTCTTGGGACATCCTCTCGACGTGAAAGGCGTTATACAAATGTAAGTTTTGATTGATTGATTGATTGATTGATTGATTTGGGCACAACAAAATACAGCAATTGGATATGATGTAAAAAGGCCTCCACTAATAGCATACTAGGAGTTTACCATTCCTCATCTTCTTAGACTTAAGATTTTAGATTTAAATCTTATTTCATGCTAATTTTTAGAAAAGCAAATTTAAATTCACTCTTAATTTGGAAGCATAGTATATTCTGGATAGTGTTGCAGTACCTAATGTTATAAAGAATGTTTGAGGACATAGATCTGGATAAGTAGAGCAAACTATTTCATGGTCTATTGCTTCAATTTTCCAGCAGGTCAAGAGAATTTCGGTCTCGTTGGAGCTGTCATTTTTTAATATTGTATAATAATAATCCGTGCATTCGTTGAAGCGCCATTTACATTGGGAGCACATCTCAAAGTGCTTCACACAATATACTATAATGTGTAGTGACTATGCATTATGTAGGTGAACATGTATTTTAAGAGTGGCAGCATTCTCAATCTGATTGTTTGAGAAAACTGAATCACAAGGTCAAGTGAATTTCAGTCTCCTTGGGCTGGTTACTTTTTAATAGTTTTTTTAAAAGCTTGGTAGCATTCTGTGTCAGAATGGTTGAGAAAAGTGATTCACATGTAATAAATATATTGGAAAGTGTATTAAAAGATAATCACCCAAGGATAATCACCCCAGAAAACTAAACGAGAAATGAAGTCCCTAGGAAGAAGTTGGAAGTATGTTTTTTAATAATGCATCATTTGCTGATAATGTGTAAAATTCAGGCCTAATGCTTTTTTCAATTAGCTAAGAATGGTTAGTTTGATTAAGGACAATGGATGTCCGCATGAGAAATGCTCAATTCAGAGATGAGACTCTCCAATAGTAATCAATGGTGGATATGGGACACAGCACAATTGTTGCTTCTGGTCTTTACCCATCAGACTTGAAATTCCACTCTGCTTTAACGAGAGAGACCATTATTTCATTACATTTTAAATCTTGCACAATTCTCGGCAATAAGTAAATTCAGCCTCAGTTGGAAACATTGTTTATATGTGTGGACAACTGGCTTCCAAATTCAGAATAATTTAGGTAAGGCGAGGACTTGATGATATTTGGGCGTCTGGCCTTTGTAATTACTGCTGTCAAGTTAGCGTTATAGAGGCTTTAGCTTTTAATGTGATTTCCCAGTCTTATCATATCTAGCACATGATTTAAATTTACTAATTCCTAAAGTATCCTATAGGAAAGTATGTGTTTATGCTATGCACTGACCCCTCCCTTCACCCCCATTGCCATTCTCAATTCTAATATCTGTGAAGCTCGGTCACTTAGTTGGTTTCTGGTTAGCGTGTCATCATTCGATATAAAATAATATTCACAACATAAGAGTTAAGTCAAGTAAATTTGTGATGGAGAGAGAGAACACAAACATTAAGGATACCACTGATGATGTCAGCGGCCCTCATTTGGTAGTATCTTACCTCACGATCAGGTCTTGAACTATGGGTTCAAGACCAATGTTGGGACTTTGAGCTTACATTCCTGAATTTCATTCAGTACAGTCCTGAGGGATGATTCTTGTTGAACAGTCCTTCGGATAAATTCCTTGTTCACATCATGGGTGTTTGAGTATCCGGGTGCAAACTGGCTGCTGCATCGGCCCACAGTCACTACACCAAAAAATAAGTAACTGTGAATCATTTAGAGATTTTTTGATGTCACAGCTGCTGTATCAAACAGAGATTATAATTATATCTATGTATCAGACAAATTGGGCAGTGACTGAAAGACATTATGAGCTTATCTTCAGATTTGAATTGCTGAGGTTGAAGTGCTTCCTTCTGTCTCTATTAGTTTTTATGTCATTGTTAGTATCTGTGTCCTGAAAGGTTCCAAAGAATAATCAGAATTATCGCTAACCAGGTTTGCTCATAACTCCCCCTCCACTCCTCCTTGAACCCCCTCCCCCATCTAGCTTCCATTCTGCCTATAGCACATAGATGGTTCTTGTCAAGGTCACGACCAATGTCCAGTCTCTCTGTGACCAGGGCTCCTTCTGCAACCTCATCCTTCTGGACCTCTTCGCCAAGCCATCCTCATCCACTACCTCTCCCTCATCCATTTTAGTGGGACTGCACTACCCTGGTTCATGTCCTACCTAAGAAACCACCTTCACATTGTCTCTTCAAATGGTTTCTCCTCCTGCTCCCACCTGCTCATCTGTGCCATACCCCAGGGCTCCATCTATGGCCCACTCCTCTTCCTCATCTTGGCGATGTTATCTGCAAGCATGGGGTCAACTTCAACATTATACGGATAACACACAAATCTACTTCTCCTCCTCCAGCTGCGATGCCAGATCCACCTATATTCTCTTGGCCTCTCTGGCAGGGCAGCAGGGCTCCCATCAAAGTCTTCTGTCCTGTAGCTATTTACATGCTCAACCTCCCAGGCTATCCCTCAGACTCACCAAACCAGAGCACCATCTTGGCGTCATGTTCAACCCAAACCGACAACTGTCCTTTCCCCACGTTCTGTCCCTGGTCATGGACGGTCTTCCTCCATCTCTGCTACATTGCCCAGCTTCGACCATACCTTACCCCGGCCCCAGCCTCACTTTCAGCCATTATGCCTCGAAATTCTGTTACACTCTTCCTTGCCCCTTCCTCAGTGCCTGAAGACCTTCCATGCCTACATTCACCTCACCCTCCCGCCAACTCAGGATCATGCTCTGCTACTGTCAAGCGGTCTTGGAAGCTATCCTGTGTGATGGGCTTCTATATAAATGCAACTTGCTGATGTTGTTGCTGTTACCTGAGAGCTAGCTCACAGCCTTACTTTGTATAGTCCAATATCAGGATGAGGTCAGAAACCTTACCTTCAGAATTACTCAGCACTAATATCTTGACCTTCCGATAAAATGTTATACTATTGTCTCATTTGTTTGTTACAGTCTGCTTCAGATGGATGTTGAAGGTCCCATTTGAAGAAGTTTTAAAAACTTATTTTGAAGAAGCTTTCTGGTATATCCAGGCCAACATCACTTTCTCACCTCCAAACAAATGCTTGCAAGAGAGAAATGAAACATTTGATAACAGATTTGATTTATTTTAACTGCCGTGAATGTTTGCAATTTTTCTGCTTCACTTGATCAGTCGCCTCATTCATGCTTGTGGGATTTTGCTGGTTCCAATCAGCTGCCAGGTTCTCCAACATAACAGTCATTCAACTCATTGGGCTATATCCTATGGCAATTGTTAACAATACCAATCACTTCAGTTATATTAAAGCTAAAATCCATCATAGAGACAGCATCTTTTAGGAATCACTCCCTCTCCTACAAACTATATTGTGTGCAGCAATTTGATTCACTGAAGCTAATTTAGCAGTACATTCAATATTCTGTGTATTGGTTGTACCGGGAGTAAGTGGCCTTCCCTGGTGTCATTCTTATTGGCAAAGTTAAGGGCACTGGGCTTCTCACATAAAACACGCGAATAGAAATTTATAACCCATTCTGAGCCAGTATCAATACATTTAGAGTACCAATTGAATTGGAAACTTAAAATTACATCAGCAGCATTCCAGCCATAAAAAGTCCATCTTCTTCTATCTCTTGTCTATATTATTTATACTAATAAAACAACAATGTCCATCTGTGCTTCAAGAAGGATCTCAATAACCGACTGATGTAATTACAGGATTTATATTTCTTCAAAATGGTCTTGTTTCTGGGAGTGACATGGGTATACTTGTTTTGGGTGTATCTCTTATCGTTCATGAATTGTTTTCAGTTTTGCATTTATCACTGCATTTAACACCCGGTGGTCTCCGAGTCAAAGTGGTGCTGCGGCATTGTGCATCGCGGAGCACCCACGTATTAACACATGTACTGCAGTTAGACCTGGATGTCACTCCAGCTGCCTGTGGCCCTGCGCCATCCTGTGTCACAGAGTATGCATGCAGCCAAGTGGCGGGAACAAAATAAAGAACACAGGCGAAGCTAAGCCGCAGCAACAACAACAAAATTACATTTTGAAAGCGCCGAGTCCTCCCACTGAGTTCTCCCAAAAGCAATCCTCCCAGATGAGTATAGATAAAGATAAAATGTGTGTCTGTCTGTGTGTCAATCTACATTCCACATTGGATCCTTTGGTTGCAAGCATAGCTGCAATGTGGTACAGCTAGTTAACCCTTAAAGAAATCAGCACAAGAAATGAAAAAACGACAAGATTCTCGATTAATCCATCATGGATAACATAGATTGCACTTGCCATCACAACGAACATGACCTCAACATAATATCTGGTATCTAACTGATAGCTTTATCCAGATATTACTGCCTTGCACAACTTAATTAAGACACAAAATGCTTCTTTGTCTATAAATCTAAAAGTATTGACTTGAATATTAAACTTAACAGCAAAATTTGCAGATGTGCACCACTTAATAGAATCTTCATTGGTTACCACTGCATGGTGATCAGTTCGTTTGAATTTTTTTGTTATGCATCTCTCGTATTAAAAATGATTAATTTTTAAATCTATTCGTGATAGGCGAACATTAAGCAAATGGCTTTAGGGTATTCATATCTCCTGTTAGTAATAGCAAGGTCATTAAACCTCTTAATTTTCTAAATTGTGCTTTTTGTGCAGCCTGAATAAACTCGGAACTTTTCAAAAGTTAAATGTTTGAGCTTGCAAGAAAGGAGGATACATTTCCAACCACAGACTGCATGTTGGAAAGGTCAACGTACATTTAGCGGAGGCAAGAACTCTTCATCTTATTCGGATTTATGTTTACTGGTTCTACATATAGTCCTGCAGTCACCTCACAAACAAAAGGACCCAGGTTCTATTTCTGACTGGGACAAAACCTTTGGCAAGTTTCCTTACTCCACACACTTCTGTTTACCTAGCAGTAAGTAGGAATATAATTACTAGCCGATTGGAGGATCGATTTCTAGGGGTAATAATTCCTTCAAAAAAATAATAGTCATAATAATTTAGGTCTCAATTCATGACTGTTTATGAGGCACAACTGTGGTTGCCACGTTTTGTCCACAAAATATATAATGAATTCCTGTGGAGCATTTGAGATGTCACTATATTAAATGCAAGAATTCTTATTACTGAAACTCACTTTGGTTATAATACTCGGATGCTTATTGATGGCAAGAGATCACATGTCATTCTCTTGTCTCGGGCCATGTTCAACATGAACAGTTGAATCCAGCCCAAGAAATTATTGGATTATTGCCCTAAAATAAAGTACTAGTTTCAGGCAAGAATAAATAATTGATCTATCTCACTTACTCATAAAGATTCATTTTCAGTATATACCCACATAAGCAGCGTTTTAAGGATTATTATTATTATATACCATTCAACTTTACAAAACTTTCCTCCAAAACATCTACTATCATTTAATACCCCTGAATCCAATTAATATCTTGGAACATATGTAATTTCTTTATGAAATTCTTTATAGTTTCTTTTCCACCACTTTTCTGGTAGTTTCTGGTAGTTTTAGTACTCTTGTGCCCAGCAAAGGCTATCTTCCCACCTCTTCCACAGACCATCTATCACCTCTTCTACTCAATGGTAAGCTTTTCCCCAAAATAAACCAAATTCCGAACATTCTCACACCACTCCAGAAGCTTTCCATAGATAGCATAATAATTCCTTCCCCACTGGAACCATCTAATTCCATTGAGCATTTGATCTCTAACCAGATATTTCCCTACACTTTTGACTTGATTGCCTACAGCCTTAGCCTTTATTGGATCATCCCAACTGCTATCCCAGTGAAGACCAGTTAACTCAGTACAGTCCAGGGGCCAAACCAGGAATCGTCCTGCTCATGGACCAGTGCTTTATTGCTTTGTGGTAATTAGGTATCTATTGTAAACTTTCATTGATTATCCATAAATGGTCCAATGTCATGCACTACGCACAGTGCAGTTAACAACTGGATTTTTTTAACTCGATGAATATGTGAGGCCAGAATGCTGGACTCATTTAAAAAACAACTGTATGCTCTAATGGGAGGAATGTAATGTGGATATTCTGCAAGAATGAGATCAAACGAGCACTCCAAACCTCTATTGCACTCTCTTGTGATCTTGTGATATTTCCTTCACCACATTCACTAATGGATACTCTTCAATCGCATGCAGATGCTTTCTGTTCCAAAATGCAAAGTGTTGTATTTAAATCACATTAAAATCCATCTGCAATGCCCAAGACCATCTGCTTAATTAGTCTGATTTCATTTCGAATGTGATCAATCTTCCTTGCAAATCATCACCTGGCCCCACAGAAACATGTATAGTATACCAAATGGCACTCTCCCCCTTAATAAATACTTAATCCAATGAAAATGCATCACACTAATTTCTATCTTGTTGTTTCAGACAGTGATGAGCGTGTTTCCAGCTTTTATTTCTGTGGCATTTGCATGCTGTCTCTTTCGCTTCACCTTTATATGGTTGAGTCTGAGTTCAGAATAGGAACCAAAGTGGAATTTCGGGTCTTGTGCTAAACCCTCAATCGATTGTCGCCTTGTCTTGCCTTAAAAGTCTGAGTCCTACACAAAATAATCGTGTAGGCCAGGTGGTCCAACCTTTTGGCTGCTGAGGGCTGGATGCCCCTTTTGAGAAATGTGCCGCATAAGCAATACTTGTCCAGAAATATCAGCCATGATCTTATTGAATGGCGGAGCAGGCTCGAAGGGCCGAATGGCCTACTCCTGCTCCTAATTCTTATGTTCTTATGTTCTTGTAACATTTATGTGTTATGAAGGGAGCCAATGGGCCAGATGAAACAAAGAGAGGAAGAGGCAGTCGGTCCACCCCCGTTGTAGGCTATGACCTGATGGAATTTTGGACTTGCATTTCTAAACCGGCAACTTCTTGTATTTATTAACTTGAAAAAAATCTTGGCAGCATCAAACAACAACAACAAAATTACATTTAGAAAGTGCCTTTCTCATTGGGAGAATGTCCCAAGGCACTGAATTCATAATTCAGTATTAAATCCTATGTTCATAATACTACGCGTAACATTATTTGGTAATTAAATTAGCTTTGCCTCTTGTGCTTAATGAGGAAACAAAGCAAAACCTAATTTGTTTTGGCTGAGGGATGCTGCTTGAGTAATGTAAAATGGGCTAGCACACTTTGGAAAGATTCATGCAGTGAATCATGCAATTCTATTTGTATCAACTTGTCTCACTTACTTTTAGGTCAGAAGGTTTGTGGATTCAAGTCCAAAATAAATTCAATGCCTGGCACTCCAGTACAGTGTTGGAGAGCACTACATTGTATGAAGTGCCAAGTGGGTGAGACGTTAAAACCAATGTCCTGTCTGCCTGTTTAGTAGGATGTTAAAGATCTCATGACTCTATTTCAAAGCCAGTCTCAAGAACCTCCTCTTCGACCGTGCCTTCTGCTGCCCTCCCAAGTATCCCTCCCTCCTAACTCTTTCCTGCCCCTCCCCCTAACCTGCCCCTCTCCCTTGCTCGGGTCCTGTCTTGACTGTTCAGAGTCATGGGACGTCGTCCCGACGTGAAAGGCGCTCTACAAATGTAATTTTGTTGTTGTCATTGTTTTTTTGAAAAGAGGAGAGTTTTCTCTGGAATCTTGGCCAACAATACAATATATTTCATGGCTTCATGGCTCTTTATGTAATTTTTTTATGTGCAAATTTATCAGTGTGTTTGTTGCCAAATATTCAGTCAGTGCACTTGACAGCAATTACCTTGCAAACCACTGTGAGACATTTCTGGTGGAGACATTGTGCAAAATGTGAAGATTATAATAATAATTATAATACATGATTGAAATCAATATTCGAGAGTACACATTAGATGTGCACAAAAACATGAAGGGTCACACTGGGCTAAATAATAATACTACAGTAAAAGCCCATTTAGCTGTTTTTTCCTTCACAGAGTAGCTCTGAATATTGCTGGTAATGCACTCCTAGGTTTGAGAGAGAGGCAGGGAGAGAGAGAGTGGGGGTGGGGGGAAGAGAGGGAAAGAAGGAAGGGGGGAAGACAGGGAAAGAGGAGGGGAGAAAGAGAGAGGAGTGCGAGGGGGAGAGAGAGGTGGGGGAGAGGAAGGGAGAGAGAGAGAGAGAGAGAGAGAGAGAGGGTGAGTTGATTAATTTAGATGGAAAATGATAGGGGTGGAGGGGGGTTGGGATTGCAGCCATTGAGATGCCAGACAGTGTGTGTGTGAAAGAGAGAGGGAAGGAGGGGGAGAAAGATAAAAACCTGAGTACCCCTTTGATTGTGTGCTGTGTTTATAGACTGTGATTGATATTTATTGCTTTAAATATTCTGTTATTATTTAGTCTATTATTAAGGTGGTATGTTTAAAAAATTGAAATGCAATTTTTTTTAAGTTAATTTTTTTTGTGTTGGGTTTTCGGCAACTGGCTGCCCAAATATCCGGCACGCAGTTTAACCGACATTGGCCAGGTCCCGAGGGTGCCGAATAAACGGGCTTTTACTGTATAATAGATTATTTGCATTAGTAGGGGAAAGGGTGAAGTGACTAGAGTTAGGGTAAAAAATAGGTAGCTATTAAGACAGATTTGAAGACAGATAAGAGATGGGTGTGACCATGGGAGGATGTTTCAGGGAATAAAGGGCAGTTTCTTGTTAAGAACTGTGGACTTCCAAAACACTGGATTTAAGAATTTTCCATAATTTCTTAACTTTTAAGACAAGATTTTTTAATGATGACTTGGTGAAACTTTGATACAGATTTATGTTGGTGCTTTTTAAGTTTGCATGTGGAACTTTTATATTTAGTGAAAATATTTTTTTTCACATTCAGCTTTTGCTGAAATCAGACAGAAACATCAGAGGAAGAAACATCAAAGGAAACCTTATCTGCAGTTCTCAGCTTGCTTTTAAGCTGCAGTGTTGATAGAGCCATCACAGATGACCTTCAGTCTTATTCGCCATTGGTTTCTTAACCTGCCTTTGCCCCTTCCCCCACCTCCAGGTTCACTTGACAAAATCTTAAAATGATGCTGAAAGACTGAAGTCCTTTATCTTCGTGGTTAGAGTGCTTGCCTAAGAAGGATGGGTCCAGCAGAACTGTTTTGAAAGGTTCCACACAGTAGGAACATGCCAGAACACTTGTCCTACATAGAGAGTTTCATGGAAAACACCAGTCCAGACCCCTGTGCAACCACTAAGTGGTCTGTTAGACAGGTAGTTGAAATAGTTCCAACGCCTGAAGGGGAGAGGGCATACCCAATTGGGAGGTACCCTGTGGTGACGGCCAGCTACATCTGGCAAAACACCTTACCTGGCTGGTGATTATAGGGGACTTCCTTCTCAGGGCGTTCATGCACATTCAAGGTCTGTGCCAGTCAGCACACTATTCTCAGTCCGGCTGCAGAGATGAGACCGTGGCCCACCTCTTCCTGGAGTGTAGTTTTGCAAGGGCGGTTTGGAGAAAGATGGAGTGGAAACTCTCGCAGTTCATCCCTGGGGACCTGCTGTTATGGCACTTCCTGGGTACTCACAGCGAAACTAACATCAAGTATACCTGGAGGATCATAAACTCGGTAAAGGAAAGAGAGAGGAGTGGGAGGGGGAGAGAGAGGTGGGGGAGAGGAAGGGAGAGAGAGAGAGAGGCATTTGGCATTTCTCAAACCAGGTGTTCTTCTGGCAGAACAAGCAGACGGTGGAGAGCCAGTCTCAGGCCTGTGCACGCTAGGATCATAGACAATGTACTGAGAGACAAGTTGAAGTTTGGCTCAACCATGGCAAAAGGGCAGATGGGGCCTGAATGTCCTGTGCAAACTGCTCAGGGCGCACCTACCAGGTAACCCACAAGCGCACCCCAAACAGTCGTAAATAAGCATAAAGGTACAGAAGGATACTCAACATGTAACCAAACAGTGTCCCGGAAATATATGTACAGTAAACATGTACATGTTTAGTGCACATCAGGGCGCCTTCTGTGGCAGATGACCTTATCAGCGTATGCACAGGTGTGCACAAGGTTGTGGTGCACACAGGGGTGACTCCCAACTGTTTTACGTGAAAGACACTAAACAAATGTAATTTTGCTGTTGCTGTTGTTTAAAAGGTGCCCCACCAAAAAATGTGTGACCCCCAAAAATGTGTGTGGAGAAGAAATGTACCATGAAGAAAGGAATGGAATTTGGGGTATTGGAAAATGGAAAAGGAGAAATTGTATTTTGTTTGGATTTCTGTTATATCAAAAATATATTTATAAAGCCTGTAAATATATATTTTCAAAAAAAAGTTTGTACTCTTGTTTCACAAGTGGGATGATATTGGTTTGATTCCCAGCCAGGGTGAGGTTGGGCAAGTTTCCTTACTCCACCTCTGTTCACCTAGCAATAAGTAGGAACCCAGTTGTTAGTCGACTGGTGGATCGATTGTCTGGGGGTAATCATCCTTTGAAAAATATGATAATTTAATCCATTACTGTTTGTGGGACACTGCTATGTGGGTGCTGCAATATGCCAACAAAATATACAATGAATTCACATTATCATATGTTCAGTGAAGCGGTTTGAGACATTTAGAATACATCATAAAGCGCATTATCAAATGCAAGGATTATTACAGGTATTATTATCAAGGTAGCAGGTTTGCGATGTACCTGGTCAGTCTCAAATTGCCACAAGCAGAATTGTGCCCAACTATTTGCCCAAAGTCAGAAAGTGGGGGATTCAGTTATTCAATCACTGACTGGGCTTCAACTGGAGTGGAAAGTCCACTGAAGTGATAATTATCCTATGGATTGGGACATATTTCAACCTCATACCTATCATGAGTCACACAACTCCTAACAATTATTAAGTGTTTTGCTGACAAACTACACAATAACAACAACAATTTGCATTTATATAGCACCTCTCACATGGGGTAGTATCTCAGAGCACTTAACAGGGGTGAAGCCTGACACTTGGTCAGAGAAAGAGAAGATGTGCGGTCAAAAGGGAATGTCTTCAGGTGTGAAATAAAGATGTGGAAGGAGGGGGAAAAGTGAAGATATTGAGGCAGAGAGTTCCAGAGTCTCAGGCAAAGTAGCTTAAGGAAGGTTGCCAATAGTGGTGCAGATTAGAAAAGCCATCTGCAGGAGACCATAGCCAGTTGAGACAAGGTCAAATAGAGAAGTCAGAAGATGTAAGAAGGACAGAGAAGTTGGGAGATGCTATAGTATGAAGGGATTTGTCTGTGAGTGTTAGGGTATTGAAATGAAATCATTATACTTTACAATATATCTTATGAAACGCTTTGAGACGTCCTCCTGGTGTGAAAGAAGCTAAACAAAATGCAAGGAGTATATGTTTATTTAGCTTCAAGTCTACAGGCAATCATTGTTGATCATAGAGGAGAGCAGTTCCGTCCTCTAGGATCTGAAGCCCAACATTCCTCCCACAAATATACAGTCAATTTTCCTACTTTCCTTCTCCCTACCACAACCCCTCTCCTCCTTCTCTGGTCCCTATTTCCCCCCACCCCCTTTCTTCCCTGTTTTCTTCTACCCCGACCCCTCTTCCCCCCACCCAAACCCGCTCTGGTCCCTACCTTTGGACGTTGTTGTATTCTGTGAAGTGCTTTGAGATGTCCATTTATATATGGAAAGCCATATATAAATGTAAAGATTATTATTATATTATTATAGTCTTGACATACAAGTCTTAAAAGTTAAAATGCAAAGAATTGTAGAAAATTCCAAAGTTCATTATCAAATTGGAAGCCGGTTCTTTTTAAGACTTTCAATTGGCCACCGAATTTATGAAATATCTACAAATCGGCACAATCAGAAATTTTAAGACAAAATAGTTCTCACAGAAAGAAAACTATATCTGTTTTCAGGAGATGAGATTTCAGGTCTGCCTGTGATCTGATTTTGTAAGCAGCTCGTGACTCTGGAAAGACACAAGCTGTGTTTTACTAGAGGTGAGTGAACTGTCTACCTGTGTTTTCATAAGAGAAACCAGATGTAGGTTTTATTAACAGTTTTATTCATTCTACTTTTATGTACAATTTACATATACAGTACTAGTTAGTTAACATTAACACAATTGTGCAAGACAGCAACCCTTCAGAGAAATTGTGCACTCATTTCATGGTTATTTTGTTGGACCTCAAGGTATAAGCAAATTGGCTGCAGAATATGCCTACAAATGCTCAGCAGCTGCACAGTTGGCAGTGATTCCCAGTGAAGTGCTTTAAGGCAGTTGGATGTTACAGGGTATCAAAAGCAAGAATTGTTTTTATTATCAGTATTCTGAGTGACTCTGAAAGAAACCACTCCAAAACTAACTGACCTTTAACCTGAGAGTGTCTCTGTAGTTTGCTGCCTTGAGGATTTCTCAGTTTCTTTCTTCCAAGGATTGAATAACAGCTCCTCTCCATGGCCATGTTCCAGTGTTAGATGACAACAATCCTGGAGTTTGCTAGGCTCATGGCAGAACTGCTTTCCAGCTCAAATTTGCAATTGAATTGTTCCTCTGATCTACTGCAGTTGTTCTTTGAAGTTGAGTTTAGTAACCAACAGATATTAAAATTAAACTGTGTTTCTGCCAATGGAGCTGCATATCCTACTTTAAATTCCCATTCCCCTATGAAAAGAACTTGCATTATATAGCACATATAATGTTGAAACGTCTGAGACGTGCCTCGTATTTTTTTTGGTAGGCAAATGCTGCAGACACATATACACAGCAAACACAATCAGAAGATGAATGGCCAATTGATGTAGAAAATTATTGTCCAGTTTCTTTCTTCACCTTATAGGAATATTTCTATTTCCATCTCTACCCTATTTTAAGATCTTACTTGAAGGATGCCATTTCTGACAATGCAGTTCTCCCCACACTGCCACTCCCACCCCACCCCCACCATTACATTGAACCATCTGCCTCAACTGTGAACTCAAATCCAATTTAGGTCTAATACGCACAACCTTCTAAGGGGACACAAGACCTATACCAAGTTAGCCAAGCTGACCTCCAGGTGGGAAAAATGTGAAATATTAATATCGTAGCACTGTAAACAATGCTGAGAACAGTCAGTGATAGTTGGATTAAACTAATATCCTATGAGCAGGACTTGAATCAAGTGAACTTGGAGGGGAAGCAACAGGGCAGCTTCTGTTGGAAACAGGTTAAGAAACCAATGGAGAATAAGACTGAAGGTCATCTGTGGTGGCTCTATCAGCACTGCAGCTTAAATGCAAGCTGCAAACTGCAGATAAGGAGAGACAGGAAGAAATTCCAATGATGGGCATAGGAAGATTTGGGCTGACTTCAGGCCTAACTATTGTGTCTAACCTGATTGGGGGAATTTCACTGAAACCAGTGGACCATTTTACATTTTTCACCCTATTTACAGTACAGCTACCCCGTTACCAGACTTTACTATAATGCAAATTAATTTATCCAGTGGGGGAGTGAAACTCAGTAGACTCACTTCACTGTACATGTGTGTAACCTGCTTGTGATGGCTGGCTTTTCATACTAAAATGGTGGATTAGGTCACGGCTGATGTCACTACTTACTTTGCTGCTGATGGGCAAAGGAGGAAGGGACATCAATTATGACCTAATTTTCAGGACATCAGCCATTTCAGCCTCATTAAAAAAAATATACCCGACCTCAGAGTCATCCGATTGCCGCCAACATCATTTCCTGCTTTGTGAATTTATTCCAATGGAATAGTTTGTGGCAGAGTAAGCATCGCAAATGAGTGTTCTTTTCCTGTTTCCAATCAACCTTGGCCCTACATGAAAAGGTCCAGTGTGTTTACAATAATAAAGGAATTTGATAGAATAGATACAGAGAAACTTATTTTCTCTAGTGGGGGATTCCAGAACAAGGAGGCGTGTCTTAAAATTAGAGTTACACCATTTTGGAGTGAAATCAGGAAGCATTTTCCACGCAAAGGGTTGGTGGGATTCTGGAATCTGTGAAATAGTAGGAAAAGGAAAAACATGACTAAAATAGTACATCAGTCACTCTTTGGAATAATTAGTGCTGTTATATTGGTGAAGTTAGAAGAGTAGGTGTCTATAAAATAACATAAAGGGACACTTTGTCCTGGTTTCCGCCAGACTGAGTGTATTCACTGGACCAGCAAATTCCTGCCAAAACTCATCACGATTGAGGCGCAAGTAGGGGCCTGAATAACTTATTGCAGTACAGTACTTTGTTAACAGCCTCAGACTTAATTCACAAATTTGGCCAATTTTGAATAGCAATGTCACACAAACATTAATGGATTGAATAACATTCTTTTTGAAGGAATTGTTAAAACTACAACAACAAAATTACATTTGTATGGTGCCTTTCATATTGGGAGTTGGAATCAAGGAGGGCGTAGGGAAGAAGGGAGAAGGTAGGTGACCAAATGTATGTCAAACGGGCAGTTCTTGAAGGAGGCAAGGGAGCAGTTAAAAGAAGGAACTGTAGATGGAGTTCCAGTGGGTGGGTGCAGAGTGGCTGAAGGCCCGACCACTGATATGTCGGGTCTGGTTGTAATGAAGGAATGTATGAGGATTTTGGCGGCATGAGGGTGTAAGATGTATCCAATTTGACCCTGCGATGAAGTAAAGACTGACACAAATCTTGTACAATTAATCAAGTTTTATTAAATCAAATTAGTAATGGTTATATGTAGTTACAAGAATACAACAGAATAATGCTTATGTATCCACGTACAGTTCACAACGATTACGGTCGGCCAAACCAAATGTTGTGGAAGAGATGGAGGAGTAATGTCCAATTTAATGTCCACCAATAGGTATTCAGGTACTGCTGCACAGCTACCCATTCGATCAGCAAAATGATATCCAGGTACTGTTGCTTAGTTTGAGAACGTCGATAAAGTTGTTGACAGTCTTCTGAGTCTTAATCGTGATTTTCATTTTTAGAAGCTGGAATATGGTTCGCAACTCTGAGTTCCAACTCTCCGTCTCTTCTGATTCTCTTCCCAAATTGATGTTTCTTTATCCAGTTGGTAGATGACCTTTCGCCTACTTCATCTTTTATAGGATGGTTTCTTTTTCTGTAGTTTTCACTCTAGAAGAAAATGGTGAAACCCCACCCTCCTCATCTGCTTTGTGGAGAGAGAGATATAGACAATTTTTGGGTAGCCTTCCACAGCCTGCTTGTTTTTCAAGCCTTGAGATAGGCAGGTGTCTGAGGCTGTAGCCTTTTCTTTCTATGGTCCATTGGTCATACATCTGTGCTCAAGGATCCAATTGCTCATGATCTCAGAACAGTGAACATCTTTCCCGGAAAATATGGAATGTAATCAGAAGTTGACCTCAACCGGTCAAGCAAAGCTCCTTTTAACCCCTGCTAAGCTGGTCATTATTAAAGGATTATGGGTAGGTTACATTCTAAATGTGTTTACAGATTAATTAAAAGTCTTTCACAATTATACTTTCAGATAATATCTATTACAATAATTACAGAATCCTTACAAGGGGCAAGGCGGGGACGTAGTCGCGCGATGTTGCAGAGTTGGGGGAAGGCAGAGCGGGTCATAGCACAAATGTGCGGGAGAAAGGACAGTTGAGGATCGAACAAGACACCTAGGTTCCTAACTGGCTTGGTGAGGTAGAGTATGCAACCGTGGATGCTGATGCTGATGCTGAGGTATGGAGGCACTGGCGAGAACCAATCAGAAAAGGTCTGGCTGACGTTCAATTGTAGAAAGTTAGCTCTCATCCATGACTTGGTACCTGACAGGTAGTCCAACACACTCCACACCGGTTTCCCCAGCTCCAACTTCCAAAACATCCAGCTATTTCAGAGCTCTGCAGCCCATATACTGACCAGGGCGAAACTCTGTACCCAAATCACATCAGTTCTGGCCAGGCTCTGCTGGCTCCCCATCACTGAACAGATCACACTCATGTTACAATCCACTGACTCCCTGGCACCTTCCTAACTCCGACCTCCTCACTCCCCAACCACCACCCAGTGCCTCCTTTCAGTCACTATGCCCCCAAACTCTGGAACACTCTCCCTCAATCCTTTTGCCTC
This sequence comes from Hydrolagus colliei, assembly GCA_035084275.1. Lineage (NCBI taxonomy): Eukaryota > Metazoa > Chordata > Chondrichthyes > Chimaeriformes > Chimaeridae > Hydrolagus > Hydrolagus colliei. The sequence goes on along the minus strand of CM068744.1, from coordinate 71,006,483 downwards.
CCACTCTTCAAGTCCCACCTGAAAACAACAAATAACAACAAAATCACATTTATAGAATGCCTTTCATGGCCTGAGGACATCCCAAGTCACTGAATACCTTCCTCTTGGACCATGCTTATGTCCAACTCCCACCAACCACCCCCCCATTCCGGCTCTGCCATGTTAAGCACTCTGAGAAGCTGCCTGGCATGAAGGGCATTATATAAGTGCCCGTTGTTGTTGTTGTCCTGAAATTGAGGATGGAGGTAGAGAGCTAAAGTTGGGTGTTATCCACGTACATGTGGAAATTGACTCTGTGTGTGGATGATGTCACCAAGGGAGACCACATAGATATTGAAATGGAGAGGGCCAAGGAGAGAGCCCTGTGGGGACTGCTGGACATGACGGTGCAGGAACTGGAGGAGAAGCCATTAGTTGACAGATTGTAAAGGTAGGATTTGAAACAGGCAAGGGCAGGCCCATGAACATTAAGCTGAGTGCAGAGATGAACTGCAAGATAAAATAGTCTCGCAGGCTAAGACAAGGTAGAATTTCAGGCCCACTGATGCCCATCTTCATGGAAAGGAAAAGCTTTATAGGAAGATAAATAGATCTTCTAAGGACAGTGTTGAAGGAGACAAAAAGTGGCCGAGGTGCAATATATCCTTTGGCTACATGTACTAACCTAGACAAATCTAAATGCATCAGTTTGAGAAGGAAAGCTTCTCTCTATCTTCTCTGTAGTGTAAGAGGATAGAGAGGATAGGAGGAACAATGTAGTTCCTACTTGGTGCTAGGTAAACAGAGACATGTGGAGTAAGGAAACTTGCCAAATTTTTGTCCTGCTGGCAATCAAACCCAGGTCTCTCGCTTGCGGAGGTGAGTGCTCTAACCACTGAGCTTTAGGACTCCAAATTTGAAGGTAAAATCATCATATACTATAGTAAAGACGGGGGGCACTCGATAGACCGAAGGTTCGATAGTCCGAAGGTTCATTAGTCTGAAGGTTCGATAGTCCGAACACACAAATTTCCTATACCTGGGGTGGTTACCGTGGTTACCGCTCGATAGTCCGAACTGACAATGAAATAAGGTTTGTTAATCCGAACGTTTGGTGCGATAGTCCGAAGGTTCATTAGTCCAAAGGTTAAGGTTAGGCTTAGGTTTTATTGTTTCTGGTTTCAGCCTTAAGTTTTTTTTTGGTTTCAGGGTTAGGCTTAGGGTTAGGGTTAGGGTTACGGTTAGGGAAAGCTTCGGACTAACGAACCTTCGGACTAATGAACCTTCGGACTAACAAACCTTCGGACTATCGAGCGGTAACCAGTAAAGACTGTATGAAATTTGTGGTCTGGAGCCAGGCAGTTGGCTCTTGATGGAAACTGAGCTTTACAATCACCTGCTCATGAGACAAACTTTGAGATGTCTACCTATATATATATGCAAATTGTATTTTATTTGTACACCGGCTACATAAGAAAACAGTCACTTTACAAACTAATCTGTGAAATGTGTTGAAACATCACAATGATGTGATAAGGTGCTATGTCAAAATGCAAGGATTATTGTTATGTTATTGAAAACTTGGATTCATTTTATCAAGCCTTGTAGAGTTAGTCGACAAAACATATTTTGTTTACATCTGGGCAGAGATCTAAAATTTTACCTAATCATAGTCTGTAAAAGACATTTATCTTAAATGCTAAGATTGCACATAATTGTGGAAAACTCTTCAGTCCTGGTTTAATTTAGGACAAATTTTCTTCTTCAGAAACATTACAAATTAAGACGATATTGAGGAAATTGCATCAACTTAATTCTTTATTAATTCATAAAAACAAAGAGCAGTGAAGGATAGTAACAAAATGAGTCACCTCAAAATGTTAAAACCCCAGACTTACAATTATTGTAAGTAGAGCATTCATTACAAATCATTTTAAGATGCTTTTACTATAAATTGCAAGACAAACTAGTCTTGTGGGCTAAGACAAGGTAGAGTTTCAGGCCAGCTGATACCACCTTCCTTTCTTCATGAAAAGAAAAGCATTATAGGAAAACAAATAGACCTTCGAAAGACCATGTTAATGGAGACAGTTGACCAAAGGATACAGGTACCAACCTTGACAAATCTAAATGCATCTGTTTGAGAAGGAAAACTTCTCTCTAGCCTTGAACTGTGTTTACTACATTGCTTGCTAACAAGCATCGTGTCAGTTATTATTTCCTGCGGTTCTTTCCCTTGACTATCTTTTGGGGAAGGAAATGTTGATTAAAATATGAATGTTAGATGAATTCATTTTTGAGTTGACATGATCTTTGGCAGACCAGTAAATTGCCAAAATTATCAATCAAAATTCCTGCTTTTATCTCATATTTACGAAACAGCAGGAATTTTGATTGATAATTTTCAGATGGTTTCGAGTCTGAACTCTGCCCCTTCCTTGGAGTTTCTAGCCACATTGCTCCGAGAGGCAGAAATCTAGGAGTAAAACTTGAGTGTTATTTAAGGAACATTCCATAAAAGGCTGCAAGTGACTGCACCAGCTCTCTCTAGGGAGATGATTTGTTCCTCTCCAGGTCTAAACAACAACAACAACAATATTACATTTGTATAGCGCCTTTCACGTCAGGAGGACATCCTAAGGCATGGGACAGTTACTTTTCAGACCCGAGCTGAAGATAGTGTGTGGGGAGTGGATGAAGAGGGGTAAGGAGTTGCAGATGGGTCCATTGAAGAGGAGAGTCTTGAGGTGAGACTTGAAGGAGGCCAGGGAGGGGGCAAGGCGGAGGCACTTTTGGATGGAGATCCAAGGGCTCGCCCGCCAATGGTTGGGCGGGTGGGTCGGGGGACGTGGAACAGGCCAGAGCCTGCTGAATGGAAGGGGTAGGCAGGTTAGTAAGGGGATAGGAGGTCACAGATGTAGGGTGGGATGAGGTTGCGGAGAGCTCTAACTATGAGGACCAGGATCTTGAATTTGATCTTCTGGATGATAGGGAGCCAATGATGTCGGGCAAGGATGGGGGAGATGGGGTCACAGAGTTTAGAACGGTAAAGGCATAGGCTGCAGAGTTATGGATTATCTGCAGCCTGTGGAGGGAGGAATTTGGAAGGCTGACGAGCAAGGCATTTGCGTAATCAAATGGGATGTAATGAAGGCGTGGATGAGGATTTCAGTGGCTTTGGGGATGAGGTAGTGGCAGAGTCGGGAAATGTTACAGAGGTGGGGAAAGGCAGACAAGTCATTGATTGGATGTGGGGGAGGAAAGACACTTGAGGGTCGAATAAGACACCTGAAGCGCTACCGACTGAGACATTTTCTTTTGGTCAGCTGGATGTGTGCATCATACATGCAGAGCATCACAGCGCTAAAGCATATCCAAATAACACTGGGAGCTCCACATATGGAATGCACACAGGTAGCATTGTAGTTAGCTTGCTTGCCTCGCAAGCGAGAGGACGCAGATTTGATTCCCAGGCAGGACAAAATCTTACCTGAGTTTTCTTACTCTTCACACCTCTGTTCATCTAGCAGTAAGTATGTATTTATTTATCTATTTATCTAGCAGTAATTATCTAGCAGTAAGTATGTGTGGAATCCTGTAGCTCAGTGGTTAGAGGAATCGCCTTGCAAACAAGAAACCTGGGTTCAATTCCAGATAGGGTGAAACCTTTGTCAACTTTCTTTGTGCCATGCCTAATAATATTCCCTCAAAAAATAATAAAAAATTGATCAATTCAATCCATGACTGTGCGCAATTTGCTGCCATGTTTCACCCACAATATACACACTTTACAATACATTCTGCAAAGCACTTTGTGATATCTCAAGAACGTATATTTTGCCCACAAATATACAGTCAATTCATGTTACTGTATAATCTGTGAAGCACTTTGAGACATCTAGAAGACATGAAAAGCACTATATCAAATGCAAGGATGATGATGATGATTATTATTATTATAAGTAGAAACCTGGTTATTAGTCGATTGGCTGATAGCTTTCCGGGATAATAATCCCTCATAAAAATTCGGAACTGTTTGTGGGACTCTACTGTGTGCAATTGGCTGACACGTTTCGCCCACAAAATACATAATCAAGCCATTTTACATTATATTCCGTGAAGCACTTTCAGATGTTTCAACGGCATGATAGATATCAAATGCAAGAATTATTATTATATTATTCTCTCCCCAAAGGGATGCACTCTACTTAACTAATTCCTGAGAGCGTTAGGCACAGGTCAGGAAGAGCTTGGGGACCCAAGAGTGTGCATTGAGGTTACTACTGGTGCTTAATTAGATAAAACCTCATACCTTGTTATTGAGAATCCTATCTGGCAAGTGTTTCACAGTTTTCACAAATAGACTCACCTCTATTTCTATTTGATTGCCAAGTTAAAAAACCCCTGTTAGCTCTTTGGTCACTTTGAAGTGAATCGGAGTTGGCCCATTTCTTTTTTCATTTTATCCTATGTATACTTTTTATCCTTATATACAGGTATCCCTCCCCAACCGCGGGAGATACGTTCCTGTAAACCTCCGTGGTTGGTATAACCACTGTTGGAAAATACAGGGCCCTATGGCAAACATAGAATCATAGAGTTATACGGCACAAAAGGAGGCCATTCGGCCCATCTAGTCTGTGCCGGCTCTTTGAACAGAGCAACTCAATCCCTCTACCCAGCTTTCTCCCCATAACCTAACAGATCTTCTCTTCCTAAATAAAGATTTAGTTCCCTTTTAAAAGCTGTTATGGAATCTGCCTCCACCACCTTTTCAGGCAATGCATTCCAGATTCGAACAACCCGCTGAGTGAAAAAAATTCTCCTCGGCTCCCCTCTGCTTCGTTGTGAAACTATTTTTAATCTGTGACCACAAGTCACTGATTTGTCCACCAGTGGAAACAGTTTTTCCCTATTCACCCTGTCGAAACCTCTCATAATCTTATAAACTTCTATTAGGTCTCCTCTTAGTCTTCTTTGTTCTAGAGAGAATAAGCCTAGCCTATCTAGCCTTTCCTCGTAGCTGATGTCCCTCATTCCTGGTACCAACCTAGTAAATCTCCTTTGCACCCTTTCCAATGCTTTAATATCCTTCTTAAAGTGTGGTGACCAGAATTGTGCACAGTAATCCAGCTGAGGCCTAACCAAAGTCTTATAGAGGTTAATCAGCACTTCCTGACTTTTGTATTCTATACCCCTATTTATAAAGCCTAGTATCCCATATGTCTGCTTAACGGCTTTGTCTACCTGTCCTGCCACTTTCAAAGAGTCACTAACACAAATCCCCAGGTCTCTCTGTTCCTTCACACCCTTTAAAATTGTACTATCTAGCCTATATTGCCTCCCCTCATTTCTTCTCCCAAAGTATATCACCTCACACTTCTCTGTATTAAACTTCATCTGCCATGTGTCTGCCCACTTTAGCATTTTATCTATATTCTCTTGCAGATGGCTACTATCCTCCTCACTATATACTATTCTCCCAAACTTAGTATCATGCGGATAGGGGGAGTAAGTTTGCTTTTTCGCGGTTGGAAAATACAAGGCCCTATCGGGAAAATGGGGATACGTAAGTTCACGTTTCGTCGAAATAAACACACAAAAAACACATACATTTATAACATACATGGGGATAGGGGGAGTAAGTTTGGGCACATCTGCAGCAATCTATGAGGCTGTCTAACTGACTGACTGATCTACACACAGACAGAGAAGAGAGAGAGCGTGAAGGTGAGAGAGAGAAGGAGGGGTGGGTGAGAGGGAGTGTGGGGGAGGAGGAAGAGAAGGTGAAATAGAGAGAAGGTGAGAGAGAAAAGTGGGGGTGGGGGAAGAGAAGGTGAAATAGAGAGAAGGTGAGAGAGAGACCTTTCTAAAGTCCGAGATGCACTCACAGAGAGAGAGAGAGATAGAGAGATCCCTCTTCAGCCTGAGATACAGAGAGAGAGACCTACGGCCTGTGATACACTTACACAGAGAGAGAGATCTGCAGATCCTGGCAGCCAATGCTCCCAAACTTACTAGCTAGGCTGTAGGCTGTGGAGAAGCGACAATAAATTAATGTTTCTATATTTACCTTAATCCTAAGAGAGAAGCATTGTCGCTGGTTGATTGTGACATCGCAACTGGGTCCTAGCACTATATGCTGGAGCAAGGCGACATCAAGGCTGGTTGATGCAACTGGGTCCTAGTGTTAAATGCTAGTGTTAGTGTTAAAACCCATGGATAAGCAAGGGTTATAAGCTGTGGTTGGCAAGGGTTGTTTCATTTAGCAAACCGTGGATGCGTGAGTTTCGTAGTTGACGAGGCCGCAGTTGGGGCGGGGTCCCTGTATATGTATTTATACATTTCCCCCTTTCTGATCCTAACTTAAAACAAACTCTTTAAGACACTCTACTGACTGAGAGACAAAGGGCGGCTCATTACAATGCATTTTTAATGAAAAGAATCACACAATGGCTTTTGATGAGCTAGACTTGGCACCTGAATTAAAGCTTGATTTATTGTAGCAGAAACAAAGAAGAATTCCCCAAATACATCATTATTTCATGTCAATAAAAGTGCCTGCAGCTATCTCTATGCTAATAGACTTAAATCGACCATAATGACAGATTTTGTTTAGTGACTTATTTACACACGTTTCTCATGTATGATAAGCTCACAGCAGTTCACTGCCTCTCAGTTCCTTTGCGTCTCAGCTGGTCTATTATTCCTTCTCTCTGTCTACAAAGCCAGTTGCCAAGGCAATGTGGCGATAAGGACATATATTATCCAATCCAATGGGATATAGCATGTGACGTTTCAAAACTCATTCCTCATTAATTTCAAGAACTTATTAAGAATTGCTGCACTTAGAGCCATAGAGCTATAGGAATTCACCACACAGAAGGAGGCCATTCAGCCCATTATGCCTGTACTGGCTACCCCAAAAAGCAGTTTATCACAATATGTTTTTTCAAAAGCTAGTCTTCTAGTATTGTTTTCCTTGCTTCCAACAAAAATAAAATTACACATTCACGTCAGGAGGATGTCGCAAGGTGCTGGACAGTCACTGTTTCAGACCCGAGCTGGGACAGTGGTGGGTAGGCAAGTGAGGGATTAGGAGTTGCCAATAGGTCCATTGAAGAGGTGAATCTTGAGGCCAGGGAGGAGGTGAGCCGGAGGGACAACGGGATGGAGTTCCAGAGGTTGGGGACAGCGTGGCTAAAGCCTAGCTTGCCAATGGTGGGGTGGTTGGATCGGGGGACCTCCTCCATCTCTTGCTCCACATCCAGTCCATCACCGGCACCGCATTTTTCCACCTCCGACGGATTGCCCGTCTCCGGCAAAATCTCGCCCCAAAAGCCGCTGAAACCCTGGTCTATGGCTTTGTCACCTCTTGGCTGGATTATTCCAATGCCCTCCTCGCCGATCGCCCCTCCACCACAATCCATAAAATCCCACTCATACAAATCTCTGCCGCCCGCATTCTCACCCGTACCAAGACTCACCTCTTCAATGGTCCCATCGGCAACTCCTAATCCCCCATTACCCCAGTCCTTACTAGACTTCACTGGCTCCCTGCCCCGGAGAGGATCAATTTCAAGATCCTCACCCTTGTTTTGAAATCCCTCCACTCCTCTGCACCACCCTACCTCTCCGACTTCCTCTCTCCTCAAACCAGCACCTGTTGCCTTCGCTCCACTGGGTCTGACCTCCTCCTTGTCCCCCGAATCCTCCGCTCCACCATCGGTGGTCTTGCCTTCAGCCACTGTGCCCCGAGGCTCTGGAACTCCCTTCCTTACTCCCTTTGCCTCTCCTCTTCCCAGTTTCAGGTCTCAGCTACAGACCTTTCTCTTTCAATGCACCTTCGGTCACTTTTCTCAACCTGCCCCTGGCTCGCCCCCGGGATCCGTTATTGTGAAGCACTCTGAGATGCCATCCAGTGTGAAGGGTCTATATAAATTTAAGTTGTTGTTGTTGAGATGGGGTGTGGGAGGATGGAATGATTGACAGTGCTGAAGGCGGCAGAGAAGTCAAGGAGGACAAGGAGGCAAAGAGAGTCCTGGTCACAAATGTTATATTGTCGTTAGAGACTTTTACCAGGGCTGTCTCCGTGCTATGAGCAACAAGGAAGCCAGATTGAAGGGGTTTGAGGAGAGAGAAAGGAGCGAAGCTGGGAAGCAACGACTCATTCCAGGGCCTTGGAGAGGAATGGGAGTATGAAGATGGGGTGATAGCTGGAGAGTAGTGATGGGTCCAGAGAAGGTTTTTTCAAGATGGGGGTGATGACAGCAGTTTTTAGAGGAGTGAGGACAGGATAGGGAGAGGTTGATGACATCAGTTAGGAGGGAGGCTAGGAGATGGAGCTGGGAGATGTAGTTGATACCTGCAATGTTTCATAACAGATCAGTGCACGAACACAATATTGTGTCCAATTAGCTTCTGCATTTTGCCCTCAAAATATATAGTGAATGCACTTTATAGTCTATTCTGTCAAGTGCTTTAAGACAAGTAATGGGGGAGCGCTGCATTGTCAGAAGTTTCGTGATTTGGATGAGACATTAAACCGAAGCATGGTAGCTCTGACAATGCAATGGATGTTGAGGATTCCATGAAACTACTGGTAAAGCGAAGGGAGTTTCTCCCAATTTCCTAGCCTTAACCCGATAAATGAGTCATTCACTCCATTGCTATTTCTGGAATGTTGTTATGTGCAAATTGATTGCTGCACTTGGCTACAGAAACAGTCCCTATTCATGATAGTAATTATTTCAAACTAATTTGAGATGTTTCAATGTGATAAGGAGATGCAGGAAAGCAACTTTTGTCTTCTTTTTGCCATATGAGTAATTTACGCATTCTTGAACGAAAATAAATGACCCATAGAAGGTACTTTAGAATATTGAACTGAAGTCAAATCAGCCATTCATTCAACCACACTGAGTGAAGCTTTGATGGATGTTTATTTCACACCATGAGAGAAGACTTGAATTCAGAATATATATTTAAAAACACATTCTTGATTCACAAAAGCCCTGAGAATTTGGGTATAAATCTGCAGGAGACAATACTCTTTTACATAGATTACAGGTTTGTCTCAATTTTTAAAGTTATCGACCAGGTCAGGTCAGGAGCAGAAATTCTGACATTGATATTGACAGCAATAATTCTTGCCATTCACTTAATGCCTATAGTAACGAAGTGTCTCAATGTCCTTCCCATGTCAGATGCAGTTATTGCATTTGTAAAGTAAATGGTGTAGTGAATATTGTCACACAGCAGGATCTTACAAAAAGTCACAAAGTGAATAATCAATATATTCCAAGGATTGTTAGCAGGGACTCGTAAAAAAAAACCTTCTCTTTTCAGAGCCATGTAAATAGGTAGACTTCCTGACTGTCCAATGCCTTGTGATGTCCTGATGTGAAAGCTGTTATACAAGTGTAATTTGCTGTTGTTGTGGTAGACTGCACCTGAGCTTAACTTCTCATTTGAAGAATTGCACCTCCGACAATGTACACACACACACATCCCTCCCACTCTTTCCCCATATACTACCCTGAAGTGTCTGCCCTCATTGTAAACTAGAAATTCCAATTTGGAGTTTGAATCAACACTTTCTGACCTGGAGATGAGAATGTAGGCAAATACAATTGACTTCACCATAAGTAACTGAGCCAATAGATTACAACCACATCTCATTGCAGACCACTCCAGCCAGAGAGATTCTGAACAGACCTGGGTTATAAATCAAGTGATTTGTTAACACAAGAGATAACTTCACCAGTCTCCAATGGTTCAAACACAGACAAACAAAAATCACCACCTCTAACAGCCCTTGTAAAAAATAGTACCATGGTAATGGTGGTAGTACCATGGTATTACCACCATAACCATGGGACTACCATACTACTACCATGGTACTACCACCATTACCACGGTACTTTTTTACAAGGGAGACTTGGAGAGATGCAGGCACCCGGGTTCAGTGATCTGTTGTTGTGGTAGACTGCACCTGAGCTTAACTTCTCATTTGAAGAATTGAACCTCTGACAATGTAGGACTTCTCCCCACCCATCCCGACAACCCCCAACACACACACACACATCCCTCCCCTCTTTCTCCATATACTGTACTACCCTGAAGTGTCTGCCTAGATTATTAAACTAGAAATCCAATTTGGAGTTTGAATCAATATTTTCTGACCCGGAGATGAGAATATTTTCAACTTCTGCAGCTTTTATAATAATTTAGCATTTCAGGTGAGGAGGATGTCGCAAAGTGCTTCATGGTGTATAATAATAATAATAATTATTGTTTTGAATATGTTGCCTTATTATGTCTTCAAGACATCTCAAAGTGCTTCATAGAATATACTGTCAATTGAATTGTCCGTATATTTTGTGGGTGAAACGTGGCAGCCAGTTGTACATAGCAGTGTGCAACAAACTGTCAAAGGATTGAGTAATCAAATTCTACTTCTTATTATTTTTATTTGAAGGAATTATTATTCCCGGAAAAGCAATCTGCCAATTGAATAACAACCGCATTCCTATTTACTGCTAGGTAAACGTAGGAGTGTGGAGTAAGGAAACTTGGCCAACTTTGTGTACACTGTAAATAATTTCACTCAACAATGTTTTCTAAACAGCATTGGAGTGAACGACCAATTTGATTTGTTTACCAAGGCATCAGAAGAAAACTGATGTTGAATATGGAGTCATGTAGCTCATTGGTAAGAGCACTCACCTTACAACAACAACAAAATTACAGTTGGGTCTTTGAGGCTAGGTGGCGAGGTGGAGGGATTGTGGGATGGAATTCCAAATGTTGGAGGCAGAGTGATTGATGGCTCACCCGCCAATGGTGGGGAGGTGGGTCGAGGGGTCAGGGAGCAGGCCAAACATACATTTAATTCACTATACATTATTCACTCTCTGCTCCCACACTATGGAACTCCATCTCACAATCCCTTCACCTCACTTCCTCACTTTCTTTCTTCAAGACTGGTCTTAAGACCCTCTTTGACCTTGCTTTCTGCCCCCCTCTTAACTCTTCCCCCTCTCCCTCTCCTTTCCCCTACTCTGACCACCCCCCTTCACCCCTCCCCTCGCACCCCCCCCTTCCCCCCCCCACACACACACACACTCGGGTCCCACCTTGGGATGTCCTCCCCTCCCGACATGAAAGGTGCTCTATAAATGTAATTTTGTTGTTTTTGTTGTACAGTATGTTCTGTGAAGCAATTTGAGATATCTAGAAGATGTGAAAAGTGTTACATCAAATACAAGGCTTATTATTATTATAAATATTCAATTCAATCTTAATTTGAAAGCTGTTTAAGAACAGTGGCGAAATCCCATTCCCAATTATACAATTATTGAAGCATGTTGTCCAATTCCAGGTCACTTTAAGATTGCTAAGAGTGTTGTACATTGAGGTCAGATTGGATTCTATTTACTTGAATGGAATGGAATAGATTTTGAGCTTTGTGAATGGATTTCATCGCATATTCAAAGAAGTCCAAAGGAAAAGGAGTAAAAGGGTGTGCAGCGGCAAGCAACAGTCTCATCATATCATGGAAATTCTATTTATAAAACCGATAGCATCATTGGTTATAAGAGGCTAGGGCAGACGTCATTTCAAACCCAGATTAAATTACATCATCATTACTTGCCCTCTACCATCTTTCATTTTATTATAATATGTATTCTGCTCGAATCAGAACAGGGTCAATCAATGTTAATGGGAGACTATATTGACCGTAGAGTGCGCAAGGTTATTGTGACAGGGCCCTAAATAATGTGGCAGTGTGCTGTTCAGCGCCAAATGTTTTGCAAATTTCACTGGCCAGTTTGGGGCTTGAATCCTGAAATTCTGTTCAGTCTTAGCCTGATAGATGATTTCACCTTAAGATTCAAAAGCTGTCTTTCAGCAGTGAGTAAAAAATGGCTTCCAAATTAAGCCTGAATTGAGAAATTTACTACATTGCTGTGCAATTTAAATTATACATTTTAAAACATAAAGGTCTTCCAGGCTAATGTGTAAACATCAAGCCTTCAGTGTGCTGTTGCTTAATGGTTAGAGCACTCGCCTTAGAATGAGAGACCAGGGTTTGATTACTGGCATGGTGAAATCTTGGGCAAATTTCCTTACTTCACATGCATGATAATAAAATAAATAATAATAATAAAATAATAATAAATTGGTCATTTCAATCCACGATCGTGGGACACTGCTGTGCACAATTTGCTGCTGTATTTTGCCCACATATATATAAGTCAATTCACTTTACAATATACTCTGTGAAGCGCTTTGAGCCATGAAGAAGACGTGAAAAGCTCTACATCAAATGCAAGGATTATTTTTATTATAAAGTAAAATAACAAGCAATGGGTGATACCAAGCCTGGATATTAAATATCTACAGATTGTAGGAGTTGGAAAGATTCCTCTAACCTCTCCTTGAGCAATAATTCTGCTAAAGAATCTGCCTGCACTTTAACGGATGCCGTTTGATTTGTTTTGATTAAAAACGCATTAAATAACTGGGCTACAGATACGCACACGGAGGGAAGTTTCATATGAGAAATAACTGCTACTTTGTGCTGTACTGTGTCTTTATTAGAATGACCTCCCCTTGTTAAACGATATTGTTCATTGATTTGGCTTTCAGGGACTCAAAGGACTCCAATAATTCATGATAATCTCTGCGGAGGACTAATCTGGCAACAAAACTGACTCACTTAGGAGCAATAACAACAAAAACTGACCTCCGATTCTGGTGGATTACTCATTCCTTGAATTTACTGGCACTGTGCATGCAGTGGTGGGTGTGCTCTGTGTTATAATAATAATAATAAAAAAATCCTCCTAATTAATATAGTGCCTGTGGCATTAAACTATCCCAAATGTCTTTATAGGTGATTGCTGTTACATTTAGTGATTCTGTGCACTGCCCAACTTGCATTTATATGATGCAAGATAGCCTCTCAAAATGCCGCGTAGTAAAGCGCAGCTCATTTTCACATAGCAAGGCTCCATAGACAGCCAAGAAGTGACTAGGAGATCGATCAGGAGGATTGAACTTCCCTTATCTTTTCCAATAGGATCACTGGAGTCTTCACACACCTATAAACAGGTTGACAAAATTGAGTTTAACAATCCATCCCATGGATGGCACTTCAAACGCATCTTACTGACTTCTGATGAAAGTTCATCGACCTAAAATGTTAACTCAATTTCCTCTCTCTATAGATGCTCACTGATCTGCTGAGTGTTCCCAATGACCTCTGTTTTTATTTGACATCTTACATTTACATACTGTAGTTGAGTTCCCAGTAGGAAGCCATTTCAGAAGACTTCATACAGCTGATTACGAGCCTAAGCAACCAAGGGTTCCAGTGGAGTATAAGCCTACGAGCCAATGTGCCAATTTGAGTTTGAACTCACAACCTTCTGATTTGGAAACAAGATGTCACTGAATAAGCCAAAACAACAACCAAAACTTTTATATGTCCTGAGATTCTTGTATTTTGTATTTCTGAGCCCATTTCAGTCAGAGCATTCAGCAATGTCTTGGATAATAATAATAATAATAATAATAATAATAATAATAATAATCCTGCATTTGATATAGTGCTTTTCACATCTTATCGACGTCCCAAAGCGCTTCACAGAATATACTGCAAAGTGAATTGACTGTATATTTGTGGGCAAATCGCGGCAATTGTGCAGTGTCCCACAAACAGTCATGGATTGAAATGACCAATTTTATTATTGTGGTTTTTTTGGACGGATTATTATTAGCTGTGTGGTGTAAGAAAACTTGCCCAAGGTTTCGCCTTGACCTGCCTGGATTCTAACACAGGTCTCCCCAGCTTGCAAGATAAGTGCTCTAACCACTAAGCCACAGGAGCCACAATGGATTAATTGATAGTGTTCTTACCTCAGCAATTATTAAGGACAATATTGTGAGGGACATATGATTCGTGGCCAGCTGGTGAAATTCAACCAAGAGATATAATCCTGAGCAGAGATGAATGCCAATCCTCAATGTTTGACAAAATACATTCTTACAAACTTGTTTGGGGGGAAAATAATGTGGATACCACAAAACACCTTAAAATTCAAACTGAGTGAATTATTCTTTGGCCCTCAAAATTCCATTTAAACATAGTCTGTGAGACCATTTTGTTTTGGAAATTTAAGATTCCACAAAATTGTGGAAAATACTTCAATTCATTCTCAATTTGGAAGCCAGTTTTCCACAGTTCTTAAAATGAAATACAGTTAGTCTAATATTTAACACTAGATTGTAAGATATTTCATAGTGTTGTACCACTTCAAATTTAGGAACAGAGTGGTCTCATAGGAGCTGTAGGAATTCCAGACCTAACGAAGGGTGCGGCATGGAAACCTGATTGGAGTGGGATATAACTGCATATATAAAGCAGAGTAAACAAAATGTTGCTTAGTAGAGCAGCATGATATATCAGGAACCCATGAGCTATTCTATCTGGCTCAGTTGGTAATACTTTTCCCAGGTTGCACAGTTGAATGTCAACAAGACAAAGGCCCTCCTGATTGGTTTGCAGTAGCACCTTCACACATCAGGATCTGGCAGCATCAATCTCCATGGTTGCACACTTAACCTCACCAAGCCAGTCAGGAACCTAGGTGTCTTGTTTGATCCTTTCAACTGTCTTTCCTCCCCCACATACATAACCTGTTCTGCCTTCCCTCACCTCCAAAATATTGCCTGACTCCACCACTAGCTCATGCCTCAGGCCACCGAAACCCTCATTCATGCCTTCATCACATCCAGGCTCGACTGCACCAATGCCCTACTTGTCAGCCTTCCCAATTCCTCCCTCCATAGGCTGCAGATCATCCAGAATTCTGTGGCCCGTATCCAAGCTCCGTGACCCCATCTCCCCCATTCTCGCCTGACTCCATTAGCGTCCCATCATTCAATGATAGTGGCAGCATGGATTCATGGATTCACTACTGGCTACGAGACAGAAAGCAGAGAGTTGTGGTGAGCGGCTGTTTTTCAGACTGGAGGGAAGTGTGCAGTGGCGTCCCCCAGGGATCGGTTTTGGGACCACTGTTCTTTTTAATATATATCAACGATCTGGACTTGGATGCAGGGAGCACAGTTTCCAAGATTGCAGATGATACTAAGTTAGAGAGAATAGTAAATAGTGAGGAGAATAGTAACCATCTGCAAGCAGATATAGATAAAATGGTAAAGTGGGCAGACACATGGCAGATGAAGTTTAATGCAGAGAAGTGTGAGGTGATACATTTTGGGAGAAGAAATGAGGGGAGGCAATCTAGGATAGATACTACAATTTTAAGCGGTGTGAGGGAACAGAGAGACCTGGGGATTTGTATTAGTGACTCTTTGAAGGTGGCAGGACAGGTAGACAAAGCCGTTAAGAAGGCATATGGGATACTAGGCTTTATAAATAGGGGTATAGAGTATAAGAGTCAGGAAACGCTGACTAACCTCTATAAAACGCTTGGTTAGGCCTCAGCTGGAGTACTGTGTCCAATTCTGGTTACCACACTATAGAAAGGATGTTAAGGCATTGGAAAGGATGCAAAGAATGTTTACTAGAATGGTACCAGGATTGAGGGACTTTAGTTATGAGGAAAGGCTGGATAAACTAGGTTTATTCTCTTTATAACAGAGAAGGTTGAGAGGAGATGTAATAGAGGTTTATAAAATCATAAGGGGATTTGAAAGGGTGAATAAGGAAAAACTGTTTTCACTGGTGGGCGAATCTGTGACCAAGTCACAGATTTAAAATAGTTTGAAAAACGAAGCAGAGGGGAGCTGAGGAGAAATTTTTTCACTCAGCAAGTTGTTTGAACCTGGAATGCATTGCCTGAAAAGGTGGTGGAGGCTAATTCAATAACAACTTTTAAAAGAGAATTAGATCTTTATTTAGGGAGAACAGGTCTGTTGGGTTATGGGGAGAGAGCTGGGCAGTGGGATTGAGTTGCTTTTCAAAGAGCCGGCACAGACTAGATGGGTTAAATGGCCTCCTTTTGTGCTGTAAAATTCTATGATTCTACGCAGAGGATTCAATTCAAGATCCTGGTCCTCACATTCAAAACCCTCCATGGCCTCATCCCACCCTACCTTTGCAACTTACTAACCCCCTATCAACCTGTCTGCACCCTCCGTTCAGCAGGCTCCGGCCTGCTCTGTGTCCCACCACCCGCCTGCCCCACCATCGGTGGGTGAATCTTCAGCCAATCTGCCCCTAACCTCTGTAATTCCATGCTGCAGTCCCTCCGCCTCATCCCCCTGTACCTTCCTTCAAGTCCTGCCCCAAGACCCTCCTCTTCGATGGAACCATCGGTCACCCCAAATCCCCTCCCTTCCCTCCACACTCCCCGACCCCAGCTCGGGTCTAAAACATTGCCTGTCTAGCACCTTGGGATGTCCTCCTGACATGAAAGGCACTTTACAAACGTAGTTTTGTTGTTGTCGCACTTTTAAGTGGCATGTCGGGACTCATAGTCTCGGATAACTCTCCAATGTTATAATGGAGGGAGTGCATACGCTGCTTGAGGTGGACAAAATGTTAAACCAAAATTTGGTCCATCTGTTTAGGTGGATATTAAAGAATGTGACTTTTGGGGGGGAAAGAGGAGGGGGCTTCTCCGGGGTACTGATCAACAATCCTGTAGATGAATTGATCATTCACTCATAATAGTAATAATCCTTGCATTTGATATAGTGCTTTTCACTTGATATAGTGCTTTTCATTTGATATAGTGCTTTTCTAGATGTCTCAAAGCGCTTCACAGAATATACTGTGAAGCGAATGAACTGTATATTTGTGGGTGAAACACAACAGCCAATTGCGCACAGCAGTGTCCCCATAAACAATCGTGGATTGAAATGACCGATTCAAAGTAGTCATGTCTTCGGGAAACAAAATGAACGGCTGAGGGGAAAGTGAAGAGAAAAAAAACATTCAACAATTGTCCCAGCCCCGCACTGTGCATTAAGTTACATGTACACAATCACTACAGTGAACAGAAACTGTCTGTGAAATTATTGAATTCTGATGTTATAACTCCTGTATCAAATGCAAGGATTATTATTTCTCTTAGGACACCTCTTCGTCTCCCTTCCCTCCATAAAAATGGTGATATTACAGTATTTTAGACTGACCACTTCACGTGGTTATCAGCATACTTTAGTCCCCATTATCTAAACATTGTTTTTTCTCTCTTTTGTAAATGAGTAAAACCAGGAGAGGGAGACTTCTTAGCCTTGACCGTTGAACTTGTTGTATTAGTGTGACCATTTGTTCCTCCAATGAAGTCCTCGATCCTGATCTTTTTCTCTTACTCCATGCACTTTAATACCATTTGCTCTTCATGTGTTTATCTGTCTCAGAGAGCAGGCAGTGGCTTTCCTCTGATGCATTCTGTTCTTGTAAGTTTCTATTCAGATTTCTCAATGGAACAAAACAATCACACGGACTGGATCAGAAGAATCCCAGAAGCTGTTCTGACCCTGGTAGGTCACAATGTAGCGAATGTAACAGTAATTATGGAACAAGCCTCCTCAGTCATGCACGCACAATTGTTAAAATGGATTTCAGAAAGGTCAGGACACAAGGGATCGAATACTCAATCTCTGAATTTTGTTCAGAAATGCAATAGAGATGAGCTGGCACTTGGTAGCTGTCAGTAATTACATAAATCGGGAGTCATTTTCTTGCAGCGTGTCTTCCAATACGATGAGGAAAGAATGCTTTCCACTGCATCAGAAATCTGCAATTTTTCATGTTCCCTTTCCTTAGGTCACTTGCATTGTATGTGCTATATCACCGTGGAAATTCTGAAGGAGGTTTTTCTGCAGTTCCCTGAAAAAATGACTGTAAAGGCTGTGACTGAGTTAAGTAGCTGTCTGTCAGCTGTAATACTTAGATGTGATCTGTATGGAATCAAGGAAAACTTCTCAATTAATGCGTAAATTGGAATGCTGTTTTCTGCAGTTCTTTGTGACACAAACTCCATGAATTTGAAATACAAGACTTTTCCAGATTTTTGAACAATCTTAAAGGCTAAGACAATCGTCTTAGATATATTTTAAGCTTTCGGTCAAATTTATTGGCAAAGTCACCAACAAGATTTGTTGTGGCAATTGCACATCTTGGATTCACAACAACAACAAATTACACTTATAAAGCGCCTTTCACGTCGGGAGGACGTCCCAATTCACGAACTTTGTTGCAAAATAAACAGTTTGAAAAATTATGTCTGACAACTACTACCCAACAAAACTAAAGATCAAAACCGTGATCACAGGTCTTCAGATACTAAAAGAGGTACAATACATAATAACCAACATAGGACCCATCAGGCACTGTCACTAGCATTGCGGAGTAACATCAATGCTAAGCAGATCAAAGGCATTGATTGTGAAGGCTTTAGTGGTAGTTGTTCCATTCACAGAAGAAGTAAAGGATTTGGTAGACGGACAGGGGAATGATCAATTGCATGAGTGATTGCTCAATACATATAAATGAGATGAAAGAATTAAGAATTGGAAATGAGCAGCCAAGCACTCTTTACAGTATATTCTGTGAAGCTCTTTGACATGTCGAGAAGATGTGAAATGTACCATATTAAATGCAGGATTTATTATTACCGTTCCTTAATATCAACTCTGAGTGAATTC
The DNA here is from genome assembly GCA_035084275.1 of Hydrolagus colliei. Lineage (NCBI taxonomy): Eukaryota > Metazoa > Chordata > Chondrichthyes > Chimaeriformes > Chimaeridae > Hydrolagus > Hydrolagus colliei. The sequence goes on along the minus strand of CM068744.1, from coordinate 70,987,811 downwards.
CAGAATTAGCTTTTATTTAGTGAGCATCACTGTATCCATCTTCCCAGGTCTCACCCATCCTCTCCTCCAATTCCAAAATTGGGGGGATTCACTCAGATAACTCTCCCTCGTCTACCGTTATCATCTCCCTAACTCCCCCCTATACACCTATGATCCTGCCTCTTCCTCTTCCCTCACCTTCATCTTCTTAAAAATTATGCTGACCATTTGCTCTATTGACCCATCCTCACCCCTCACCTCTCAGATCCATTTCCCGGCACCACTTTTAACCAACATCATTAACCTCTCCTTATCCACTGATACTGTTCCCACAATTAAAAACACCCGCCCACAGTTTGGAAACAGCCCTGGTCAAAGCCGCTAACTACAATCTGTGAACAGGGCTCTCTGCTTACTTGTCCTCCATGACTTCTCCACTTCCTTCGACACTGTTGACCACTCTATTCTCCTCCCCCACCTATCATTTCTGCTTAATCTTCATGGACCTGCCCTTGCCTGGTTAAAATTCTACCTCTCCCAACATCTTCACTTTGTCTCCACTAACGGCTTTTCCTCCAGCCCTTGCACCATCATGGGCGGTGTCCCTCAGGGTTCTGCCCTTTACCCTCTCCTTTTCAAGATCTACATACTGCCCCTTGGTGAAAACCTCCGTAGACATGGGGTCAACTTCCACATGTATGCTGATAACACTCAACGCTATCTCTCTGTCCCTACCCTTGACTGTAGGACCACTGCTATCCTCACAAACTGCCTGTTGGACATCAAGTCCTGGATCAGAGCTAATTTTCTCCAATTCTGTGGTTTCCTGTAGCTCAGTGGTTAGAGCACTCGGCTGACAAGTGAGAGACCTGGATTCAATTCCAGGGAGGGTGAAACTTTAAGCAAGTTTCCTTACTTCACACGCCTAATAACAATTCCTCACAACACTAAATTGGTCATTTCAATCCATGACTGTTTGTGGGACATTGCTGTGTGTGATTGGCTGCCGCATTTTGGCCATATATATATAGTCAATTCACTTTACAGTATCAAAACACAAAATACTACAGATGCTGGGAATCTGAAACAAAAACAGAAGTTGCTGAGGAAACTCAGCAGGTCAGGCAGCATCCATGGAGAAAGGAAAAAGAGGCAACGTTTCAGGTGTACAACCTTACAACCCAGTTCTGATGAAGGATTGTAACGTTGACTCTTTTTCCTTTCTCCATGGATGCTGCCTGACCTGCTGAGTTTCCCCAGCAACTTCTGTTTTTGTTTCACTTTACAGTATATTCTGTGAAGTGCTTTGAGAAGTCTAGAAGATGTGAAAAGCGCGATATCAAATGCAAGGATTATTATTATTACCTGAATGTCAACAAAACTGAGACCCTCCTGCTTGGCACCCGTCAGAGCCTCCATATCTTGGTCGCTGACAGCATCAACCTTCATGGATACACTCTACACCTCACAGAGCCAATACAGAACCTTCCCTTCCTGTTCAACCCTCAACTGTTCTTCATACCGCACATCTGTGCCTTGATCTGCTCCGCCTTCCCTACCTCCAAAATATTGCTTGGCTCCACCATTGTCTCTCACTGTATGCCACCAAGATGTTCAGACACACGTTCATCACATCCAGGCTCAATGACACAAACGCTGGTCGACCTCCCCAACTCCTCCATGCAGATCATCTAGAACTTAGCAGCTTGTGTCCTCTCCTGCACCCTGCTCTGCAACCCCATGAACCCATCCTTGCCTGACTCCATTGGCTTCCCCTCACACAGTGGATACAGTTCAAGATCCTGGCCCTCACCCTCGACCTTGCTCTGCCCTCCCTCTTTGGCCTCCTAAAACCCTAGTAACCTGTCCACTCCCTCCACTGAGCGGGCTCCGACCAGTGTCACATTCCCCACTTTCCCTGCTCCGCTGGTCAGATCTTCAGCCTGTCTGGCTCCACCCACTAGAGTGCCATCCCACAGTCCTACAATCTTACACCTCTCTTGCTTCCTTCAAGACCCATCTTCAAACCCTCTACTTCAACCATGCCTTCGGCCATCCTCCTATTCTCCCCGCCCTCCAGCCTTCCTGATGCAAACCACCAGCTCACGTGCAGTTCCCTGACTGTCCAGCTCTTGGAGATGTTCTCCTGCCATGTAAGGCGCTATACAAATGTAATTCGTTGGATATTCTTGTTGCAAAATAGGGGCTCCCTCAATTGTCTTAATGTTGGTTAAAACATTGACCAGTGCACCAATGAGTAGTCGGAGCAGTGAGGTCCCAGGTTTAATCCCCAAATCAGACAGAGAAGCATTGAAAAGTTTCAACTGGGCTTTATATTACAGAATCATATTACACTACAAAGATGAGGAGCGTGCCAATTTCATTGAGAGCTGCAACTGACACATGGTAAGTTAGCATTTTTGTCAGCACAGCAGAAAGTAATTTATTCCCATCATGTCCCATTCATTCCCACTGGTACCAATTTGCCCAAAAGGTACTTTTCTAGCAGTCCTGCTTTTCAGTTCTCTCTTCACATCTCAAGTGCTTGTCCAATTCCCTTTTGAATGATTCTGTTTAATCCAGGCTCAACAACAACAAAATTGTATAGCGCCTTTCACATCAGGAGGACATCCTAAGGCGCTCGACAAACAATTGTTTCAGATCCGAGCTGGGGTCGGTAACAGGGAAGGTGGACGGAAAGGAGGAGATTTGAAGTGACCGATGGGACCGTTGAAGAGGAGGGTCTTGAGGCAGGACTTGAAGGAGGCCAGGGAGGGAGCAAGGCAGATGGATTGTGGGATGAAGTTTCAGAGGTTGGGGGCAGAGTGGCTGAAGGCTCACCCGCTAATAGTGGGGCAGGTGGGTTGGGGGATGTAGAGCAATTGTGACTTGGGACATTGAATCCACACTCACACTTTCTTTGAGTGAAGAAAGTTGTTCCAACTTTACCCCTCATTTTTATGCTAACTCTATTCTCTATGGTCACCAATCTCCCAAGTAAAGGAAATTTTGTACCCATTTATACTGTCATGCCCCTTCCGAATCCTAAGGACATCAATCACATACCCTCTCAATCTATGTTGCTTCAGTGAAAAAGCTACACGACATGCAATTTGTTTCAGGCAGAAAAGATGCAGTGAATAGGATTTGACGATGACTGAATTCTACAATTGGAAAATGAGAATCGAAGGATGGTTTAAGTGTTAAATGTGCTATTGAGTGGACATTTATGATGCGTTAGACTGTTTGAATATTTGCTTGACTACTGATAAGAACTCAGGTCTCCCCTCTCCCCCTTCCTCATCAAAACAGAACAAAAAGAGCAAATGCAGATTTTGTTTATTGATTCTAAATAGAACTGTAAAGGATTGACCAGCGAAATGAAAGCCAATGAAACGAAGCAAGTGCCCAACGGAGGCTTAAGTACCACCCAAGGTTAGCCCAAAATAGATTTTTCCCTTCAAATATATGAGTGCAGATTTTGGAAAGTTCCACAAAATTCATCTCAATTTGGAAGTTTGTCTCTTTTTAAGAATTAGGGAAAACTGATTTCTAGAATATTATTAATAAGAAAACCTTTAAATTTGAAATAGCACCTATCACAGCAGGGGGACATCTCAAAGTGCTTCACAGGTTATGATTGTATAGTCAAGCAACTGTTTCTGCTGCACATTTCAAACTGAGTTGAAGAATTTCCAACAGTTCCACACGATTTAAAATTTTAAGACAAATCATTCTTAAAGGTTAAGACTGGGTGGAATTACAGGGCATTCTGACTCCATGACATTCACAGAAAAATTGCAAAAGAGGAATGGGGAGAATCCTAAGGTGCAATTAGAAAATATGTGAAATTCTCAGGATCTGAAAGATGAGACTTGTAAATTACAGCGATTATAGTTCTTTTGCAGTTACTCTGTTTGTTTTGTTTGAAATATATTAAGCTATGGTACAAAGCTCCCCAAAGACCTCCAGCACCATATAATTATACATGAAAGTGAATACTTAACATTGGCTGACAATTATTGCAATCAAGCCATGGTAATTAAAGCTGTCATCGGCTCTTAAAGCTACGAAAACTCACGCGTTTAATGTTGTCTTTGACGGGCCTGTTGATACGTGTTTACAAAGAAGTGATTAATTATCCAAACAAAGGGATGACATTCTAAGTGGCTGAGAACTTCATTATGAATGCAAATGCTTGCTGGGAAAATGTCTCCTGTGGCGATGCTGTAAAGGTCACGTAAGAACTGGCTTCTGGACAGAGCAATGTATCCAGGTTTTTGATTTAGCTCAGCCAGTAGTGTCTCACCTCAAAGTCAGAAGGTTGGCATATTCTATGGCTGACACCCCAATGCAATGCTAGGTTAAAAAAACTTTAGTTGCTCAATTCACATCTGTTTGTGGGATACCGACCGTATACTTTACCAGTGTTCTCCACGACCGCTTTTGACGTGTCGGGCCTACACATTTTAAATTTCCAGACACATTATAAGTTTTCTAAACGTGTTTGGAAAATATTTGTCAGAAGGATTATTTCAGCGGAGTGAATGGTAAGCAAAGAGTGGCCGGCTCGCCGGGAAAATGAGAGACGCGAGGAGAGAGAGAGAGAGGGAAAGTGAGAGTTTGTGCCGTGTGTGTGGGGGGTGGGTGGGGGGGAGGGGGGGTGGGGAACTGTAGGTGTAGAGCGGGAGGAGGGATGAAGTTGTGGAGTGTGTATCCCCAATACCTACTTGCCTACTTGCCTCACACTAGTCACACTCACAGGTCTTGTTTTTAGTATTACTGACCATAACATGATCAAGTGTCGAGTGAAAGTTTGCTGTGTGCGTGCGTGCGTGCGCGCGTGCATGTGACATAGCGACGAAGTGCTCTGACATCATGCTGCTGATGTTGAACACAGCTGGAGCACCTTTTAATTTCAGGTTGTGGAGAACACTGCTTTACAGTATATTCTGTGAAACACTTTGAAATGCCTTGAAGATGTAATAAGGTGCTATATCAAATGCAGGGATTATTTCTGTTCCCACCACTCCAAAAACAGCTGTCGTAACCCCCATCCTAAAAAAACCTTCACTGGACCCATCCCTACCTCCAGCTATCACCCCATCTCCAACCTCCCATTCCTCTCTAAAGCCCTGGAACAAGTTGTTGCTTCCCAGCTTTTTTCTGTTGTTTCTTTTTTCTTTTTCTGCTTTTTCCTGTCATTCCCTCTTTGAGCACCTACAATCCAGGATCCATGCTGCCCATAGCATGGAGACAGCCCTGGTCAAAGTCTCCAAGAACATTTTAAACATTTGTGATCAGGCCTCTCTCTGGATCCTTGTCCTCTGTGACCTCTCTGTTGTCTTCAACACTGTTGACCATTCCATTCTCCTACAATGCCTCTCCTCCCAACTCAATCTTCATGGACCTGCCTCCTACCTTTCTCACCATCTCCACTTTGTCACCATCAACGGCTTGTAATTCAGCCCCCGCATTGTCACCTCTGATGTCCCCCAGGGCTCTGTCCTTGGCCCCACTATTTATTAACATCTACATGCTACCCCTTGGTGACATCATCCGCAGACTTTCACATATATGCGGATGACACCCAACTCTATCTTTCTGCCTCTACCCTCAACTCCAGGACCACTGCTGTCCTGACAGACTCCCTGTCAGGCATCAAGTCTTGGATGAGAGCTAACTTTCTACAGTTGAATGTCAACAAGACTGAGGCCCGCCTGATTGGCTCAAGCCAATGCCTTCACTCTCCCCCCTTTCCTACTCTCCTTCACCCTATCCCGACCCCCCCACACACCTGTTCGGGTCCTGACCTATCTGTTCAGTGCCTTAGGACATCCTTCTGACGTGAAAGACGCTCTATATATGTAATTTTGCTGTTGTTATTGTTCACACATCAGGTACCTGCAGCAACAACCTCCATGGTTCCACACTCAACCTCACAAAGCCAGTCAGGAACCTAGGTGTCTTGTTCAATCCTCAACTGTTTTACCTCCCCCACATCCAAGCTATGTCCCGCTCTGCCTTCTCTCACCTTTGCAATATTGCCCGACTTCCCACTACCTCACCCTTCAGGCCGCTGAAACCCTCATTCACGCCTTCATGACAACCCAGCTCAACTACACCAACCCCTGCTTATCGGCTTTCCCAATTCCCTCCGTCATAGGCTGCCGATAATCCAGAACTCTGCCATCTGTGTCCTATACCGCTCCAAACTTTGTGACCCCATCTCCTCCATTTTCGCCCAATTCCATTGCTCCCCATCACCCAGGGGATTCAATTCAAGATCCTGGTCCTCACATTCAAAGCCTTCTACAGCCTCACCCAATCCTACCTCTGCAACCTCCCAACCCCCTACCAACTTGCCTGCCCCCTCCTCTCAGCAGACTCCGGCCTGCTTCATGTCCCCTGACCCACTCACCCCACCATTGGTGGGTGAACCTTCAGCCACTGTGTCCCCAATCTCTGGATCTCCATCCTGCAGTCCTTCCACCTCCCCTCACCCCCTTTCAAGTCTCGCCTTAAGACCCTCCTCTTTGACGGTCCCATCAGTTATACCAAATCCCCTCCTTTTCCTCCACCCTCCCCATCCTCGACCCAGGCTCGGATCTGAAACAGTAGCAGTCCAGCGCCTTGGGAGGTCTTCCTGACGTGAAATGACTATACACATGTAATTTTGTTCGTGTTGTTGTTGAAAATTGTGCTGTTTTGCTTGACAATGAATGTAGATCAGAGGGCATTGATACCAAATGTTCCATCTGGAAATCAAAGGAGATGTCTGATTTGAGCTCTCTTATTCCATGCTTTCTTATCTGTCCTCTTGCACTTAAATGTACATTCTTTATCATTCCTTCCTCATCATTTCACACACTGTGTAGTTCACATAAGTGATCAAAACTAGGAATTAGCACATCAGTTTCAATGCACTGTCCACAGGAGTGATAGGATATAGATTTCCACAATTTGTTATGTGGTGAGTTCCCCAATTAAATAATAATGATATGAAACAACAACAAAATTACATTTATAGAGTGCCTTACAAGACGGAAGCTCTCCTGATTGGCTCACGTCAGCGCCTCTGCCCCTCAGGCGCTGACAACATCAACGTTCAAGGCTGCTCTCTCCACCTCTCAAAGCCAATCAGGAATCTGGGCATCTTGTTCGACCCAGAGCTATCCATCCTCCCCCACATCCGCTCCATGACCGGCACAGCCTTCCATCACCTCCGCAATATTGCCAGACTCCGCCACTATCTCACCCCCCACGCCGCCGAAACCCTCATCCACGCCTTTATCACTTCCAGGCTCGACTACGGGAACTCCCTCCTCGTCGGTCTCCCCAGCTCCTCCCTTCACCGGCTACAGATCATTCAGAACTCTGCAGCTCGTGTACTCTCCCATACCAGGCTTCGTGACCACATCATTCCCACTCTCGCCCAACTCCACTGGCTCCCCGCCAAAGGATCGAATTCAAGATCCTTGTCCTCATTTTCAAGGCCATTCACGGCCTTGCCCCCACCTATCTCTCTGACCTACTGTCTCCCTATCAGCCTGCCCGCAGCCTCCGTTCAGCAGACTCAGGCCTGCTCTGCGTCCACCGCCCTAACCGCCCAACTATCGACGGCCAGGCTTTCAGCCTCTATGTTCCCACACTCTGGAACTCCATCCCACAGCCCTTCTACCTCGCTTCCTCCATTTCCTCCTTCAAGGCTGGTCTCAAGACCTTCCTCTTCGACTGCGCCTTTGGCTGCCCCACTAACTCTTCCACCTGTCCCACTCTCCTTCCCCTTCCCCCTGCTTTGACCCTCCCCCAACCCCCACCCTCCACCACCTCCCCCCGCGAGGGTCCCGACCAGACTGTTCAGCGCTTTGGGACATCCTCCTGATGTGAAAGTCATAAGTGCAATCTTGTTGTTGTTGTTGTTGTTGTTGTTTCACTTCAGGAGGACCTAGGACAAGTTGGGTGGGGGACATGGAGCAGATCGGAACCTGTTGAATGTAGGGGGAGGGCATGTTCATGGGGAGACAGCAGGTCAGAGAGATAGGAAGGGGCATGGCCATGAATAGCTTTGAAACAACAACAGAAACAGCAAAATTGCACTTGTATATCGACTTTCATGTCAGGAAAATATAAAAATTTAAAAGGAAGATATAAAGAGAGAAAAATGGGGACCTATGGATTAGTAGAGACACTTCCAATTACCCTGTGTGCATGACTTGGATTCTCTATTAAAGAATCCTGTTAACAATTCTGCATTTTAGGCCCCATTTATTGAATTGATTGAACAAGTGTTGAATAAATGTCTCTCAAGGCTTTGCTACTTCGGCTTTGATCTCTGTAGCATTGATGTTGCAAGTACTAGTGCCAAATGGCTTCTATTTTGGTTGCTCAACATTGAGTCTCTTTAAGTACCTCAAGTAAGAAAAATCTCTGATCATGCTTTGGATCTTTAGCCCTTCTGGATAGTCACAAGCAATTTTTCACTGAAATTACATGGATGTCATACTGATTTTTTAAAAAGATGATTTTAAAATGAATCTCTTATTCCTCACTTCCCGAAGATGGAACTCAAATTGGTGACAAATAGTGTGAACAATAATGCTTCTGATATTTGGTTGACAATCCCCCAGATAAAATCGCTCAATTCAAGGCTGTCTCAGAGCATTGCTCTGGGCAAATTGGCTCCATGATCATCACCCACAAAATATACCTGTGAATCACTTTGAATATATTAACTGTAATGATTATAGGATTATTATACAGCACATGTCTACAGTGTGTCAGCCTGGCTCTGTGGTAGCACTCTTGCCTCTGAATCAGAAGATTGAGGATTCAAGCCCCACATTTAAGCTTGGACAGTCTAGACTGACACTGCAATGCAGTGCTGGTGGTGTGATGCGTTGTTAGGTAATGTCCTTCAGATGAACCATTAAAACAGACAGAGGTTCTGTTTGCCTGTTCAAGTGGATGTGAAAGATCCCATGGCATCATTCAAAAGGAGAAGGGAGATTCTCCCAGTGTCCTGGCCAAAGCATCTCCACTAGAAAAATGGTCACTATTTCTGACTGCCATGCGCAAACTAACTGCCATGTTTTGCCCACAAAATACACAGTAAATCCACTTTACGGTAAATCTGTGAAGTGCTTTGAGAAAGCTCGATGACATGATAAGGTATTGTATCAAATGCAAGGATTATTATAACTGGTTAATAATAAAATACTAATAATCCTTGCACTCGATAAGGAGGGTTTTGTGACTTGCCTTGAAGGAGGGAACAAGGTGAATGGACAATGGGATGGATTAGTCGGGGGCAGAGTGGCTGAAGACCTGACTGCCGATGGTGGGGTGGGCCAAGCAGATAATGTGGAGCAGCTCGGAGCCTGCTGAGCAGAGAGGTTGATATGGGGTCAGCAGGTCGCTGAGGTAGGGAAGTGCAAGCATGTGGAGGGGAGGATGAGGAATTTGAAATCCATCATCTGGGGGATAGGGGAGCCAGTGGAGCAGCTGCTGCTCAGGATTATCTTCTTTGGGGGAGGTCAATTGGTAGACTAGACACTGGAACAGGGATTCTTTGCATTTGGCTCCTGTAACTTATTCAAGTCGAAGCCATAATGAATAGGATGATCCTAGTTGGAGAGGCAGCAGGAAGCTTGCCAGACAGCATTCATAATGGCAAGCTACACAGTTGAACCCCAGGAGTAAGTACACCAATGCACACACTGGAGTCCTTAAGCCCCAACTCTTGTCAACCTGTGTCTGATTTTTTTCTGGATTGATATAAACAGGGTGCTTTCCTCCAGGGAGAGAGAGGGTGTGCATTCTATTCCATGTTCACAAATAGGTGGCATACCTGTGCAGAACTCTTAGCCTGGTTTAGATATTCTTAAACTCAAAAGAAATCTCACTTAAGCTCCTTCTCTTGTCCTTACAGCACACAACAATCATCAGACTGTCTTATATTTTCAAAGCTCTTCCAGAGGAAATGTTTAAACTAAGCATTATGATAATCCTTGCATTTGATAAAGCACCTCATCACATATTAGTGTCATCTCAAAGCGCTTCACAGAATATACTGTAAAGCACATTCCCAGAGTCACTTGAAGAACTTGGGTTTAAGTTAAATTAAAAATAAATCTGTGCCTCAATCGTAGAGTCTGGGAGAACTCAAACACCTATTTGGTTAGGCTACAGACAAGCCTGTGATGTGAGACTGATTATGTAAGCTCAGTGACACTTTATCCTTTGTGCAAACGTAACGTGCAGGTGTGAGGCAAGCTGGCTCAGCAATTTAAAATTTTGATAACTTCTCCATCATTAAATACCTAAAACCTTTAATCAAATGGGTTTGCCTACAAGTACAATAGCTTAATAAATAACAATAAATAATAAATAACAACAACAAAAATATTACATTTGTCAAGCGCCTTTCCCATTCGAAGGATGTCCGAAGTTGCTGAACAGTTAGGTGTCAGGGCCCGAGCATGGGCAGGAGGGTGGAGGGTCAGGGTTGGGATGAGGGAGGGCATTGAGGCAGGTGGGTGGCTGAAGTCACGGTCGAGAAGGAGTCAGGCCTTGAAGGGAGGGAGCAACACATAGGGATTGTGGGATGGAGTTCCAATGGGTAGGGGCACAGAGGCTGAAAGCCTAGCTGTCGATGGTAGGATGGATTGGGCGACAGACATGGAGCAAGCTGGAGCCTGCTGGATGGAGGGAGGAGACAGGTTGATAGGGGGTCAGCAGATCACAGGGGTAAGAGGGGGCTGGGCTGTGGAGGGCCTTGAAAGTGAGGACAGCTATTTTGAGTTCTAGTCTCTAGAGGGATGGGAGCCTGGCGAAGGGGAGTGTTTTTGGTATCACTGAGCCTAGTTTTCGATAATCTGCAGCTCATGGAGGGAAGAGTTGGGGTGGACGACAAGAAGGGAGTTTCTGTAGTCAAACCTTCAGATGACAAATACACTTATGAGGGTTTCAGCAGCCTGAGGGATGAGGCAATGCAGATTAACATTTATGGAGTTCTACTGGACCACATTTGGGTTTGGAGTGAAAATTTGCGGAGGTTTCCCACAGGAAATGTTTCTGTAATACAATTGTTTTTTCTGTGTTTTCATCTCCCATTGTATCGGGGCTTGGGCCATCCATCTGACATGAAATGCAATATATAAATGTAAATTTGGATGTAGTCTTAAGTTATATAATTATTGTTATATAAGACAGACCACCTTTGTCACCACTTTATATTTTTATGATTTGGTACAGTTCATATCTTTGAAATCACATAAATTATGTAGAATTTTTTGTAACTGAAGAGATTTGGTGTCAGTGTGGTTTGTAATGTCACCTTAGAAGATTGTAGGTTCAAGCCCCAAGTTAGGACTTGAGTTTATGGCTTAGACTGACACTATGGTGGGGGCCTGAAGGAGCTGCATTTTTGGAGATGTCATTTTATGGATGAAATGTTAAATTGGAGTTCTCTCTATTTGTTATTCTAGGGGACATTAAATATCTTGTAATACTATTCAGTAAGGGAAGAGAGTTTCTCCAAGTTTTCCAAGCAGCAATCCTAAGGATGAATCAATCATTCACTTCACGGATGTTTATAGAGTCTTATTCCCTTCCTCTACCCCTTCGTCTTTCTGTCGTTGAGTCCTGCCTTAAATCCTACCTCTGTGAACATGCCTATGCCCACCTTCCCTTTCTCCTCTCCCTTACTAAACATCTAACCTTGTCTTCATAAAGTGCTCCCAAGACTTGGTAGTTATGTGAAAAGGAAAAACTTACTATGTGCAAAATGGCTTCTGAATTTGCCTACAATCAAGCAATTGCATTTATGCTTATCTTACTTATACAGATATGTATCTCTTATCTGAGGTACCCTGGGAAACACTTTGTGATATTCTGAAGTTGTTAGCACTATAAGAAATTCAAGGATAATTGTGTACTGCTCTGTTACTATCCATCAGGAGTAATGTTATTACGTCAGTCATTTGTGTCTGATGTTGAGTGCTATTCTTTAATAGCAACCCTATTACCATCCTGAGTATTCTTTCTTCATTATTCACCCCAAAGTTATCATTAAAAAAAGTCAAATTATATTAAAATAAGGGAACATTTGTCAAAATATAGGTAGTTATCTTTCTCATGGAAGGGATATGTTGGGTTTAATCTGATAGAATCATAGTATCTTTGAAGCACATATGAGGAACAATTAGTCTATCAAATCTTTGTTGGCACCAACATTTCCCACTGGAACTACTTAAAGAAAGAATTTCAACAAACTCCTGCATTTCAACAAATGTTATTGAACCTTATCATGCTGAAATGTATTTGAGTCCTTCATCGGTAATTGCTGTCAAAAGCAGTAACTAGTTTGTTAAGGCTAACACATCAGACAGCAAGGTACCATAAACAGTGTGAAGTACATGGCCAATTTGTAATAATAATATAACAATAATAATAATGAATAATAACTACCCAATACACAAAATGCCCACCTCCTATAAAAAGCATTTTGCGGGGGAAGTTCAAATGTACTAAAAAAAAGGGAACACTGATTAAAGTGTAACATACCAGTGTTATTCGACTCATCATTGAAACTACTAAGAAACTACCTCTATGGGGTGATCTAAACTGCAATAACATAATAATAATAGCGATAATCCTTTCATTTGATGCAGCAGCTTTCACGTTAGGAGGATGTCCTGAAGCACTTCACTGAATATACTGTAAAGTGGAGTGACTGTGTCTTTCAGGGGCAGATGTGGCAATCAATTTGAACACAGTAATATCCCACAAAGAGCCATGGCCACTTTCATATGGGAGACTATTGGCCAGTAGTGAGGAACTCTATTCTCCTTTTGAACAGTGTCATGGGATCTTTAATGACCACATGAACAGGCAATCGGGTTTAATGTCTCATTTGAAGGACTGCACCTCCAACATTGCAACAAACTCCTGCATTTCAACTTAGACTATATGAGTTTCAAATCCTGATTGTGGGGCGTGAACTGACAAGCACACAAATCATTGTTGAGATACTGGGAAAAACTCCATTTGCTTTTCAAATAGTTCATGATGCCCACCTGAACAGGCAGACAGGACCTCAATTTAACAATGTCTCCCAAAGATAGCATCTCCAAAATTGCAGTGAGTATTGCATTGGAAGTACACACTGCTTTACTACCTGCCTCGGTATATCTGGAACTATTGTTCTTTTTTTTATCCTATAAGGTATTATCTAAATCTCTTTCAGGTTTCCTGTGAGATATTTCTTTTCAAGGCTCAACAGCTGTAGGTTATTTGGTTGTTTCTTATAGTTCCTGATACTCAATTTGATTTCCAAATTGCAGTTCATGTCAAGTTCCATGGTAAAGTGATCTTACGGGCTAAGATGGAATTTGGGGCATTTATGGCCTGAGTTGTGGAGAATGTTACTACAACTGGGATTGTATAGTGCTTACTTTGACAAAATTTGGCAGCAAATCATACTGGTCATGACAGAGTAATTATAACATTACATTTTGCTCACACATGAGTCACCAGAATCGCATTGAGAGCACCAGTTGAGAGAGAGAGAGAGACACCAGCAAGCTGATATCCATTCATCCCTCCCCTGTAATGTGGAATTAACACTTTTCTGCTTCTAATGAAACCTGGCTGGCTAGTGTTAATGGCTTCCTCTCTCTCTTCCCCCTCACCCCACTTCAGTCACTGCTAGCAATTATCGCTTCTTGATGCTTCATTAAAATGTTGGTACATTTCACACTGTGAATGACATGTCCGCTGTAGCATCATCATCAGCAACACTTACATCTTCTGAAGTATTTTTAATGGTGAAGTTATTCTGTGGAATGCATGTGACTTTTCTGGAAAAACCAAATAAAAGAATATGTAACCCTCAGAAGAGTACAGTGGAGAGGAGAAAAAATGTTGGTGCAGATTTGAAGACAAAATTTTTATGTTGCTTTATTTTATATTTTGACAAGATAAGGCATTAGATCAAATGTAAGCAAGCTATAGACATATCTGAGCACTTTTTAAGATATTATCCTGCATGAAAGATGCTACATAATCACAAGTCATTGTTAATGTTGCTGTCTGTCCATCTATCGATGTTCCTTTAAAATATCTTAATAAATTGATTGAGTGATTCAGGGAGATAAATCAGTATTTGGGCAGAATAACAATTACGGGATATTTTGAGAAGGCAGGGAGAGAGTTATTTTGTGTAATCACATGTCTCTGTTTACCTAGTACAGTAGTAACTAGGAACCCGGTTGTTAGTCGATTGGTGGCTCACTATTCTGGGGGTAATAATCCCTAGAACCAAAATATATACAAATTTAGTCACTCAATCCATGAGTTGTGAGACACTGCGGTTGACACAGTGAGATTGACACAGATGGTCGATTTCATCATAGTCAATCTAATTCTACAGCAGCGCTTTGAGATGCCTCAAAGATGTGATAAACCACCATATCAAATGCAAGTATTATTATGATTGTCCTATATAAGATAGTCTGTATCTGCAGACATCTGAGGCAATGCCACATTCTCATGATCATCTGGATGAAGCTTTTTCTGATCTCACTTCTCACCAGAGTAGTTTTAGTTTCATTTGAGGTCCAGTGACTATTGATAAGGATTCTTGATACCACTACTGTTCCACAATGCCCAAATTCTCCAGCAAAATTAGCTTGATTGTCTGTCCATGATTCTACACATTCCTGCTGAGTAAATGGTCTCTGCACTCTAGGAAATAGACACATGATAACAGGTGAGGGAAGGAAAGAGTTATAAGATTCAATATTGCTTGCAGTCATTATAGTATGTGGTACAAATAATTACTGTCACACATCATGACTGTATTCATAGACAAATAGCCAGTACTGTGATCTCTACCAACCACAACAGCAACAACAACTTCCACTTATATATCACCCTCCATGCAGGGTAACATCTCAGAGTGCTTAACTGTGGCAGAGCCTGACCCCGAGCCGGGAAGGGGGTTGGGAGAGGATGGGGTGGTGGTTGTGGGGGGTGATGGCAATAAGCATGGTTGAACAGGAAGGTGTTCAGGCATTTCTTGAAAAGAAGGAGATAGTTGGTAAGGCAGAGGGATAGAGGGAGAATGTTCCAGAATTTGGGGGCATAGTGGCTGAAAGCACGACCTCCGATGGTGGGGCGGAGGGTGCAAAGAATGAGCAGGAGGTCAGTGCCAATCGAGTGGAGGCTCCAAGTGGTGGTTTGGCATTTGAGGAGGTCGAAAAGATTAGGAGATGCCAGGGACTGAGTGAATTTGAACATGAAAACCTCCTGAACAAGCAGATAAGATCTTAGTTTAAAGCCTGATCCTAGAGGCTGCTCTTCAAGTATAAATTGGAGCTTTGAACCCACATCCTTTTGACCCACGGGCATGTGCATATCCACTGAGGTCTTATCTTTTTATTCAGAGAGTCAGTAAAGATCACAGGACTTCCTTGTTTGTCTATGAATATAGTCATGTTGCGTGACATTATCCATCAAGTAACTTGTGAAAACTGTATTCGCATTAGCAGGGGAATATTTTGCTCGCTCTTCCTTCCCTGCTTGTCACTCCATGTCACTACAACCTAAGAAATTTTAGGTAGAGTGACTTTATGTTACTCTGTGTTGTCAGCGCTTCTCTTACCCTCCTCCCACCACAGATGTTGACAGATGAGACAGTTTTGAGGCTTGTTCACGAAAGCTTCTGTAATATGCAGTCATCTTGTTGACACCGGTTCCAGTTATATAAACTAATGAGTAATGGTAAGGTTCAGTTATATGGCTTTGTTGAAATTTGCTGCTATTCAGATTGATATTTGTGGAGGTTTCCAAGGATATCTGTAGTTATGGAAAAGATACAGCAAAACAGAGGATTCAGAACAGCATCCTAAACATTTAAGTGAGTCATGGCAAGACGTGAACTCACAAAGAGAACTCTCCAAGATGCCGAATGTTAAATGCAGTATGACACAGCCTCATAGAGCAGGGAAGTTCCAGGTTGCTGAATAAACTGTTCAAACTTAAGAATCTGAATTCTTCATGTACTTAGGCTTAATCTTGTGTGCAATTTTGTAAAAAGCCAGGCTTATGCTTAGAACATGGAACTGCTTCCTACAAATGTCTGTTAAAACCGAGTCTCCACAATATACAGACTCGATGCTCTTTGCAGTATATTCTGTACAAAGTACACTTTGCAGTATATTCTGTACAGGGCATCAAGACGTCTCAAGGTCATGATAAGGCACTATATCAAATGCAAGGATTATTATTATTGTTATTATATAGCTGCATTTGATAGGATGCCTTATCACAATCAAAACATTTCAAAAAGGGTTTTTCTGTGGAATGTAGTGACTGTACAGGTGAGCACAGAAGTCAGTTTATGCATAGCGATATTCCACAAACAGCCATGCAAATACACATGATTGTCTTTTCAGGTAGACATTGAAGATCCCATGGTTTACTTCTGTGTTGCAAAAGTCCTACAGTTTTATGAAGCCAAATGATAAATTGATTATGAACTTAGAAGCTAGGAGCATCCCCGATACTGTATTGTTGGAATTTTGCCTTCTGTTCAAACTTAAATCTAGGTCTGTTCTACTCAGATAGATGTCAAAAATCCCATGACATATTTGAAAATAGAGGGAGGTTTTTTTGAGGCAAGAAACAGTGTTTCAGATGCTTCAGCCTAAGTGAAGCCAGTATCTTACTGCTTAGCTGCACAAAAATTGATCTCTGTGATTGAGAAGAAAAAATGGTGAATCCAACCATTGTGCTAAAGTTAGTGGGTAACGGGGTCAAAAAAATAAGAAGGAAGCTATTCACCTCATGGCAAGTACTGTATTTGGAATTAGATGGTAAAATACAATATTTCATCACATTTTCTAATTATCAAATCTCTACACAATTACTTCAGAACTTTGTTTCTGAACCACTCTTAGAGAAGTTCAGGAATTGTCTGGTCCTATGTTTTATTTTGCCAGCACCCATTACTTAATTGGCTTATTCATTGGCTTAATGAATAATTATGTAATTGATGACTATTATATTCATTAACAATAATATAATAATAATTCTTCTTCTTCTAAGTACTGTCTTATTATTCTTGTCAACAGTATTACCTGGAACATTAGAGCTGGCCTATGATTAACAAGAGAACCTGTAAGTGCAGCAAACAGCAAGACACTTTTTTATAGCATAGCAGCTATTAACATTTCCTACAAGTACTATAAACAGCAGTTCACAAAATATACAATATGAATAATGTACTGTTCAGAACAATCTCTTACTGAATTGTGAATTTGTCTATTTAATCTCTGGGCTGGTTCTTATTGATATTTCTGATTGTCCAGAACTCTGGTATCCCGTTGTAATGCTATGAGTTCAGAAGATAATAATACAAGACTTGCATTTCATATAGAATGCAATAAAAATAAAAAATAATTTTAAATAAAAAAACTCAGTAATTCAATCCATGACTGTTTTGGTGACATTGCTGTGCATAATTGGCTGCCGCATTTCACCCATAAAATTTACAATCAATTCCCTTTACGGTATATTCTGTGAAGTGCTTTCAGATGACTCGAATACTTGATAAGGCATTATATCAAATGCAAGGATTATTAATATATTTTTAAATCTTATCTTTCAAGAATACCCATCCTACCTTTTCATTACAGCAACAACCTCTATCTTGTTTGAATCCAGCTTCTTGACTTCAGCCACCCTGCCTTGTAATTTGTTTATTATATATTCACTTGCTGGCTGCTTGTGGGTAAATTTGCAGCCATTTTTGCCTACAAATATACAAGTCACTGCACTCTAGAGTAACATTTCTGTGAAATGCTTTGAGATGTTTCAATGAAATGATAGAAACTATATCAAATGCAAACATTATTATTATTAAATAGTACCTATGGTGTTGGAACGCTTCACAGTGCTTCACAAGGAATGCTATCAAGTGTGGTGACTGTATTTGTCGGCAAGCGAGACAGCCAATTTGCACACAGTGTGATCCTGCAATCAGCCAGGAGATAAATTTATCTGGAAAATTGTTGGCTAGGACACCAGGAAAACTCTTTTCTTTCTCAACAGTCATGGTATCATCTCCGGCCTTTTAACAAACAAATATGTAGGCGTAAATTTAATTCAATTTAATATCTCATTTGAAGGACAGCAGTATCAACAATGCAGTTTTCACGTTGATACTGCAATAAATTATTAGCTTAAACTGTGAGTTTAGTCTGTGAGTTACAGTGCTGGTAGCACTCAGTGGTTAGAGCACTTGCCTCCCAAGCGAGAGACCTGTGTTCAATTCCAGGCAGGGCAAAACCTTGGGCAAGTTTCCTTACTCCACTCGCCTGATAATAATCCCTCAAAAAACTATAATTTGGTCACTGGATCCACGACTGTTTGTGGGACATTGCTGTGTGCCACATTTCTCCTACAAATTATACAGTCAATTCTCTTTACAATGTATTCTGTGAAGCACTTTGACATGTCCCGAAGATGTGCTAAGGCTATATAACAAATGCATGGATTATTATTATTAGTATTCAAGATTTTCAGCTCATATACAATTCCATAGAATTTACAGCACCTAAAAAAAGATTGAAAGCCCAGCTCGTCTGCGCAGGGTTTATTTTCTGCCTGTATCTCCACCCATCTTGATCACCCTGTCTCAATACCCCCTCTTCATTTGTCTCAAAATCTCACCTGAATATGTGTCTCTTCGATCATATCTATGGTTATCCCACCTCTATGTTGCACAGTGTCCAACCCTGCCCCTAGTCAAGCACTACATAAATATAAGTTGTAATCTTCTCTTCCTTGCCTCACCACATACCCCTTTATTTCCTTCTCCCTCATGTCTATTACACATTTGCACTATGTCTGTAGAGCCACACTGTCATCTATTGCAGACAGATTAAAAGGGCGCAATTATACAAACCTTTAAAAAAGGAAATGTAAAGATAATAACTGAATCACAGGAATTTTCAGCACAGATGGGGCCCATGGCCTTGTGTATTGAGGCCCTGCTAGAACTATGCACCCGAATACCATTCGCTGCTGTTTCCTCATATCCTTTTTTGTATCTTGAATCTTCAAGTATCAATCTAATTATCTTTTAAATCATGTAACTGACTTGGTTTCAACAGCTACTTGTGATAATACGTTCCAAATCCAAATAACCTTTTGTGTGTGTAATGTCAGAAAAAACGTTTCTTTTCTCGGTAATTTGATGTCCCTGATGATAATGCAGAGACTGTTCAACATAAACTACAATCTCAGAACAAAAGAAGATCTGAACCACATTAAAAAGCTTCAAAGAATGACCACAAAGGGAATAAACTTTTATTCCCTCTCTCTCACCCCTCTCCCCAGTAGAAATGTGCGATTACCTCTGGGCTGCTCAAATAACTTGATGGTTAAAGTAATTGTAACTGCAAGACCAATGGTTGGAGAGTTTATTGGTTGGAGAGTTTATTCTTGCTCCATCCTGAGATAATTAATCTCAGCTCAGGCGGTAAGTCAAGGTTACAGATAGGAAACAAAGGCTAATCAGCCCATCAACTCTTTTTTTGGCAATTTATTAGATCATGGCAAATATGTTAATTCGATCACTGAGGTCATTCGTCTCACTGATGTGTGCAAATTGGCTGACTGTTAGCTAACAAAATACAGAGTCACTACACAGTAAATCCTATAAATCACTTTGAGACTTCCTGCCAATGCCAAAGGTGCTATTTCAAATACCAAATTTATATCTCTCCATATCTCCTTACTTTTCTTCCTTCCTTCCATGTAGCTCCATTTTTAAGATAGGACGCTAGAACATTTCAGATCCCAGAATAAAGGAAATTGGAGGGAAAAATGCTACTTGCATGAAGGATGCTAATATATACGCAAGGTCATGGTGTTGTTGTTGCTTCTTCTGATTGCTATCCAATACCTGCCACCACTGCCAGCCCCCACATTCCCCATTCTCTCCTCATCCCCCCCACCCAACCCACCCATACTTCAAAGTGTGTACATGTGGACGCCAGCTGAGAAAGTGATAGGGATTGGTTGTATTTGTCTTTACAGCAGCTGAGCCCTGCGAGGCACAGTGCCATTTTATTGTTTACTTTTAATTTTTATTTCAAGTTAGTTTTTAAGTTAATAATATAAAAGTTAATTTCTATTTAATTGGAGTTAAAGCACAGATCAGCCATGATGTTATAGAATGGTGGAACAGGCTCAAGGCCTGCTCCCAGTCTTACGTTCCTCTGTTCCTATATTCCTTCAGGAAAGAAGGAAAGAACTGCTGACGACATTGAAATAAAAGCCTTACTTCTAAAAGGAATGTATATCTGCTTAGGAATGTAGAATCATAGTATATGTACTCAGAAAAAGGATAATAATATGAATGGATGTGGGGAAAGAGTAGGGGAATGAGATTAGCGTAGATAGCATCAATTAGGTCATTTAGTACCAGTGCTGGAGCTATCCATTCTAATACAATTCCTCTGCTCTTTTTCTCACTCACCCCATTAAATATTATTTTCCACAAATATTTATTCAATTCCCTCTTAAACGAAAAATTCAGCTTCATCGGTCATTGGTGGAAAAATATAACCTCCCCTTTCCACTTTAACGATTTGACAGTTAAGTAGAGATTTGTACAGCTAGGGGAAAATAAGATTGCTTTGGGGAATTGAGGAGAAATTTTAAAGAACTTTCCAGGAGGTGGAATGAGTGTTGAGTGGTGAGGGGAGGTGGATGCTATAGAGGCTATGACAGGTATGGAATGCATGTGCTCAATAGAAAGAGCGTGCTGGGTGGTTAAATACCCACTGCTCATTGCATGCTGTCTTATGTGCATATAATTGACTGGAACATTGTGAAATGGAATGAGATCCAGAACCAGCCATGGGTAGAAGTAAATATCACCCTTTAACACATTGGTTAATGCAGTTTATGTGCTGTCGTCATCTGCGGGGATGGGAACAAACAATCACTGTGTTATATAACTCATCTGAAAGAGGAATTTATGGGTCTCTTTTATAGCAGAGAAGAGGCCCTCCTGTTGGTACTCGTGGTTCTGTGAGTTACACCAGTATTATAAATGATTACACTTGGTTTCTACCTTGACAGCTTCCAATCCACAAAAGATGAAATAAATCAGACTTGAATTATGCACCACTGTGTGATAGGAGTGCACCACGCAGAGAGACTGGAGCAGTGCTTTCACTAGATGACATTTGGAGGCTCCAGATTCTGGCTGAGCATTTGAAGTGGGGACATTTCCTTTTTTTTGATGTAGCATTTGAATGGCCTCACAGCAGGTTATACCCCAAAAGTAAGATCTACAACAAGTAGTGACACCAAGAGCAGCAGGAAGGTTACAAGAATGACAACTTTTTCTGGGTTGATGGCATAAGGGAACTGTCCAAGTCTTAGAGGCATTCAAAGGAGAGGCAACAACTGTGATTCTCCAGTGTTAGCTGGGCTATCATTAGAGAAATGTCTCGAAAAGTTATTTTGTTTTGGCATTTGAACAGAAAATACAGTCACTCCACAGCAAATCTTTGTGATGTCCTCTTGACATGAAAGGATTATAATAATCCTTGCATTTGATATAGTGCTTTTCACGTCTTCTAGACATCTCAGAGTACTTCAAAGAATATACTGTAAAGTGAATTGACTGTGTATTTGTGGGCGAAACTCAGCAGCCAATTGCGCACAGCAGTGTCCCACAAACAGTCGTCGATTGAAATTTTTTTTTTTTTGGAGTGATTATTATTAGGCAAGTAGTGTAAGGAAACTTGCCCAAGTTTCGCCTTGCCTGGAATTGAACCCAGGTCTCTCGCTTGTATGGCGAGTGCTCTAACCACTGAGCTACATGACTCTATTTATATTATATCAAATGTCAAGAAGATTATTAGAAGGGAGACTCAGAACAATACTTTCAGATGTGCCAAGGGTAAGAGGTCATGGGTTCAGAAATGGGAAGAACAAATCTTGATTAGACATCAGATACAATTTCTGTGCACAGAGGGTAATCAACAGTTGAAACAGTTTATCAGTAAGGGGAGGGTGCTCGCTGACTGGGATGCTGGACTCATTCGAAAAACAGCTGGATGCTGTCATGGGAAGGCAGTAGCAAGGTTATTCTGGAAGCATATGATCAAATGCTTCCTAATTTTGTGGTAGACAAAATGATTATTGTTCCTATGTTTTTTTCTCACCGGCACTAATCAAACCTGTATTACTTTAGTCAATGGTTCTGGACAAGTTCCTTCTTTGTGTGACATATCTAAATGATTGCTGGTGATGAATGACCTTGTGAATTTAAATTATTCATTGATTGGCTTAAAAATTAAGTAATGATTCAGTTTCTTCACATACTCTATAACTATCTATAGTCCAGAGCCCTGATATTTACAATGGTGTTAGCCGTTAGACCATTTTGTGATAAAATTGAAGATCTCACAGAAATTGAGAACATTCTTAAACTATTCATTCTTAAAGAATTCATTTGAAGTTAGATTTCTGTGGGTATTGAAAAACAGCTTCCAAAATAAGACTCATTGAAAGATTTATTTAACAATTCTGTGTGATCTTAAATATTAAGCTAAAATATTTATTTAAAACGGGTATGAGGTAAGGCTAGCTAAAATTTCATGTCTAAGATTATGCAGAATTTTGGAAAATTCTTAAATTCCGGCTTTTCATGGAAGTTGATTTTACACAGAACACAAAAAGAAACCAGCCTGCAATTCAATATTAAACATATTCAATTTTATCTTTGCAGTTTTGGATATCAAATTAAAATGCGATTCATTTTGATGCGCAATGCAGCATTAAATCACTAGGATGTATTTTATTGAACATTTAAGGAATCGTCAAATTAAGACAATTTTGGGAGGAAAAAACAAAAAGCAAGACATGTTGCCAAAGTGGCATTCAAGCAATTATATTCTAATTTACTTTACTCAGTCCAGACACTGATGTCTATGTACACAGTAGGCGTCTAACAGCTGTTTGCACACATCATCATTCACAGATAAGCAAACAATTTTGCTCCTGATATTTTCAACGTTGTGATTCACGGGAAAGAAAAGGAAGCAGTTCATTATAGCAAACTTTCTAATCCAGAGATCTGCAGAATGACAGTGCCCTGAGCTGAATACAAAGTACGCAGTTGCCACTTATGTTCTAGTCTCACACTCTATGCGTCTAGAAAACGCTGAGGGCAAAACTGTGGTAAGTGATGTGAAAATAACCACTGTCCAGGCCTACCTGAAAAAATTACATACCAGCACTGGTTGGCGGTGGGTGGGTTAGGGAGGGAACGGGAGGGAGGGAGGGAGGGAATGGGAGGGAATGGGAGGGAGGGAGGGAGGGAGGAGTGTGAATTTCATGCTTTTTCCCCAGATATTGGTATAGAATTAAGTGCCACATAAAAGAAATGAAACCTATTCAGTGGCTAGAATTAATAGACCTGAAATAAAAACAGAAATCGCTGGGAACACTCAGCAAACAATTAGGAAGGCTTATGGTATGATGCGGTTCATTAGAAAAAGGTTAGAATATAAGAGTAGGGAAGTCTTGCTGCAACTGTATAGGGCCTTAGTGAGACCACACTTAGAATATTGTGTTTTAAATGCAGTTTTGGTCTTTTTATTTAAGAAAGGACATATTCGCCTTTGAGGGGGTGCAGCGGAGATTGACAAGGTTGGTTCCCGGGATGAGGGGATTGAGCTGTGAGGATAGGTTGAGTTATGAGGAAAAATGTCTTCACTCAGAGGGTAGTGAATTTATAGAATTCAACAACAATAGGTTGTAGATACTCAGTCCTTGAACATATTCAAGACTGAAATTGATAGATTTCTTATGGATAAAGGGATTAAGGGATATATGGATAAGGTTGGCAGGTGGAGTTAGATTAGAAGGTCAGCCATGATCTTATTGAATGGTGGGGCAGCCTTGAGGGGCTGCATAGCCTACTCCTGCTCCATATTCTTATGTTCTCATGTAAAAGTGAGTCAACGTTTCAGGTCCACAATCCTGTATCAGAACTCAGAATTCCAGCACCTGCAGTATTTTCCTTTTTCGTTCCCCATATTGACATGTCCACTCCCTCTGCTCAGGGAGCCTGCAGCTTGCTCCACGTACCATGATCAGCGGTTGGGCTTTCAGCTTGTCTCCCAGTCACTATACATATGTAATTTGTTGTTGTAGAATTCTGAACTCAACTTCCAGTCCATTGATTGGGTTAGCAAAATAGCACTGATTCGGGTCTGGATCAGCTAGAAAATGGCTGAAGACCATTTTTCCAGATTGGTATGGTGGCGGTGGAGGAAAGGAGAAATTAATTCAGATGCAAAGCTAAGCATGAGGCAAAAAGATACTGTAAACTCTGTATTTGTGGTGCTTATAACATTGCACATTGCAAATTCCCCAGTCACACCCACAGCAGTGATGTTTCTGATTTTGCGGACAACTTTCTGACACTTGCTATCAAAGAGGGAAGAATGGGATCATTATAGCTCATTATCACACAAGAATATCTCAAAGACCTTCAGAGCAATTACACTAAAAAAAAATTCCTGCAGGAATATATGACAGTCATAGAGAAAGCTCACAAACATGAGTTGAATTATCAATTTATTTGGAGGATTGTTAGTGCAAGACACCTGAAAACAGATGGGGCATCGGTCTCATTCAAGTCCAGTAATGTAGAGATGAGCATGCTTGCTTCTCTTTCAATATGAGGAGATAGGGAAATGCTTTGTGATATTCTGAAATGATGAGGCACTGTATCAAACACACTTATTATTTGTTGTTGCATTTGAGCTGTTTAAGAGTCTCACCAGAATGTCAGATTCAGTAGCAACGACATGCAAATCCACCCGACTCGAATAGCAAGTAGGGTTGGAGTGATTCCCTGATGGTTTCTAGAGACATCCAACTTTTTAATACAGTATTTGCTATATTACAGAAATATACTTCAGTCATGTTCAGGTATTAATACACAGATGCTGTCAATTGTATGTGTCACCAATTAAATTCCTTGCACTTCAAAGGCAAGTGTTTTAGCAACATTAATTTTGATGATTTTCTTAAAGAATTTTTTCTTTATTTTTGGTCCAATTTTCTCTTTGTACATTACCCCGCACATATCAAGCAGGGGTGGGGATGACATACGAGTTACTGACTACTTGCGAACCCAATTGACCATTCACCATATATAAGGCTGGGGTTAATTTTATCATGGTCACCAAAAGGAACAATCTATTCATTAATTCTTTATTGTGGGATTTACACTGTACAAATCAGTGGAGGATAGAAACCTCCTCCCCCCTCAACACACACATATACAATTATATATGCAATGGTTGGTGGGCAGTCCTTTAGCCACTCTGCCTCCACCCACTGGAACTCCATCCCACAGTGCCTCCGCCTCACCCCTTCCCTTGCCTCCTTCAGGAACAAGTGACCCTCCTCCTTGACCATGCCATTGGTCACACACCTTTTCCCGCTGCCCTCCATCCTCCCTGATCTCAACCCATAGCTTGGGTCTGAAACACGTTCTCCCAACGTGAAAGGTGCTATACAAATGTAAATTTGTTGTTGACATAATTTTGGCTCAGATCAGACACTCTCACGTTTGGAGAAGAAAGCCCCACCTTGGGACTTTCAGCTCCCAGTGCAGGCTGACACTCCAATGCAATATTATGGCACGGGAATGTTGGTGAACATTGGAGAAACTCCAATGGGACCTCAGATTAATGTCTCATCAGAAGAAGATCTGATACTAAGAACAGTATTGCTATTAATTTCAGTACTCCTACAGCAGTGCCCTGGGACGTTAGGCTGGACTGGGAGTTCGGTTCCCTTGTGGGGCTTGAATGCATAGGCTTTTGATTGAGAGGCGAGATTGCTATCACCTGAATCAGGGAGGAGGAAGGACAATTTTCTTTAATCCACTTTGCTGTGATCACAAGTGAATTATTAAAATGTTTGGTTAAGTTACGTACGACTTTATCATTTCCAGGTTTGAATACAGGAACTCTCTCCTCGTCAGCCTCCCCAGTTCCTCCCTTCACAGGCTGCAGATCATTCAGAATTCTGCAGCTCGTGTACTCTCCCGCACCAGGCTTCGCGACCACATTACTCCCACCCTCGCCCGCCTCCACTGGCTCCCCGTCACCCAGAGGATCGAATTCAAGAGCCTTGTTCTCATTTTCATGGCCACTCACGGACTTGCCCCCATCTATCTCTCTGACCTACTGATAGGGAAACAGTATCAGTCTGCCCATCCCCTCCGTTCAGAGACTCAGGCCTTCTCTGCGTCCACCGCCCAACCGCCCAGGCTCTCTGCTCCCACACTGTGGAACTCCATCCCGCAGCCCCTCCACCTTTCTTCCTCCCTTTCCTCCTTCAAGGCCGGTCTCAAGACCTTCCTTTTCGACTGTGCCTTGGGCTGCCCCACTAACTCTTCCCCCTCTCCCACTCTCCTTCCCCTTCCCCCTAACCCGATCCTCTCCCCTCCGCTAGGGTCCCGACCTGACTTTTCAGCGCTTTGGGATGTCCTCCCAACGTGAAAGGCGCTATATAAGTGTAATTTTGTTATTGGTGTTGTTATATGCTGATGCTTGTTAGCTAGCGTCAAGCCTACCTGCTAAATCTTCATTATAAAATGGTGTTTTGAATAAGTGACAGAAGCTTATTCTCATTAGCAGATGTTGAGATGACTTGCAAAACTATGATCTTGATTATAAAATGTTGTTTTAATTAAATTGAGCAGAATTGCAGAACTTCTATCCAAGGATAGCAAATGTCATGGAGCAGCTGGCATAACACTAGACAAAATGGTACGAGGAGATTTCAATACACAGTGGTTTGTATTATGAAGAGCAAAATTGGCTGAAAAATAAGTGAATTCGTTTTTGTAGCTGTGGTTCATTGTGCCTGATGTGTCATGAATTACAATGCTGCTGTACAGACCTGTAGCCAAGGCCGATGTAATTAAAATAATCAGATGGGTGAAAATTGTGCTGATATGGACTGATCAGCCTGAATTAGACAACCACAATATGAAGAAATATAGCTGGAGCTGAACATCAGTGGTTCGGCAGTTAAGAGTTGGTGCGAGATCAAACGCATTGTTCACTCATCCAGATGGTCAGACTTCCAAACTGAGGTTCTGAGTTTCAAGTCACCCAAACACCCAAGATTCGAGTAACATCACTAGACGAAAGAAGAACAGTCGACTACGATACAAGAACACAGTTGCAAGAGATTCATCCGCTGTCATCCACTTTTCCTAAAACTTTTCTGAAAAAGTTCTGCCTATGAACTTTGATATTGTCACCAAGCGAGCATTGAAACATAATACAACTGTAACCATGCCTATTTTAACGCTGCTTATTGAACTAACAGAAAACTACATACACCGTTTTGCCTTTTGCGTTTTTACGTTAAGCATAGATTATAGGTGATTACAGTTCCTCTGTTCTTGGGTTCCCGACTTCATATTGAGGATGAACAGAATAAGCTGCTCTATTCAGTCAAGTTAAACTTCGTCCCAGGTTTAATAGAATGGTTAATTCCACTGCTAGCTGACTCCCAGGCTTATTTGCATGGATAATAAAAATCATAATCCTTGTATTTGATATAGAGGCATATCACATCTTCCAGACATCTCAAAGTGCTTCACAGAATATACTACAAAGTGAATTGACTGTGTATTTTTTATGCAAAACATGACAGCCAATTGGACAGGAAGTATTCCACAAACAGTCATGGATTAAATGACCAATTTGTTGCTTGGTGAATAGAGGAGTGTGGAGTAAAGAAACTCGCGCAACATTTCACCCTGCACTGAATTGAACCCAGGTCTCTTGCTTGCTAGGTGAGTACTCTAGCATTGACCTACAGGACTCCACCGCTCTCCACTGCTGGCTGTACTTTTGAACCCAACAACTTTGTACAGAAAACCACAAAGTCTGTTATGCTTTGTATTCATGCCTTGCAAGGGAAATTAAAAAAAAAGTAGAATTCACAATTCACAGACTGTCAGGTTGCTTTTCACATCCGTTCCGGGTTTCTTTGCCAGTCGGGCACCAATGTGATAATTAACTGAGTCAGATTGCAGGCAATCTGTGAGATTTCCTGTGTTATGAAGCTTTGAGCTCACCCTAGTCCTGAGAGGCACTGTGTTCAACATGTGTCAGTAACTGTCTTATACAGTGTCACCTCAGGTACTGCTCTTCAAAGAAGTAAAACCTACCACTCCTACCAATCTCTCTATATATCAAAAGTGCTGTATCAAATGCAAGGATTATTATTATTTAAACAAACAAATAGTGGTCAAATGGAAAGAGAGGCTTGCATGTTCCTAATGATCTTGTGTTCGAATGCCTTTCTCCATCGACCCACCAAATCAAATTCTACGGTCAAATTGTGTAATATCCAGATCACCAATATTATAACAGGCATGACATAGAAAACTCACATATATAACACTCTCTGACCTGTTCCCACGTTTGTACAGACCACAGTCTATCAAGGCTCTAGGATGATGTACGGACACTTGGGAAAGGTACTAGAGGACACTTGTAGATTTATAACACACCAGAGGCAAAAAATACCTAACACATCATCAGAACAGGAAGAGAGAAGCAAATCAGAAGCAAAAATAGATGAAAGAGGGGTGTGATGAAACCTGAGGCAAATTTCATCAGTCCACTCTCCTCTATTTACCTAGCAGAGCCTGGTTATTAGCCAATTAGCGGATTGCTTTCTGGGGTAATAATCCATTTAAAAACAACAAATTTCATCACTCAATCCAGAACGGTTTGTAGGACATTGCTGTGCACAATTGGCTACCATGTTTCGCGCACAATATACACACTTTACAATATATTCTGTGAAGCACTTTGTGATGTCTCAAGAACATATATTTCTCCCACAAATATACAGTCAATTCACTTTACAGTATATTCTGTGAAGCGATTTGAAATGTCAAGAAGACATGATAAGGCGCTATATCAAATGCAAGGATGATTATTATTATTATTATTAATGAATTGAACTGGTTACCAGGAAGGATGGTTGAGGCTAATGAGCTGGGATCGTTTTTTAAAAAAAGAGTTTGACCAAATGGGCCAAAAGGGTTTCTTTATCTGAACCTGTGTTTGGATGTTTCGAACTCGTGATACAGACTGTACTTGAACAAACTCTTGCATCAATGGGACTGGCTCTGCTCATATTTCACCAGTCTGCTGGTTCCATACAGTTTCAATCAGTCTGATCAAAATGCTACCCCCAAGGCCTGTGAGTGAGAAGATTGTTACACACCTACAAAATGACTCAGGCATCCATCAACCTGTTGAGTGAATGAGGGAGGCAGAGAGAGGGGGGGAGAAAGAAAAGATTTATAGCAGAGTTTTTTTCGATGTAGAAAATGATAAGGGAGTACAACTTTGCTTTACTTCAATTCGTCATTTTTTATTACAAATGCAATAAACCATCTTCTCTTCACACATAAATATCCTGTCAGCATAATAAAGTTTTCAGAAGAAACACTGTGAGGATAGTTTGGAAGAGGGACTCAGGAGGAATGTTATTTAATATTTACCCAACTATGGCTGTTGGAGTAAAGGTATAAGAACATAAGAATTAGGAGCAGGAGTAGGCCATTCGGAACCTTGAGCCTGCCCCACCATTTGATAAGATCATGGTTGACCTTCTGACCTAACTCTAATTACCTGTCCTATCCCCATATCCCCTAATCCCTCTATTTTTAAAAAATCTATCAGTCTCAGCCTTGAAAATGTTCAAGCACTGATCATCTACAGCCTTCTGGGGTAGTGAATTCCATAAATTCACTACCCTCTGAGTGAAGAAATGTTTCCTCAACTCTGTTCTAAAAGGCTGACCCTTAATTTTAAGATTATGACCCCAGGTTATAGATTCTCTTACCAGGGGAAACAATCCCTCAGTGTCTACTTTATCCATCCCTTTAAGAATCTTATATGTTTCAATAAGGTCTCCCCTAATTCTTCTGTACTCTAGAGAATACAGCCCTAATTTATTCAACCTATCCACATAGATCAGTCCCCTCATTCCAGGAACTAACCCAGTGAATCTACGCTGCACCCCCTCTAAGGCAAATATGTCCTTTATTAAATAAGGAGACCAAAACTGTACACAATACTCTAGCTGCGGTCTCACCAAGGCCCTATACAATTGCAGCAAGACTTCCCTACTCTTGTACTCTAATGTATGTTGGGGGACTACCGGGCGGCCCAGTGAGTAAACAGTCAAACATCATTCTTCGGGATCGGATTTCCACCCAACTAATCTGATGGTGTCTGAGTCTATCTGTGTTTACCTTATATGTGAGGATCTTACATAATAGTGGAGACCAACAGCTCAGTGGTTGGATCACTCACTCTTAAAGCAACAAACATGGGTTTGATTCCCAGTAGGGAGAAACCATGGGGAAATTTCCTTACTCTGCACACTTGACAATAATCCATCAAGAAAAAAAAGGAACAGAACAAAAATTTTAAAAATTATAATTTGGTCACTCCAATCCACAACTGTTTGTGGGACACTTCTGTGTGCAATTGGCTGCTGGGTTACACCCATAAGTACAGACAATTCACTTTATAGTATATTCTGTGAAGGGCTTTGAGATGTCTCTTTGGCTTTCGTCAACGTCTTCAATCGCACGGTTCTCACCTCCTCCACTTACCTGACTGCCCCTAAAACTCTCCGAACCCATACATAGGCGTCAGGTTTGACCCCCCAATTATTCTTCCTCCCCCACATCGGTCCCTCACCAGCTCCACTTTCTTCCAACTCCGACGGATTGTCCGTCTCCGCCAATATCTTACTCTAAAAACCACTGAAACCCTGGTCCATGCTTTTGTCACCTCTCAGTTGAACTATTCAAATACCCTCCTGGCCGGCCTCCCCTCCGCTACCACTCATGAAATCCAGGTCATCCAGAATTCTGCCACCTGCATTTATATCCCTACCGAACTCCGCTCCTCGATTACCCCAGTCGTTGCCAGACTGCACTGGCTCCGTGTACCGGAGATGATCGATTTCAAGATCCTCACTCTTGTTTCCACTCCTCCGCACACCCCTACCTCACTGACCTCCTCTCTCCTCACAACAGTACCCGTTGCATTCGCTCCCCCAGGTCTGGCTTCCTCCTTGTCCCCTGAATCCTCCGCTCCACCATTGGCGGCCGTGCCTTCAGCCTCTATGCCTCGCGGCTCTGGAATTCCCTTCCTCACTTCCTTTACCTCGCCCCCTCTCTTCATACTTTTATGGTCTTGGCTGAAGGCCTTTCTTTTCGACCACGCTTTTGGTCACCTTCTTCCCCCTCCCATTGGCTCGGCCCCGGGATCCAATATTGCAAAGTGCTCTGAGATGCCATCCGGCATGGAGGAAGCTATATAAATCCAAGTTGTTGTTTTTGTTGTCTTGAAGATGTGATAAAGCACTATATCAAATGCAAGGATTACTATTATCATTATTACTGTATTATTATTATAGGAGCTGGGAAACAACATCAACACAGCTGGTAATTTGGCACAAATTCTTATGCAGTCTGGCAGGAGGGAGGAGGGAGTGCATTGTAAGAGGTGCCTCATAAATAATAAGTGTAATTAACTGATGCTTCTTTCAGCAAGGATGAGACTTCCCTGAGGATGTCCCTGCCCATGAAGGCCCTTCTGTTTAGTCAGATGTGGTTGGAGATTTTGAGACACTTTTTGAGAATAGCAGGAGTTTGATTAAATGTTACACATAATTTGGTCCTTTGTTCCCAGATGAATGCCACCACACTTTACCATATATTCTGTGAAGTGCTTTAAGAAGTCTCAACGATGTGATCAGGTGCTATATTAAATGGAAGGATATTATTATTACTATACGGATACTCGTACTCACTGGATATAGCTGTGTGCAAAATAGCAGGTTCGCTTGACTACAAACACATATTCAGTACAATTCACAGAAATTTCTTGAGATGCTTCGATAGTATAAATGCTGCGTCAAAAGCAAAGATTACTAATATTATCATTGTTAAGAAGGTCTGGTGTGGGGAATTAATTGTACCTTATATGAATATTCAATTATAATATTATAATAACCTGGTTACAGCACAAGCAAGGTTACAGCACACTTGCCTAACAAGCGAGAGGACCCAGGTTTGATTACCAGGTGGTAATCATGGTGAAACCATGAGTTTCACCCACAAATGCAGTCAATCCAATTATATTCTGCAAAGTACTTTCAGATGTCCAAATGACCTGATAAGATGCTATATCAAATGCAATGATTATTAGCTGCTATGTTTCATGTGATTACTTACACTTACAGTAACAGGGACCACTGCATTGTCAGAGGGGCTACCCTTTGGCTAAGAATTTAAATCAAGACCCCAACTGCCTGCTGAAGTAAACATGCATCAACAACAACAACATTACATTTGTAGAGCACCTTTCATGTCGGAAGGACATCCTAAGACACTGAATAGTCGGGGGTCAAGACCCGAGCATGACGGGTTGAGGGCAGGGTTGGGATTAGGGAGGGCAGAGAGGTAGGAGGGTGGATGCACTGGAAGAAGACCAAAATCCAACACAAATAGAAGTTTTTGCTGCCGCGTTTCACCCACAAAATACACAATCAATCCATTTTACATTATATTCTGCAAAGCTCTTTGAAACATCTCAATGACATGATAAGGAGCTATATCAAATTCAACGGTTATTATCATTATCATTATTATTGTTAACATTAAGGATACTCTTTCAAAATGAGAAGGGAGTTTCTCCTGAGGTTGTAGTCGCCCAGATAAAATTGGTCATTGACCTCAATGTTTGTGGGACAGTAATGTATGTGAATTAGCTGCTGTGTTCTGCTATAAAGTAGACAGTCACTGCACTTTAAACAGTAAATTCTGTGAAGCACTTTGAGACATCATCCCGATGTGAGAGGCACTACATCAGCATTTATAATTACTGCAAATTGCTTTGAGATGTTTCAGGATGATAAAGTGCTATAAAAACACAAGCTCAGTTTCAACAGTCAAGTCGGTAAGGATTCCTCACCTCTCCTCGGTTCGTCCTCCTTTCTTCTGCTGGGTTCACATCTGTAGTGTGGTAAGAAAGCTTGAAATCATTAACATGGTGATAAGGTGATGAAAGGAAGCGAAAAGCAAGGACAAATACAACACAGGTGCTACGAATGATAATCAGCACTGACTATATCCCATTAAATCCTCATTATGTAAAATCTCCATTATTCTTCAGTCTGAGGAATCAATAAATTCCCCAATAATATGCCTGATTGTTTTAGAAAAATGAGTTGCTACTGAACAGGGCCCTAATCTAATTTCAGCAATTATGTTTGGACATGTTAAAAACCATTATAAGAGATTATAATTAAATGTAGAGAAAACTGTGTTAATTTGTATGGGGAGAAGACTTAATCCAGTCACATTTTAGATGTGCTAATCTCATTTGGTGTTTTTTTTGTATGGATATAACATGAAGCAAAGATATGGGACTAAATTGATTTCACATTGTTGAATCTTAAATGAATTGTAGCACTAATGAAATTAAGGCTCAGTGTCTTTCAAGTTATTAGATGTTATTTTCTTTGAAAGGCAGAAGACACAGTTGGAGTCTCTGTACTCTAGGATCATAGAAGGATAAGGGTAACATGCATGCTATTTCTCAAAGGACTCCTTAATAAGGAATTAAATTCCAATTCCTATTGATTATGAAGGAGCTCTCCTCTGGAATGAGATTGGAGTGGAATTTGCATGACATCCTTCCAGACATCTGTATTTGCCTGACTCCTTATTAAGAAATCTCAGTAAGAGATACTGTAAATTAGACCCCATTGAATTAGTGGAGCCTGTATTATCAGTGTTTTGCCCACAAAAAATACAGTCAATTCACTTTACAGTAAACTCTGTGAAGGGCTTTGATGTCTCGAAAAAATGATGAGGCGCTATATCAAATGGAAAGAATATTATTACAATTATTATTAATCCTACTTTCCCATAGATCTTCATTTTTTTTTAGTCAGTGGACATCTGACACATGCAGAAATTCATCAACAATGACAATTTGCATTGATATTGCGCCCCCTCACTTAAGGTAACTTCCTAGAGTTTGTGATAATGGTGGAGCCTGACACCTAGCCAGGGAGAGTGGGGAGGTGACTGTAGGCTCGGTTGAATACCGACGGTGGAACGGAAGGCACGAGGGACATGCAGGATACCAGTCGAGCAGAGGTAACAGGTAGTGGGTTGGGGAGTAAGCAGGAGAGTAAGTAGGTTGGAGAGAACAGGAGGTGTAAGGCATGAAGGCATTTGAAAAGTGTGAGGATCTAGAAATCAATCTTTTTCGTGATAGGGAGCCAGCGGAGCCTGGCTAGAATTGGTGATGCAGTTTAGTCTGGGTGAGTATACGGGCAGGTGGAGTTTTGGATCAGTTGGATTTTATTGAGTTGGGGAGACTGGCAAGGAGGGCATTTGATTATGTCGAGGTGGGAGATTCCAAAAGCATGAACAAGTCTTTCGGCCGCATCTGAGGTACAGTTAAGTCAGAGGTGAGCAACATGGTGGAACCGGAGGACGGTGGTCCTGGTGAAGGATTGGACATGAGGTATGAAAGACAGCTATGGGTCAAACCTGATGTCTAGGTTGTGCGGTGAGCTCTGTGAGTCTGAATCTTAACCATGATTAAGAGTAAACAAAACAGATTGAGAGTTTGACATATGTATGACAAGTACGTATGGTAATTTTTCTGTATCTGGAATGGATTGCTCACTCTCTCTCTCGCTCCCTAAAGGAAAGCACCCTGGTTACCTAATTCTGGAAAGTATCAAATGCAGTTTGTGGAACCCAGAGTACACATTGGGGGGTAACTGCGGGAGTTTAATCATCTAAGAATACATAGCTTGCTATTGAGAGCAATGTCTGGCAAGATTCCCATTGCTTGACCAAATTGTACCACGCTACCCATTAGAGCTTTGACTTGTAGGTTTAACACGAGCCAAGTGGGAAAAATCTGCTTCCAGTGACTACTCTTTCCCTCCAATTACAGCCAACAAACTAGCTTGACTATTCTGTCATCGGCAGTGCTCTGGAGTACTAGAAATGAAAAAAAATCCTGTGACAATTTTGCAAAGCCCATCTGAACCTAATCATTCTTCTTTGAAAGAACTTTGTATTATCAAATACATTGCTACTAAATATTGCATTGCCCACTATAACTGGAATTTTTCAATATCTGGTAAACACAGGGGCTAATGCCTTCTACAAACACAATATGTTGAGTTGAGCTTTTGTGACTTGTTGAAATGGCATGTAAACAGCAGCAGATATTATTTTTTGTGTGGTCAACAAATCTTTTGATGGCAAAACTTGACACAAATTTGTTGTTCACACAACCCATCACAAGCTTGTCAACTGAACAGGGATATTTAAATCTCGCTACATATTGCTTCACAGAATTCAAAACATGACTCTTTCAGGACAGCAACAGGACTTATATAAATTCCTTTCATTCTGAAGATATGTCTTAAATGAAGGAAGGAATAATCATCAAAGTTCGGACGACAAATTTTTCTTTTAGAAACAGGATTTTTTTCGACCAGGGTAACAAGAGGCGAATTAAAGGCACGCTGAAGGTAAATGCAAGTAATGGAGTGATAATGATGAAATGTCTCTAAGTGCTTTATAAGTGATTGCTGACGAGTGAACATATACATCTATAGACAAATGCCGATTGCCACACAGTGCCACACAACAAAGTCCCACAAACAGCCTATTAAGACAATGAGAAACTAATGTTGAATATTTTTGGCAAGAATACTGGGAGAAACTGGAGCCTCTAGTTTAGTGGTGAGAGCATTTACCTTCCAAGCAAGAGGACCTGGATTTGATTTCCGCCAGGGTGAAATATTGGGCCAGTTTCCTTACTCCACATGCCTCTGTTTACTTAGCAGTATGTAGGAACTCAGTAGTTAGGCGATTGGTGGATTGCTTTTCTAGGGGTAATAAGTCTTTCAAAATAAATGTTTAAAATAATTTGGTCACTCAGTCCATGATTGTTTCTGGATCACTGCTTTGCACTATTGGCTGTTGCGTTTCACCCACGAAATACAGCCAATACTTAAAAGTATATTCTATGAAGCGTTTTGAAATGTCTCAAACAGCAATAACAAAATTACATTTATAGAGCTTCTTTCATGTCGGGAGGACGTCCCAAGGCGCTAACATGATAAGGAGCTATATCAAATGCAAGGGATATTATTCTAAACTACCTTCTCTTTTCAATAGCTTCATAATCTTGTCCACCTGATCAGGTGGAAAAGGAAATTTCGATGAATTTGAAAAGAAAATGTCACTACCCAACTATTTTGTTGGATACAAACCCCCCGCCTCGATTTTAGCTTTTATTCTATTTAATGTCTCAGTCTGTGCTATTGACATTTGGCAAGAATTGCATTGATTTTTTCATGCAGACTGTTTCAGATTACCTTAATTGAAAAATAGATGAGCTGTTGAATTGAAACAGTGCTGGGGACTGTTCATGTTTGCTTCATTTATCACATTGTGTTGTACGGATGGTGAATTGCTTTGTAATTCAGGATCTGAAAGAATCCAATATTCACATTGTGGTAATCTGTACAGCCCTGCATCATCCAACAAAAACACCCAGAGGCTCTAGCAACAGAGCAGAAAATGCATTAAAATCTAGATATTATAAAATGACTGAAAGATTTGGTGGTGATTATAGCCATTGATCCAAGCTCAGGGTTAAGTCTATGTGTTCTGACTTCATCCAAGTCTTTGATTAGATTCCAGCCTGTAATCACTCCCAGACACATGTGATTCTATATACATTGCAGCCCCATTATAACACTTTACACAAAAGCTAAAATTTGCTTACAATGGTTCTTTGCTCATGCCCACAGCCAGCCTGCTCACTTCTCACCCACCCGCTGGCTTCTCATGCGCAAATGGCTGAGTTCTGTATCATTAGGTCACTGTCAATGTTCTCTGCTCCCTTTACAAGGTTTGCCAATTACATAGCATTGGTGTAGTGTATTAGAGTGACACAGTAATCGATCATGTGTCTGTGAATAAACTGGTACACTTTCCAATCGTGTTATTTGGCATCACAGGAAAAAGGTCAGACCACAGGCCAGTTACCCTTTGCCTTGAAAAAAAGAGCCTACCCCACCCCAAGTGTCTATGATCAAGCTGCTGATCCTGTGATGACCAAAATGGAATAACGTGAGCCCATTGTGCTACAACTAATTGTGCTCAATTAAGTATGCAACAACACAAAAGATATTGCTGATCAAAAAGGCTTGGTTTGGTTGATGGTTGATAGCATAGATCTGTCTCAGATGTTGTGGCCAATGTATCTCTTGCTTCTGCTGTCGTAGTTGTAAGCAAACTGAAGCTATCATCAGCACTCCCCCATGAAGCTAGGTTCCTGGTTTGAATACTCTCTAAGTGTGGCAAGGGGTTTAATGTGTGTGTCAGACACTTGGCTGACCAAAATAAAATATACAAAACATCCACATCACTGTGATTAGATTCCAGCCTAAAATCACTTTGGGTATTGAGTACCCTCTTTAATCGCCTGAATTTATCCATAATTTTCTTCTGTCTCTTTAATCACTGGCTTGTAATTCTTTACAGCCGCAAGCACACAATTTAAAAAAAAACTAGGATCTAATTACACTTACAGAAGCTGCTGTACCTTAACACAATCTAGGAGCAATAAATATTCTATTGCATGCAGAACGAGCAATCTGCTTCAGTCATACCAACTAACTCAGACCTATTAAGACCAGCTCCGTAGTGATTTTCTCCATCGTTTCGAAGTACCATCAAACATATCCATCACTTGTCTGTGCATTATTGAAAGAGAAATGACCTGACATTTCATTGCTCATGGTCTCAGTCTTTCATCAGCTGATTATCACCAAGGGACAGGGAAACAAGATCTTAAAAATGCCTTCTTTTTGATGAACATAATTGCAGAGAATCCTTTCCCTTGCCCTGGATGAAAGACTCTTGTTGAGTCTGAGAGCCATCCTTCAACTCTCAAATTTGAGACTTTCAATGGCAATAATCCACAAAATGTGTCTTTATTAATGTTAAGAATATATAGCTGCATCAATTGATTGAAGGCCCCAAATTCTAACTAGTATCAGCTTTAATAAAACCAATTCATCTTAAAATTTAAGACTGGAAAATTCTTAAAATACAATATTAACTTGTAAACCATTTTGCTACGCTTCATCAAATGAGACCGATTTCCAAATTTAGATGCAGAATATTTTTAGTTGACACAGAATGAATGAGGCAAATGCTTTAAAGTGCCAGCACTGGAATATTGTACTATGTTATTGATTACTAGCCATTGAATTATAGGGAACTCCAGAAATGGAAAATGTCTATCTCACTGGCCCCAAAGTAACAAAACAACCAACACTTAATCCTAAATCTTTCATCCCACCAAACTGAGACAGTTATTCCCTCTTGAATTTCCTGATATGATCTATCTTCATTTCCTTGGACAACCTGTTCTATATAAACACCACACTTTTTATATAGTAGTTAAATTGAACTGGTGGCTCACTTTCTCTCTTCGGAGTTTGAGACTGTGCTTCACCCATTCCATTGAAAGTTCTTATGTTTGAGCCTAGACGACTGATGCAGTCTTCATGGCCGCTTGCTTCCATGTTCACAGTGAATGAGGATACCAATTACAAGTCTATTTAAATACCAATTGCTTATCAGAAGTTTCCTGCTGCAATATTTACCTGAGGGTCAAATAAATGACTATATAATATGCCTTCAGCTGAATTCCAATTACTTTGGACTGAATTAAATGTTAGTTAATTTAATAGCCTATTGGAAAGTGGCTTTTAATTAAGCAACGAATCACTTTTATGAATTTTTATTCCTTGCGTTTCTTAATATAGAGAAGTGGACCCATTTCAAGGCAATACTGCACTGGCACCCTATTCACAAGGCCCCATATATTGAACCACATCATGGATCAGATCTCTTCTCCTCTTAGATAAAAAAAAAGCTTATTTTGGACAAGTAATCCAACAGGGATTTTTACTAACCAGTGGGACCTTGAGTTTCCTAGGCTGACAAGTCACCATTCTCATTCTTAACCAGGGTCAAATGTTAAATGCTCAGAGACAATTAGGAAGATGGCAGGGCAGTTTTTGATCTCCAGAGGAAAGAGCTTCGTAAAAATACTCTGCAGTCGCTAGGGTTGTCAAGCAAAGTCAAACTGTGGATGTTACCCATAAGTTTCCCAATAACAACAACAACAAATTACATTTGTATAGCGCCTTTCACGTCAGGAAGACAGTCAGGCATTTAGATAGCCCCATCATTCCATTGTTTAGTAGGGCACCATATATGAGGGCCCAAATTCTACCTCTACTTAGCCTGTCAAAGTATTTCATTGTAAAATTTACAATTGAGCAGATTTGTTTTAAATACTAAAATTCAATCGTAAAAATGTAGAAATCAAGAACTGCAAAACCAAGGCTTAGAGGCTAAGACTAAATTAAATTTTGGGCTTTGCTGATACATTCAATAAACATTCTCTACATAGAATTACAAAGATTGTTTCAACATGGAAACAGTTTGTGCTGGTATTTCCACTTCACAAGTACCTTTACACTCTTTATCCCTCACCCATGTCTAGTTTTCTCCTAATTGCTCTATTTTGGTTCCTCTCTCATCTATGCATCCAGATTTTCTCTCAACTACAAATCCAGTTTCCTCTTAATTACTCTACTTTGGTTCCTTGCATGCATGTCATTGCTTTACCATTCCTGGTAAGTTGAGTCAATTGACTATGAGTTGCTATTGCAGGATTAGATTTATTTTATTTTTGACCAAGAAAATTTGGAAGATCTTCGCGATAGACCAGTAGAATGTTTTAAGAGAGCGCCTGAGTGAGAGCATTTACCTAATGCTTTGACAATCATGGCCAACACTTGAGACCAGTACTTGTCTGCAGTGTCCATTTTGGTGAATTTTAATGATTCTGTCTTGCTATTTGAAAGGAGAAGAATGTTTCTCCCA
Source organism: Hydrolagus colliei (assembly GCA_035084275.1). Taxonomy (NCBI): domain Eukaryota; kingdom Metazoa; phylum Chordata; class Chondrichthyes; order Chimaeriformes; family Chimaeridae; genus Hydrolagus; species Hydrolagus colliei. The sequence continues at coordinate 70,947,646 of CM068744.1, read as the reverse complement.
TGGTCCTGGGCAACAATCCTCAAGATAAATTGGTCATATACTTCAATGTCATTCATTTTGTAGGTCCTCGGTACCTGATGACCGACTACTGCATTTTCCCGTGAATACACAGTGACTAGCTTCATATCAATTCTCTGTGAAGTGCTTTGAAATGTTTTGACGTCACAGGTGGTGTTGCATTAAATGCAAGGAGTATATTTGTTATGTTATTAACAAAAAAACATGTGTCAACGAAAGATGCCACGTTATGAAAGCAGGCTGGCTGACAGAATTGACAGAAATGAAAGCCAATTATGTTAAATTCCTGATATAAATTACATTTGCCCCAGGAAATGTGACTATTGATTTTACAAAATCTGCCAAGCAAAATTTATGTTACTTTTTTACAGTATACCTGCGAGCACTCAGCGATCAATGTTTGTTCATTTGATAAAGACACTTTCTTCCCCTTAAGATCACTGACTTAGTACAATCAATGCTCCTCCACAATACGCTGCACCTATTCCATTGCCTGGATATACTCTGGGATGCTACCCCATGTGAAGGGTGCTATATAAATGCAAGCTGCTGTAAATGTATATGCTTCACAACTTGCAAATGGATTCCTTTTCCCTCATCATTCTTTCCACTGATTATACCTATGAATTCTGAAATGCTGCCTCGTTTTATCCTACAAATCCATTTTTCCTTAAAATTCAAGTCTGCTCAATATCGTAGAAAATTCTTAAACCAACACTTCAACTTTTTTAGCCGTAATTCGTGAAAAGGACAAGCTTCCAAATTAAGACAAAATGGGTATTAGCAGGCTTTGACGATGGGGAATACACTTTGCAATTATGAGAGTAAAGGCAGCTCCTTCTAGTGCAATTCCAAGATCAATCAATAGGAGACACACTTTGAAGCATGTTTCCAGTAGAATTTTCTTCCGCTTCTTCTACCCCCTGCCTACCTCACAACTAAATACTCTGGAGACTCAAGTGAAACTCGACCGGAAACACTTACCAAAGTGGGAAGGAGCAATAGTGTGAGCCGTGCTCTGTTGGTAACAATATTATTATTAATAATAATCCTTGGTTTTGGTTCATATACCAGTAAATTGACTGTACATTTTGTGGACAAAATGCGGCAGCCAATTACACACAGCAGTGTTCCACCAACTGTCATGGAATGAGTGACCCAATTTTTTTTAAAGGAATTATTACCCCCCAGAAAGCAATCCACCAATTGACAACATAACCAGTTTCCTAGTTACAGTGACGTGTGGAGTGTGGAAACTTGTTTAACGTTTTTGCCTCGCCCAGGAATCAAACCCACGGCCTCTCGCCTGCGAAGCAAGTGCTCTAATCACTAAGCTACAGGGCTCCGCAGTTTAGAAAACTATGGGGTTGAACCCCACACAAGGACCCAAGATCATAGTCCAGCAGGATAATAGAAGACAGGGCTGAGGAAGCACTGGATTATAACGGTTCTTTGCATTCTTTTCTTCATTTCATTCCCAGATTTACGTCATACCAAAGCACAGGAACTTCGCTCCAACACAATCTATGTCCTGCAGTTGAACAGGAATTCCATCAGGATTTTTCACGGAGGAATCACACCAGAGTTAAATTCCTCTGTACTGAATATGGAATTTATAAATTCCACATTTTGGAACCTTGAGTGCATTGGTCAATGAGTGCTGCTTTGTGCATTCCAATCATGTAAAATGCCCAGCATTACTCAGACTAAGGTATGAACCACCTGCAAAAGACAGTAAAATTTAAACAAAACAGTTTCTTCCCTTAAGGTACTATATGCAAACCACTCAGAACTCCTAAAGTTCCTCAATTGACTAGGCTAATTTGTGGAATAAGCGGAACAAGACAGATGTGCACTTATGTGGAGTACAAACACTGACATGTACTTTCTTGGCCATATGTACATACATACATAAGAACATACATACATACGTACGTAGGTAGGTAGGTACATATTTACGTATGGACAGACAGGCAGTCAGACAAATAGAGAGAGGGAGAGAGAGAGCAAGCAAGCAAGGGTGGACATAAGCTGCAGAGTTCTGGATGATCTGCAGCTTGTCGAAGCAAAAGGTTGGGAAGGCAGACAAACAGGGAGTTGGCGTAGTCAAGCCTCGACATGATGATTGCGTAGATTAGGTTTTTGCCGGTTTAAGGGGTGAGACAGTAGCAGAGCTGGACGATGCTAAAGTGGTGGGGGAAGGCTACTGGGTCATGGCATGAATGTGGGGTAGATAGGACAATTGAGGGTCAAACAGGTGGAGCGGAAGTGGAGTCCTGTAGCTCAGTGGTTAGAGCATTTCCCTAACAAGCAAAAGATCTGCGTTTGATTCCAGGCAGGCAGAGCAAACCCTTGGGCAAGTTTCCTTATTCCATACACCTGATGATAATCCATTAAAGAAAACATAATAAATTGGTCATTTTAATCCACAACTGTTTGTGGGACACTGCTGTGTGCAATTGGCTGCCGCGTTTCACCCATAATTCACTTATTCTGTGAAGCGCTTTCAGGCATCTAGAAGACGTGCAAAGCTCTGTATCAAAATGCAAGAATTATTATTATTAAACAAGATGACAAGTTTCTAGTCTAGTTTAGTGGCGTGGAGCATGCATCCACGCAAGTTCCCAGTGGCTGAAGGGTGGAGGCGCTGATGGGAGCTAATCAGGAGGTTCTCGGTTGTTACACAAATGTAATTTTGTTGTTGTTGTTAATGTCAGTCAAACAATAGAAAGTTGGCTATCATCAAGGACTTGATGTTTGACAGACATTTTGTCAGGACAGCAGTGATCATGGAGTTGATGGGGGAGGTAGAAACACAGCAACCAATTGCTTACAGTAGTATTCCACAAATCATGGTGGATTAAGTGATACATTTTTGCTTTTTGTTTATAAGAGCATAATAATTTGCTAATCAAAAAAATTCTGAGATCCATCTAGTTCACCTGCTACCATCCTGGCAGTCACTTGACATGTTGTCTCCCAAACAATATACAGTACTGTATCCCAAGATATTATTTTCCAGCAGAAACCTATCTAATTTGTTGTTGATACAAACAACACTTTCTGCTTCCGCTGTCTCCCTGGATAGCCTGTTCCATAGGATTACTGCTCGCACACTGAAGTCTTGTTTCCTTCATTTTGTTCTGTATTTATGTCACTTCAATCGCATGCCAATCCTCTGGTTCTACTAATCAGTATGAGAAAAAGCAACTTATAAAACAGATAAAGTAGAGATTGTTATGTTTGTAAAACCCATTGTCAAGAATATTTCACTTGAAATGATAGCAAAAAAGACTGAATGTTCTAATTCGCTTAACACCAATCAGCCAAAGGTATAGTTAAGCAGACAGTTGACATAAAACCACAGCAGCTATTGTAAATTGCCCTCAAATGTCACTGAGCCATTGTAAATGTATTTTTCTCTCTGTCATCCACATAATTAAAATGACATAAAACAGGGTTTTCTTTGCAGAAATTGCTTGCTGAAGCTTGTCACACCAGCACTCATAACATGCAGTTCAAAATCTGTCAACATTTTGATGGACCTTTTCACCTCTCTTCAAGCAAAGCATATTCCTGACTTCAGGTTAACTTTGGGGTTCATGAAATGTGTGTGAAAACACTTCTCTATCTTGGATCCAAATTCCTAAGCAGGTAGCAGAAAGTTTTCACATGACCAATGTGTGAGATTTAGCAACAATTTGAGTTGTGCTGTTAATAATTTGAATGAACTTCTAATCTGCATCCTGTAGTTTGTGTGCCCTGTTATTCAATTGGGTTCAATCGGTAACACTCTCGCCTTTGGGTCAGAACAATCCTAGTCAATCTGATTTGAGCTCAAGCTCCAGATTTAGGCAATTCTGAGGAGGGGTGATGCATTGTCTTGAGTGCCTTCCTGATAAGATGTTAAACTGAAATCCTATTCTTCAAATATCAGGGCCAAAAAATGCAGGATTTCTGATCTTGTAACAAACTAGAATATCATTGGATTCTTCAGAACATAACATGACACAAAATGGACCAATTTGGTTTATTTATTGTTATAGCGCTGTGAGATGCCGTCCGCCGTCCAGCGTCTCTAAAGCGCTCTGAGACGCCGTCCGGCGTGGAGGGCGCTATATAAATCAAAGTTGTTGTTATTGTTGTTATACCACAGGGGATTTCTAGAAGATTGCATGGATCTAGTGTGGTTGAGTGGAAGCTCTATCTGAAGCAAAGCAGAGTAAGGAACTGAAAAAAAATACTTTGTTTAACTGCGCAAAATTTTATCTGAAATGTGGAAGAAAGGAAATCGGGGTTGAATGAATGAAGTGTGAATGGCACAAAAAAACACTAGAGAAGCCATTGCAACAACAACAACAAAATGACATTGAATGGCGCCTTTATCTGGACAACACAATACAAATTGCACGATACACACAATTGTTTCTCCACAGAATTATCAATTACAAATCGCAAATGAAATTAAGCATGGCTCTTAGCGGAGAGTTTAAATAGCACAGATGAAATTGAAAGTGACAAGACTTCCCAAGTGACTTTTCATAGCAACTTCTTCAGAGCAAATTCAATACTCGGTGCCTGGCTGAGACGCAACTATTGATTATCTGTCTCAGCCAATGAGTGTTGAACTCCACCAGTCTCTGCGGATGTTTTATTACTCAATACTGAGTCCTGTTGTAAGTTTATAATTCTGGGCTTTGATTGCAATATGTTTTTGAGCTATATTTTGGATTGATAATCCGAGTGGTATTTTGGCTCAGTTGGTAGCACTCTCACTGATGGGTCTGAAGTTTGTGAGGTTGTGAGTTCAAGCCTTGGGTTGGTATTTGAACTCAAAGTGCTTTGGATGTTAAAATAAGGTTCTTCTATTTTTTCTTCAGATGAATGTTAGGGATCTATAATATATTTGAAAGATAGAAGAATGTATCTTGGCCACTAATCCTCCAGACAAATTGAACATTCATCTACTGTAGTTTGTGGGTTCTTGTTGAACAAATGGCTTCTCTGTTTGCCTGCAAAAATAATTTATCTTGCTAGGCAGTGATAAGGTGCTATAAAAATATAAATTCACTAGTCTGACTGTCTGCTTATACTGCAATTTGATTTTCATTCATTAATCTTTTCATGGTTAGAAGAAACTGTTAAATCCATGTAAAGGATAGTCCAGCTAACATCAGAAAATGCTTTAATGGCCAAATGGACTTTCTCATTCAACATGGTGGCTTTGATGAATATAAGCCAAACATATTCGCTGATGGGATGGATACATGACCAATTTTTTGTTTGTCGACATGTCACGCAGAATGCTGGAATCAACAATAAAAGTAATTGAGGCTTCAAATTTGAATGAATTTTAACAACATTTTTTATATCTGGGCACTGGGACTGTACAGCAAAGGGCACTAGGTTTATAGCAGGAATTAGGCAGGTAATTTCAGAAAATTGGGAACATGCACGCGAGAAGAGAAAGCTGAAGATAAATCTTATTGAAGTGCTCATAATACTTAAGGTAACCCAAACTCTAATAATATCTTTAACATTAGCCTCAATCTACAAAAATTCAGATGTGGACTCGAGCTCGGTTGAGCGGATATTTTTTTCAGGGTGTAAATGATCATATTGAGTCTGTTATTAAATGTTGCTAACTTTACTGCTTAAAAATGTTGAATGTGTAGTATGAAATAGTCAGGGAGATAGGAGAGACAGTTTGTGTCCCTGTAACCAATATAGTCTTTACTTGTCTTGTGCTCCTATATTCTATGAAATTAATACAACAACCCAACAACACAACAACTTCGATTTTTATAGCGCCCTCCAAGCCGAGTGGCATCTCAGAGCACTTCACAATAACGGATCCTGCAGGCAAGCCAGGGGCAGGGGGAAAAAAGTGACCGAAGGCCCGGTGGAAAAGAAAGGTCTTTAGCCGAGACCTGAAACTAGGAAGAGAGATTAAGGAAGATTCAGAGCTTTGGGGCATAGTGGCTGAAGGCCACTAATAATCAATGATGATCTCATGCTTCACAGGTATTGTATAGTCAATAATAGTGGAGACAGTTATTACTTGCTAAGGTTTTGTAAATAGAATCATAGAGTTTTACCGCACAAAAGGAGGCCATTCAGCCCATAGAGTTAGTGCCAGCTCTTTAAAAAGAGCTATTCAACGTCAATCCCACTCCCCGGCTCTCTCCACATAACCCTGCAAACCAGTCATCCCCAAATAACCATCCACCTATGGACAATAGTAGTACAGTAATAAGATGCATGAGCACCAGTTATATAATAGTCAATTGAAGTACTTCTTTGGCCAAATATGGGATGATAGTAATTTGTGCATTTTGATATGTTGCCTATCAAATCAAAATATCTCAAAGTGCCTCAAGCTGGCAGCTTGCCTCAAATGGTAGCAGTCTTGTGCCTAGATTTAGAGGCTTGTGAATTCAAACCCCACATTAAGACTGTGAGATCACAGTCTAGGCTGACACTTAGTTGATTACTGGGTTAGAAGTGTCTTGGTTCAAGCAAGTCATCAAACCAGATGGTTTCTACAGATCCTAATGCACTGTTTTGAAAAGAGGAGGGTTTCTCCTAATGTCCTGGCAGATGCTCCTCCAGACCAAATAGGTTGTTCACTTCATGGACGTTTGTGGTAGTTGCTGCGTGCAAACTAATTGCTGAAGTACACAGTCATTACATTTTACAATAACAACAAAAGCAATATTACATTTGTGTAACGCCTTTCATATTGGGAGGATGTTTCAAGGAGCTGGACAGATAGTATTCTGGACCTGAGCTGGGGGGTAGGGATTGGGGAGGGTGGAGGGCAGGAGGGAAAGGAGGTTAATCGAAAGCACAGTCAAAGAGGAAGTGGGTCTTGAAGGAGATGGGGGATGGGGTGAGTGGCGGGGCAGGCTCGAGGGGCTTAATGGTCTACTCCTGTTCCTTATTCTTATGTGCTTATGTGAGGACCAAGATCTTGAACTGTGTCCTCTGTGTGATGGGAAGTCGGGAGAGTCAGGCGAGTGTGGAGATGATATGGTCATGGAGACTAGTGCTGGAGAGGATATGGGCTGCAGAATTCTGGATGATCTTCAGCCTGTGGAGGGAGGAGTTGGGAAGGCCGACAAGCAAGTAGTTTGCATAATCAAGTCTGGATGCTATAAATGCATTTATGAGAGTTTCAGCAGCTGGCGGTGTGAGACAGTGGTAGGCAATGTTGGGCAGGTGGGGGAAGGCAGAGTAGTTCATGGCACGGAGGTGGGATAGAAAGCATAGTTAAAAGTTGAACAAGACTCCAAAATTCCGGAATGGCTTAGTGGGATGGAATGTGCATCCATTGACTTTAAGGAAACTACTGTGAATCACTTTGACATGTTTTTATGTCATAGGCATCATAGAAAATACTAGCATTTTTAAAAAATTAATGATAGTAATTCCCATTTGTCTTCCTGTTATCTTCCCAATAATACATTTTCATCCCCAATTGTAGGGAACAAAGTGTTTGACAATTCCCATTAAAACTGCAGAACACAGCTTTTGTAACAGGTACTGAACAGTATGTTAGTTCACTGCAGGACCTCTCAGAACTGTGCGCAATTTTCCTCCTGAGCTCCTCACTTTGTTGGACCTCAAACATGACCATGAGCTAGAACACCACTTTTGTAGAGATTGTTCTGGTAGAGTTTGATTGCCAACTAATTAGTATAACACACATCCTTGCCTTTGATCTAACACCTTTTATGTCAAAGTGTTTCAAAGTGAAAGATATGTAGCTGCAAACTCAATACAGACACAGGAAAGATATTGCCTTAGGAATTAAAAGTGCCGTGACTCTATTTGTAGGCAAACATGGCAGTCAATTCATCCACAGCAATGGCTCACAAACAACCATAAAATGAATGATTTATCAAGAGGATTGTTGGCCACCATTCCTGGATAATTTCAATCGTAAATTAAACAGTCAGAAAAGTTCCTTCTTTTCACTCCATCGGTTAAACTCTTCATAAACTCTATGTTGTGTGTCTCTCTCCCTCATCCTCTCACTATCTTCCAGGCTGTATGAAGATGGGGTTACTTGAACCCTGGGATATAATTTGAAGCAAGCAATGTGCTTAGTGTGGCCAGGCTTATTGATGTGCAACCTGTGGAACAAGTTATTTACTTGTCAGTACATTAAGATAGTATTGTGAACGAGATGGACTTGTTCATTTGATTCAGGTTTTTTTTCTTTAATTGTGTGTACAGCAAAACCATCTGAAGGAATCTTGGTAAGATATATACTTGAGCTCAGCACTTACAAATTAAATGCAATGTAGACACATGCAATATATTGCATATACGAATAAACTGCAAAATAGGAGGTAAATGTGCTCAATAGTTATGACAGAACTTACAAAGTGGGAAGTTGAAAGAGACTCAGGACTGTTAGATACTCAATCAGTAACCATTTTCCAAACAGTATGATGCTACATTTATCATGGACATATGTGCCAGCATTCTCGCCTCTGAGTCAGAAGGTTGTGGGTTCAAATCCCATGTGGGACTTTAAATAACATAGTCTAAGATGATACACCAATGCAAGGGGTATTGCATTATAAGAGGTACCGTCCTTCGAATGTGGCATTAAACAAAGCCTCATCTGCCTGTTCAGGTGATTTAAAAATACCATGGCATTATTTGAAAAGAGAAGAATTTTCCTCTCCCAGTATGCTGGCCTACAATCCACTGAAGTTGTTGGTTTATGATGGAAATCCGGATTTCTTTACACAGATCATAATTAATAGTAAGAATAAGCTACCAGAAAGGCAACAACAAAATACAAAATAACAAAATTAAATTTATAGAGTGCCTTTCATGTTGGGAGGAAGAGTAGTTGAAGCCAGGAATGATGGAATCATAAACAGCTTGATGCTGTAATGGGAAAATGGTAAACTGCAAGGATGAGATCAAGAGGCTGAAGCATGTGCTTCATTGGAATGCCTCTTGTGAAACAAGTTCCATTATGCAGGGAATTTCATTTGAGTGCAGCATGAGGCCTGTTTGGCTCTGGCTCTCAATAATCTCTTATTGTATTTTCAATCAAACTGTGTCCAGCACTGTCTAACTTTGATAACGGACAGGAAATCAAAGTTTACATGAAGCCTCAGTTTAGCCATTTATTCAGTGACTAAACCAAATTATAAGCAAGCAAAGAAAGGTTTTTTACAACAAAATGGTAGGCTTTGTACCAGTTCATGTAATTTTACAGTGATGAATGTGACTTTCAGCATCCAAGTGTTCTCATGATGGTTACAACCAGCCATGGCCTGATCTCCCTTAACCTTTAGTGCAGCTATATGTACAGCAACAGAGACATTTGGAACATTTCATTATAGATTCAATGTGATAATTATAATTTTGAATCCAAGATCTTTTGACCCTGAAGGCATTGCAATTAACCACAACCCAAGCAAACACCTTACTGTTTGCAAAGGTAGAGATGGTAGAGAGGATCTTGGGTAGGGGAGGAGGAGGGAGTGCAAGTCTACATTACTGGTCTATTTGCAACAGTAAACAATCTAAAATATTTTTCAAATAAAAGCGCACATTGCTGACATTATCCCTCAGCAATGTTCCATATTATTGCATCTCCATGGAAACTAAACAGAATTCACAGGTTCCTTTAATATTTTTCAAGACATCTATCTCACTGTGTGCTTCAGTAATGCGCTCTGTACAAACAGTGGGAGTCGCCACTTGTGTGCAGAACAGTAAATGAAACTCACTGTGAAACAAAATATTCCGGTAAAGATGCTTGAAGAAAGGAAGCAGAATAAAAGGTGTTGGCAACCTAATTCGTGGTTTTATTGGTTAATAAGTAGAATTGGTGCTGAAGGTCCCTGTGTGGGGTTTCTATAAAGGCAAGTGGCCAATTTGTGGTTTTGCATTTTACAGGGCTTCAAAAGACGATGGGTGGTTAGATACTTGAGAAGTAAGGGTGTTACAACCTTACAATCCCACAATCCCTTCACCTTGCTCCCTCCTTTGCTTCCTTCAAGACTAGTCTCAAGACCCTCCTCTTTGACCATGCCTCAGCCGCAGTCCTACTTCTCTGCCCTCCCTCATCCCAACTGCCCCCCACCCCATGCTGAGGTCCACTCTGTTGGGATGTCCTCCTGACGTGAAAGGCACTGTACAAATGTAATTTTGTTGTTGCAGTTAAGGGTTTAGAGTTTGAAGGCAGGTAAATAAAAACATCTACCATGATCTAATAAACTTGTGAAACAGGCTCAATGGCCTGAATGGCATTCACCTGATCCTATGTTCTATATTCTTTAGATCCTTTGCCAAGAAATGCTCAGAGTAAAGCATCAAACTCTTCAACCTTCAGCAGGACTGGTAATGAGAAATGAGAAAGGAAGTTTCCTGTTTATATCAGTGGATAGCAACTACCATGGGTGCAGTATTGATGGTGTCAAAATACACACAGATGCAGAGAATGCCTCATGTATCATGGTAGGGCAGGAAAGCTAGCAAGCAAACTGAACGCTAGCTGCTGTACAAGGCATAGCCATCTGATGAGGTTGTGACAGGCAAGGGAGAAAGGCTAAGCAGGAGAGCCAGAAAGCATTGGCCTGTGAATGCCCTTGTCACTTCTGTCAAACTATTTGCACACAGAAGGAAAATAATTGATTCTTCTCAAATGCGATTCAGTCTGGAGGTTGCCACTACAATCAAATCGCTCAATGGAGGGAGCTTCATGCATTTTTCTAGTTTAATTCTTACAGTAAAAAAAATGAATATTTTCAGTAGCAGTAAATCAGCCACATGACTGCTGAACCAACCGGAGGGAACAGTTTTCAGCATTTGTACGATGACAGCATTTGAGACACTCAGCAATCAGGCACACTTTTTTCATGCCAGCACCCCATGGAACCTTTGTTAAAGGGAAGGAAGGTAACCCCAGATGTTCATTTGGTCTACGACAGCTTCAGCAAAGAAAATGCAATAAGATCAACTGAATTTTGCTATGCTCCTGTCATGGTTGGGTTTGGCTGACAGCTCCTTGCATTCCAACCATATAATGATAACCCTTGAAACACCACTTGTAACATTGAAGTGTCTTAAAGTGCTTCAAAGGTAATTGTTGTCAAATGTATGCACTGTATATTATTAGGTAAATATGCCAGACATTTTGTGCACAGCAAGATCCCACAAATAGACATTGAAGTGAATGTTCAATTAATTTGGAGCATTGTCATGACACCAGAAGAAATTGCCTTCTCTTTCACAAGCCCTCACTTTTTTCAGATGAGAGATACTGTACAACTAAGACCCTGTCTGCCTATTCGGGAGGGCATTAAAGATCTAATGTCCCTATTTGAAAAGAGAAGAGAGTTTCTCTTGGTGTCAAAGAATCATAGAATTATACAGCACAGAAGGAGGCTATTTGGGCCATCATATCTGTGCCAATTCTTTGAAAAGAGTTGTCCAAATCAATCCTAATCCACCAATCTCCTCCATGATCTTGCAAAGTTGTCCTCCCCAAATAATTATCTTTTGCTCTTAAAACTTGTTATTGAATCAGCTTCCACCAACCTTTCAGGAAATGTATTCCAAATCTGAACTACTCGTTTTGTGAAAAAATTTCTCCTCACCTCACCTCCCCTCCATTCCCCTGTAAAAAAGTACCATGGTAATGGTGGTAGAACCATGGTAGTACCATGGTACTACCACCATAACCATGGTACTTTTTTACAAGGGTTTCCCATTGATGGAAATAGTTTCTTCTTGTTCATCATATCAAATCCCCTTATAATTTGGAAAACTTCAATTAGGTCTCCTTTTAACCATCTCTGCTCCATGGAGAATAATCTTAGTTTCTCCAGCCTCTTAACTATTCAACAACAACAACTTTGATTTATATAGCGCCCTCCACGCCGAACGGATACGCTTTCAACTATTCCCCCCAGTCAACTATTCCCCAAAATAAAATGGATCATTCACTTCATGGCTTCTTTTAGTCCTTGCCGAATGCAAATTGACAAATAAATAATATTTACAGAACTGATCTGTATAACACTTTTCAACATTATAGGTTCTGTATATTATGCAAGTGTTGCTATCATCTTAGTTTCAACCAGATGAAACAATGACTAATATCTTGAGAAACAGAAAAACAAAAACACATTTGACCAAAATCAGGTTGGACAAGACAGGTAATTAAAATAGTTTCAGCAGGTTCCATATTGAGTCCAGCTGTGGAAAGGTACAGAATGGCATAAACATTGGTATCGCATCCACAGTACAGTTGCTCTATAGCAAAAACAAATTGCTTGTTACAGAAGCTGGACGTCAATAAACCCAGCAGCAGCGCATAGCTCTACATACATACATTGTAGATAAGAAACTGGAGAGGGAGTGTTTGAGCAAAAGGTCACTGTGGAATAAGGAAGCTGTTCAGCAGATAGAGGCTGTGCAGTGGAGAGCAACAAAGCTGATTCCCAGTGTTACAGAGATGAGCAATGAGGAATGATTAGATAAGTTGGGCTTCTTCAGCCATGAAAAGATGTGTCACTCAGGGAAACTCAGATAGGAATATAAATTCTAAGTAGGATAGAGAGAGTAAATCCAGAATACTTTCAGGCAGCAGAACAGGATTGTGAATCTAGTTTAATTATACAACACATATCGGGAAGTATTACTTTTCATTCAGGCAATAACTGACAGTGAGATAACTGAAGGGTGGCAGAGAAAGCAAGACATTGGATTCCCTTAAGAAATGTCTGATGTTGTAATGGGAGAAGAAAGTCTCGGTATTCAAAGATGATGAGTTCAAAGTGGTTGAAGAGGCTTCTTAGTTCGCACCTCTGTTGGTCCTGCGGGAGGAGCTTGTCATGCTGTAGTTTATTGGCAGTGGGTAGCTTTTGCTGGAAGGTTAGAAGCTGTCAATCAAACCTGACCACCACTGGACCACAGCAACATTCAGCCCATTGAGTCTGTTCCTCTAGTTTTTAAATCATGGCTGAACTGTTAATCTCATTACTTTTGATTCAGTCTCTATGGACTTCCAGGACAGTACATTCCACATTTTCATAGCACTCTTTTGATCTTACTTGAACTAGCTCTCATTTTCTCCACGGAACATTGCCCAACTCTGCCATTGTCTCTCTTCAGGAGCTGCCGAGGCCCACATTTACATATTCGCCAAGTCCAGGTTACACTGTTGAATGCCCTCCTCGCTCTCTCCTTCCTACATAAGATGCAAACAAACCAGAATTTCACTTAGCTCCTCTTGCTCTCCATCTCCTAACAAACTCATAGTCATTGTTCTTGTGTTCAAATTACTCCACAGCCTTGCCCCTCTATACCTCTGTGACCTTCTGCAACCCTGCGACTCCAGCCACTCCCTCCACTCAGTGAACATTGGCCCATCATAAGTTGGTGAGCTTCCAGACAATCTGCCCCTGCTCTCCGGAACTCCATCCCTCTGTTTCACCCCTCCCTCCCCAATTTTAAAGGAAGACCTTTTTTTTTTTACTAATTGTGATTACTGATCACTTTATTTCCAACCCCACTTTTTCCATGCCACTTCCCACTTCCATTTTAGGCTCCCAGTTCATTCTTGAAGCACTTTGAGATTCGTCTGAAGACCTATCTCTTTATGCTCTCAGTCATCTGTCCCCATCTCATGCCTTTCACCTCCTACCCCGAATGAGGATGCTCAGCTGATGCCCTACTGATATGAAAGTTGATGTATAAATGAAAATGAGTATAGTATTGTCGTCCCAAAGTGAAAGGCAATATATAAATATAAAATTGTCATTGTGGTAATTTTAGAATGGTGTTTCTCAGTTTTCCACCACTTTGCCAGAGGGAAAAGGCGTTCATTGCCGAGTTTTCACTTTCCTTTATCTTGTTAAACACCTGAGTCAGACAGCAGCTTATACTATAACAATATTATAATAATACTAATCCTTGCATTTGATTTTCTCGCTTCTGCTCAGTCACCTGTGGGATCCATCTTTGGCCCCCTTTTCTTTCTCATCTATTTGCTCCCTCTCAGTGAAGTTATTCACAGACATGGGGTTAACCTCCCCATGTATGTGGATGACACTCAACTCTATTTTTCCACTTCCAGCTACTATCCCCAGTCCCCTGATTTCTGTCAGCTTGTCTGTTGGACATCAAATACTGGATGAGCACAAATTTCCTGCAGTTAAATGTCAACAAAACGGAAACCATATTCTTTGGCTCCCATCGACATATTTTGTCCTACGGTTCCAACATCCTCAACCTGCCTGATTTGTCCTTAAAACACTCCTAACCCCAGTGCAACATAGGCATCAGGTTGGATCCCTATTTATCCTTCCTACCACATATCTGGTTCCTGACCAGCAACAGTTTCTTCCACCTCGCCCACATCGCCCGTCTCTGACTATACCGCACCCCCAAATCTCCCGAAACCCTTGTCCATACCTTTGCTACCTCACGGCTGGACTACTCTAATGCCCTCCTTACCAGTCTGCTATCCTACAGTGTCCCACAAATGTCATGGGTTCAGTGACCAATTTTTTTTAAAAAGGAATTATTACCTCTGGAAAAGCGATCTGCCAATTGATTAACAACAACAACAACAAAATTACATTTGTATGGAAACAGGCATGTGGAGTACAGAAACTTGCCCAATGTTTTGCCCTGCTGGGAATCAAACGCAGGTCTCTTGCTTGTGAGTTGACTGATCTAATCACTCAGCTATCGCATTCCACTAGGATTTTAGCTCAATTTTCTCCAGAAGGCAAGTATGCTACATTGCCACCAGTTGAAATATTCTACTTGGGGCAGCCATTGAGAAACATCGCCGAACAATAAATGAAATTATGGCAATATAAGCTGTTTTACGCTCCAGAGAAAACAGACTGGTGCCCTGGCTCCATGATAACCTCACTGCCTGTATATCCCAGATTGAGTGCTCTGAGATGCCGTCCGGTGTGGAGGGCGCTATATAGATCGAAGTTGTTGTTGAAGTTGTTGTTCTTGAGCGGATTGTTCAGATTGAGCAATTCAAGAGGCTTATTTGC
Organism: Hydrolagus colliei; assembly: GCA_035084275.1. NCBI lineage: Eukaryota > Metazoa > Chordata > Chondrichthyes > Chimaeriformes > Chimaeridae > Hydrolagus > Hydrolagus colliei. Next base: position 70,932,572 of record CM068744.1, on the reverse strand, counting down.
TGAGGCCTAGTGCTGGGCTTGCCTTGTTTGTACAACAGTGACATAAGAAATGCCTGAGTGGAAGTAGCTCTTTGTACACTGTTCAATTCCGGCTGTGTGTGTGTGTGTGTGTATGAAGATCTTATGAAATTGGAATTGAAGCGTGTACAAATGGTTGCGTCCACTCATGCAATGCTTATCTCACTAACTAGATGGCTGTAGCAGAGCTCTGATGGCTTCACTTGAGACTTGTAAGGAAAATAGACGCTCACGATATTAAAGGGACAGTGGCAGTATGGATCTAGAACTGGCTGGGAGACAGAAAGCAGAGAGTTGTAGTGAATGGTTATTTTTCTGATTAAAGGGAAGTGTACAGTGGCATCCCACTGGGGGTCGGTATTCAGACCATTGCTCTTTTTAATATATATAAATGATCTGGACTTGGGTATAGGGAGTACAATTTCCAAGTTTGCAGAGATACGAAGTTAGGAAAAGTAGTAAATAGTAGGAGGATAGTAGCAAGAGGACATAGACAGAATGGTAAAATGGGCAGACACATGGCAGATAAACTTTAATCTGGAGAAATGCCAGGTGATGCACTTTGTGAGGAAGAATGAAGAGAGGCGATATTGGCTAGATTAGTGGTTCCCAACCTTGGGTCCCGACCCAAAGCAGGGTCGCAGCGATCCTCAGTAGGGTCGCAAAGTTAATCAGAAATTATTATCTTTTCTTTTTTAATGTTGAAAAGTGCCTGAGACGACACTGACGACCAATTTGTATGAAAGACCATACTAGCGAGCTGCGCTGAGTCCACAAAAGAGAGGAGATTTTGTCTTGGCTGAGCTTCACTTCAGTCGCACTGTCCCCCCCTAATGGTTGGGAGGACCTGTTGGTGGCCAATTTAGGGTCGCAGCAAAAACGGTTGGAAACCACTGGGCTAGATAGTACAATTTTAAGGGGGTGAAGGAACAGAGAGACCTGGGGATTCACGTAAGTAAATCTTTGAAGGTGGCAGAACAGGTAGATAAGGTGGTTAAAAAAGCATACGGGATACTAGGTTTTATAAATAGGGGCAAAGAGCACAAAAGTCAGGAAGTTATGATTAACCTGTATAAAATGCTGGTTAGGGTTCAGCTAGAGTACCATGTTCAGTTCTGGGTACCACACTTCAGGAAGGATGTTAGGCATTGGAAAGGGTATGAAGAAGATTTGCCAGGATGGTACCAGGAATGAGGAAAAGTTGGAGAGCCTAGGATTATTCTCATTGGAACAGACATGAGGGGAGTCGATAGGGTAAACATGGAAAACTGTTTCCACTGGTGGGTGTGTCAGTAACTCAAGGTCACAGAGTTAAAATAGTTTCTAGCAGAAGCAGAGGAGATTTGTGAAGATATTGTTTCACGCAGCGAGTTGTTTGAATCTGGAATGCATTGCCTGAAATGATGGTGGCGGCTGATTCAATAACAACTTTTAAAAGAGAGGTGAATGGTTATTTGGGGAGGATAAGTTTGCGGGCTTATGGGGAGAGAGTCGGGGAGTGGGATTGACTTTGAATAGCTGTTTCTGAATAGACCTAATGGTCTTTTTTTGAGTTGTAAACGTCTATGATATGATTCTATGATGAAAATGTGTTTTGACAGTTCACTAGCATTTAGTTAAAGGATTAAAAGAGAAAGCCACGGAAGATTTCAAGTGGTTACATTTCTAGCGATCCTTGAAATACCCCTGAACTTATTTCCATGCCCTCCTCAACCAACACAAAATTAACTCCGGGACATCTAGAGGAATATGAGCCTTTCCTAGACTGATCAGTCAGAACAATCAGGAGTGCTCAGAAAATAAGAAGACCAAGGTCCATCCAGTTTGTTTTCCACTATTCTGGCAATTGTTTGACCTGTCTTGTCCCAAACTACATAATGTATCCCCAGATATAATTTCCTAATAGAAATCTATCTAATTTATTTGATTAGAAACTTTCTGCTTCACCATCTACCTAGGGAGCTTGTTCCATATGTTTACTCCTGGCTCACTGAAGTCGTGTTTCCGCGGAACTGTTCTGAATTTACCCTCATTCAATTGCAGGCCGTGTCCTCTGGTTCTACTGTGCAGTACAAGATAAAGCAGTCAACATTATCTAGAATTGCTCTCCCCTTGCAGTGCTACTAATAATAAAATAATAATCCTTGCATTTGATATAGAGCCTGATCACATCTTCGAGATAACAACAAAATTGCGCTTGTATAGTGCCTTTCACGTCAGGAGGACGTTCTAAGGTGCTGAGACGTGTCAAAGAGCTTCACAGAGTATACTGTAAAATTAATTGACTGTATATTTTGTGGGCAAAATCAGGCAGCCAATAGCAACAGCAGTGTCCCACCAACATTCGTGAATTGAGTGACCAATTATTTTTTATGAACAAATTATTACAACCGGAAAAGTGATTTGTCAATCGACTAACAACTAGATTCCTACTTACTAGAGATAAACAGAGACGGATGGAGTAAGGACACATACCCAACGTTTTGCCCCACCTGGATATCAAACCCAGGTCCTCTCACATGCGAGGTGAGTACCACAGAGCTGCAGGACTCTGCTAAGATCTTGAGAAGAATAAACCCGTACCTTAAAGAGGCTTTTAAGACACTGAATGGGCTTGACAGGGAATATAAGGTGAATTTATTTTTTGTTCGGTTGCAGAATTGAGGGGCTACAATTTCAACTGCAACAACCACTTGCATTTAATATAACAATGAGGTACTACAGTAGTAAAATACGGGAGAGGCTGAAAGGAATTTCTTTACTTGGAAGGGTTGTTATGGTTTGGAATTCTTTGCCGCACGTACTGCTGAGGCTGGATCAAAAGAATTGTTCATATAGAAATGAATATGCAACTGAGCAATAAAAATATTGAGGGAAATGGGGAGAGAGCTGGAAAGTAGAATCAATAAAAAAAGTTTAAGAAAAATAGTTAGCAATCGCACAGACACAATGGTTCCCTTCTGTGCAAAACTAATGTGTATATTCACTTTACAGTATATTATGTGAAGCGCTTTGATTATTATTTTGATTATTATTATTGTGGTTACGATTGTATCACTATGTTCCTGATTGGAGTGGAGCTCAGATGTGTGCCCAGCATGTGGTGGTCTTAGCCCTTATTAGGGTCTGAGACGCCATCTGGCGTGGACGGTGCTATATAAATTGAAGTTGTTGTTGTTATTAATCCGCCACTCCCTCCATTCAGCAGGCTCCAGGCTGCTCCTTGTCCCCTGCCTGGCCCACCCTACCATCAACGATTAGGCCTTTAGTCTCTCTGCTCCCATGCTCTGGAACTCCATCCCACATTCCCTTCATCTTATTCCCTCCTTTGCCCCCTTCAAGATGCATCTCAAGACCTCCTATTTTACTGTGCCTTTTGGTCACCCTCCTACCCATACCCTCCTTGGCCTCAACACATCCTGATCCCAACCTCCTGCTTGGGTCCAAATCCCTGACTGTCCATCACCTTGGGACTTCCTCTCAACATGAAAGGCGCTGTGGAAAGGTAATTTGTTGTTGGTGGTGGTGATCAGATCCACTGCAATGATCTTGAACAATTCACTACAATCCATGAGGTTGACCGAAGGCACAGTTGAAGAGGAGGTCTTGAGACAGTTCTTGAAGGACGCAAACGAGGGGTTGAGGCAGAGGGACTGAGATCTAGAGAGTTGGGCTCTAAATCGCTCACATAAGATATATATACAGTATGTATAATAAAGTTTTAGCAGTTTACAATATATCCTTGAAGCATTTTGAAGAGACTCCACAATGCGATAACACATTATATCAAATGCAAGGATTATTATAGTATACTCTGTGAAGCACTTTCGGATACTAAAAGCATGAAAATGCAAAAATTATTATCAAATGCAAAACTTATTATCATTATATTATTATTGTTCCAGCTCCTTGGATGTTGCACAACCCACCCTACGATCAGTCTCTCTGCCCCGACACTCTGGAACTCCATCTGACAGTCCCTTCACCTCGCTTCCTCCCTTGCATCCTTCAAGGCCGGTCTCAAGACCCTCCTCTTCGATCATGGCTTCTGTTGCCCTGCCCAACTCTCTTCCTCGCTCCCCCCTACCCTGTCCCGCTGCCTTGTTTCGGTCCCGATCTGATTGTTCAGCGCCTTGGGACATCCTTCCGTTGTGAAAGTCACTCTATAAATGTAATTTTGTTATTGTTGCTCCAATGTGAAGGGTAACATACAAGTGTGATTTTTTGATGTTGTTATAAATTATCTGCCTCATTCCTAAATAAAATGATATATAGCCCAGTCTGAAGTTAGGCTGCGCTTACACTGGAGGAGATGGTTTGTGCTATGGTGTTGTTGGCTTCGGCTGCAGAAAAGCTGTGATTACTGTGGATCGGTGTCGGCTCCATGACATCTGGGGGATCTGAATTCAGCTGATTTGGCAAAGGACCCAGGATTCTGTTTGCTTTGTTTATTGCTGCCTCGGATTCCTTTGACATGGAGAGTGATGAGCCAACACCATAAGGTCTTTTTCAGCTTGCCTCTTGGCAGGTTCGATGCATATTGAGATCATCCATTTTTATTTCCTATATGAAGTACCTTGTGTTTCTCTATGCTGAATTTCAACTGCGAGTGCTAAATTCCAAGTGAATACCTCAACATTCACTTTCTGTGAAGCACTTTGAGACATCTAGAAGATGTGATAAGGCGCTGTATCAAATGCAAGGATTATTATTATATTATTATTATTACTATAATATCTATCAAGGTCTCTTTCTTTGTTTGCCTGTTCTCACCCCAACAAGCTTGATGACATCTGCAATTCTAATGACTTTGGAATAAAGTCTGCAAATCCTGGTCATTCATGTAAACACGGAACAGGAAGGATCCCAACACAAACACCTGAGGCATCCTACACTCTTGAGATTTGCTATGATCTAATTATTCTTCAAAGTGTATCCTGCTAATACTACATCTGTTTTTGCCTCTACCACCAACAGGGCATGGTCAGTTCCCTTATGTAGGCCATCCTTACCTGACCTCTGCTCCCTCCCTGTATCCATGGTTTGGCAACCTCCCCACAGGTGAAATTAAATGTGTTCAAAGTACTTTGCACAAATGTACTTCTCTCTGTGAGAAATTTCACCGTGGCAACATTTACCAGCAGTCATCTGCCAGTAAATATTTCTGCTATACAAATGTAATTTGGTTATTGTATCTGACTGCCAAATCTTGTACGAGAATTTGAGAGTGGATCTGCAGATGACCAGTATGCTGAAGGGCAACTTTGATTGACAACTTTGATGTGAATTGACTGGAGTCAGCAATGTGTAAAACCCCTTCACAGTAATTAATAACCTTGCCCAATATATTTATTCTCCAGATCAGAGTGGTCCACCTTCAAAGCCCTCCATGGCTTCACTCCTCCCTATGTCTGTGACCTACTAACCAGTTACCAACCTGTCCTCTCCCTCCGCTCAGCAGGCCCGGCCTGCTTCACTTGTCTGCTCCACCATTGATGGGCGGACCATCAAACTCTCTGCTTGCATGCTTTAGAACTCTATCCCACAGTCGCCACACCGTGCCCCTTCCTTGTCTCCTTCAAGAACCATCTCAAGACCCTCCTCTTTGACCGTATCTTCAGGCACTCTCTTAAATTCATCATCATAAGTGCTGATTGCTGAGGCTAAATTCATTTGAAAGGGAATTAGAAAAGCACCTGTGCATTAAATAAAACACAGAAGGTGTGGAGAAAAAGCTAGAAAATGGAATTAATAAAAGTAATTTAGGTGATTTAACTTAGGTTTAGCTGATAAAACCATTTTGTCTTAAAATTGAAGATGTCACAAAATTACAGAAACATGTTATGCACAGTCTTAGTTTGGGTGCAGCCATGGTCATTTGGTAGCACTCTTATCTCTGATGGTTAACAGTTCAAGCCCCTAATCTGAACTTTAAACTCACAGTCAAATCCAATGCTGAGATAGTGCTGCAATGTCACATTGTTGTTGGATGAAACATTAAACCAAGGATTTGTCTACATATTCAGGTGAACATCAAAGATCCCGTGACACAATTTGAAAGGAGTAGGACATTTTTCCTGGTGTTCTGGACAATGATCCTCCAGATAAAATTGACCTTTACTTCACGTTATTTGTGGAACATTACTATGTGCATTTGCCTACAAAACACAGTCATTACACATTCACCGGTATATCCTGTGAAGCACTTGAGATCCTCCCTGGATGTTAAGATCGCTTTACCAAATGTAAATATTATTATTGTGGAGTCCTGTAGCTTAGTGGTTTGAGCACTTACCTCACAAGTGAAAGCGCCTGGGTTTACTTCTTGACAGGACAAAATATTGGGCAGGTTTCCTTACTCCACACTCCTGTTTACGTAGCAGTAAGTAGAAACCGGTTTTTAGCTGATTGACGGATTGCTGTTTCGGGGGTAATAATACACTTTAAAAAAAATCAATTTACAACTGTTTGTGGAACACTGCTGTGCACAATTGGCTGCTATGTTTCGGCCATAAAATATATAGTAAATTTACTTTAAAGTAAAATTCGGTGAATCGCTTTGAAGTGTCTGAAAAGGTATAATGAGCCATATATCAAATGCAAAGATTCTTATTATTATTACTTTGGATGCCACTTTTCTATAGTTTTTAAAACTAAATTAAGAATGTGTCATAATTCTACGGCAAGACTCGGAGGGGCCTTCCAGTTACTGGGGCAAGAATCCTTCTCACTCGGCTCCTGTTAACCCTGTAAGCCAAACCCTAATGGTGGTCCTAGATAGCAACAGAAAAGCTTGCCAGATGGTACTATATAGCACTAGTTGGTTAGACTCCAGCAATATCCCCCCCAAAACTCTGGGGGCCCCAGGCCTTGACTCGTGTCACCTGTGCCAAATACTCTGGAATTAGGTAGGAAGGATGCATTCCTCCAGGGAGAGCATGCACATTCCATTCCAATAAATATATTTTAAATGGGATACATGAACTTTAGATATTCTTAAGCATGATGATTAGTTTCTGCATGTGTTAACAGACACCCGGCTGACTCCCCCAAAGCTATAATGGCTTACTTCTGAATTTGAGTACACATACCAATCCATGAAGACTTGTTCACTAATGGAATTGTAAGGCTTTTGAAAGAAAATGATTTTGCCTTATTCTAATGTTTTAATTGCTTTGACTATCTCTTTCATACAATTACAATGCCCCACAGATATCACTGGTATCTATTTATCATTCAATCAAAGCAATCACTGAAGTGGATTTGCAGCTATTAGAAACACATCAGAAAGTATGACACAAATGCTTTTATTAACACTTCCATTCAATGGCTGATTCCAGCGCTTTGGGATGTCCTCCCAATGTGAAAGGCACTAAATAAATCTAATTTTGTTGTTGTCATTATCAAGGCAAACAACATGGATTTTTTGTTGTTGAATTCATTGATTTTCTTTTGTTTGCATCAGGCACTCAATGCTGGTATGGGACATTGCAGAGTACTGACCTGCCTCTGTCACTCTTCATATCAATGACCACAGCCTGATGTTCCAAAACTTATGGAACTGATTGGAATAGACAACGGTTCCCCAACTTAGCCCAAACCTGTCAATAACCTATATACATGTCTATAACCTATTCAAAGCAATTTACAGTACATTATTGTCAAGTGTAGTGACTGTATTTTTAAGCAAATGTGGCAGCTAATTTGGAACATAGTGAGCTCCCACAAAGAGCCATGAAGCAAATAACGAAATGTGCTCTATACGATTGTTGGTCAGGATACTGGGAAAGTGGGAGAAAAGTGGGATTTTTAACATCCATCGGAACAGGCAGACATGATCTTGGTTTAGCATCTCACCAGTAGCCTAGACTTCGAACTCAAGAGTTCTGAAGTCAGCCTTGACCCAAAAACATTATGTCTCATCTGGTAACACTCTCACCTCACTCTTAGAGGTGAGAGTGCTGTCAACTGAACCAAACTGGCACCATAGCACTTTTTAAACCTCTTTGTAAAGTGGAGCTAACTTTAAGCCTCCAGTTCATAGCTATGTTGCCATAATGGAGGACATAAACTAAGCATGTCAAAGCCGGATTAACACCGCTAAAGTGACAGGTTGACGAGAAATGCACTTCACATCAATCATACAAAGAACACTTGTTAGGTGCTTAAATTTGTGTTACTGTACATGTTGATATAGAGTTTTCCTTTCCCTTTCTAAATCCATCCATATATCTTTTGGATTTGTACGATGCAGAACTGTTTTGAAGCTCCTTCAATAATTGACAGTTCTTAATGGAAAAGTGTGATGTGTTACCTGAACAATGCTTCTTAAACCGAATGGACTATAAATTTTACCAAAGCACAAAGAGAGAGGTTGGGAGAATTTGCATTTTTACACATAGCGATATTAGGGCACATAATATTCTACCAAAAATTGTGTTTGAAGCAGAATCTAGAATTGCTCTTAAAAGGAGATTAGACAAATAGTTAAAAAGGAAAATAATAATATACTCTACGGAATAGGGGAGGGAATGCAACTAAACAAATTGTTCTTTCAGAGAGGCGGCATAGGTATACAGGGTCAAATGAGCTCCAACGATTTGCTAAGCTCTTCAGTCTTGAAAGAAGGTGTCTTAGAGTGGACCTTATAGAGGGATATATATATACAATATTATGAAATGGGATTGAAAAAGTAAATCCAGGACAATACTTTTAAGATGCACCAAGACAGTAGGACAGGAGGACACAGGTTTAAAGTTGTGAAGGACAAATTCCAGGACGTTTTTCATTTCAAAGGGATAATTAATGACTAGAAAAGGTTACCTTGAGGGACAGGTGTGGCCAAGACACTGGACACACTTAAAAAGCAACTTTACTCTGTGATGGTAAGGTGGTAGGGTGGAGATTCTGGAAGAGGCGGAAATCAAATGAGCAGAAGAGCATTCTTCATCCAAACCAATTTTTTGACCTTGTGAAAATTATATGATTTTTGGAGCAGGGAGACTAAAACAATGGCAAGAATAGATCACAGCTCGCTGAGAGGAATCTCCAAGACAGTTGAAGAGCTGGGATCTGAGAATGGATGATAAAGTAATGATAATAATAATAATAATGATAACCATTAATAAAATGGTTAAAATGGTTACATTTTGCAAAATGTTGTGCAAGTTTTCTTATTCCACACACCTCTGTATATCTAGCAGTAAGTAAGAATCCAATTGTTAGTTATTTGGTGAATTGCTTTTCCTAGTGTAATAATCCCATGAAAAAAAATAGCCACTCAATTCATGACTGTGAAACATTGGTGTGCACAATTGGCTTTGGCCCACAAAATGCAGTACACAGTCAATTCAATTTACAGTATATTCTGTGAAGCTCATTATGATGTCTCGAAGACATGATAAATGCTATATCAAATACAAGTATTCTTATTATTTGCATGGAACATGAAACCCATCGCCAATAGGGTCCTACAGGTTGTGGGTTTGTCCCATGTACATACCCATAAATGGTTCTGGGGAAGCATGTTACAGTAAATCCTGAGACATCTCAAAGGCATTATATCAAACGTTAGGATTATTAGTATTGTCTATACAATTCTAGTTGAAGTAGTTCAGAAAAGTAATGCTACTTTGATGATATTGGAATGAATAGAAAATTTGGTGCAATTTCTATATTTCATTTTGATTGATTGTTGTGCAGAAACCTTAAAGCTTTCAGAGAATGATTAACAGAAATTGCTACTCCTTGGGATTCATTTGTTCCCACCAAAATAATACGTTCAGAGATTTGAGGTAGGCAGTGATTTTAACTAAAAATTAGGGTATTCTATTTTGATGCACCAATTCCAAATCAGATATTAAACAACACATTCTTCCTTTTGCTAAAGAAGTTGTGCTTCTAGAACATTCTGTGAGAAGCCAAACATATTGTGAAATTGTGGGGCTAGTTAATAAACACACATTCAAAACAGTTGGAAGGATTTGATTTTTAATAGAAACACCTCTTGAAGGTTAAGCATTTTCCAAGATTTGTTCAAAGCAATACAGAATGACGTCTTAACAGCATTTGTACTGAGATAATATGTTTTGTCAAATAAACTTATTTATTTCAGATTCTCAAAACTCATATAGAAAAAGCAGGAGAGATAACCAACACAATTTAGCAGACCTGAGCTATCTTTTCCATTGCAATTCACAATCTTATAATAGTATGAAGAGAGTAAGAAAGAACTTACAATTTTATAGCTCCTTATCATCATCAAAAAGTCTCACACTGCCTCACCAGTAATTAATAAGTGTAATGGTTGGGTTTTGTAGGCAAATGCATAGATGTTTTCCACACAGTAAGGTCATAAACAGCCATGAGATGAATGCATGATTTATCTTGCAGCTTGTTAATTATTTTTTCACTGGGAGAAATTCCCTGTCTTGTTGAATAGTGCACCAGGATTTTTTAATGTCCAGTTGAAGAGGCAGACAATCCTTCAGGTAAAATTGATTACTCATTTTAAGATTGTTTGTGGAACCTCGCGAAATGCATGAAATGGTTGGACATTTGGTTTCCAATATACAAGCACTACAGTTGAATTCCCAGTGAGACACTTTGAGAGATGTTGACATTTTTGATGGTGTAACAAAATCAAATTTAATCTGGCCATATTTTGGTATAAATATATCTTTGCTGAATTAGTGGAGGCACGAGGAAAAATGTGAATCGGCGTTGTTATATAAGATGGTCAGAAGGGAAATCAATTGAGAACATAAGAACATAAGAATTAGGAGCAGGAGTAGGCCGATCAGCCCCTCGAGCCTGCCCTGCCATTCGATAAGAATGGCAGGGCAGGCTGTTCTGACCTAACTCTAATTACCCACGTATCCCCATTTCCCCTAATCACTCTATTTTAAAAAAATCTATCAGTCTCTGCCTTGAAAATGTTCAAGGACTGAACATCTACAGCCTTCTGGGGTAGTGAATTCACTACTCTGAGTGAAGAAATGTTTCCTCAACTCTTCTAAAAGGCTGACCCTTAATTTTAAGTCTGTGACCCCTGGTTATAGATTCCTACCAGGAGAAACAGTCCCTCCTTGTCTACTTTATCTAGCCCTTTAAGAATCTTATATGTTTCAATAAGATCTCCCCTAATTCTTCTGTACTGTAGAGAATACAGCCCTAGTTTATTCATCCTATCCTCATAGGTCAGTCCCCTCATCCCAGGAACTAACCTAGTGAATCTACGCTGCACCCCCTCTAAGGCAAGTATGTCCTTTTTTAAATGAGATCAAAATTGCACATAATACTCTAGGTGCGGTCTCACCAAGGCCCTTTTCAGTTGCAACAAGACTTCCCTACTCTTGTACTCTGAACCCTTTGCAATGAATTGATTTGTGTAAATGAAAAAATCTGCTGCTTGTTTCATTGGCTGTGGTCGCCATTCATCACCATATGCCTGATGTGTGATTGCTCGACTGTGAGCTATATGGGGTATGAGCTACTCTGAAACATTGCCCCAGAGGTATTGACAAGAGAAAACTCCCATGGGAACATAAACAACTTGGCCCATTGTTTTTACGATTGACATGATTTGTGTTGCCCATGAAACAAAACTCCTTTTTCAATTCTGTCATCGGATCTTTGATGTCCACCTGAACTGGTGGAAGTGACTAAATCTAATATGAAGGATGCACCTTTATAAATGAATGATAGTTGGTTCAAAATTATCGGGGGGGAAAAAAGCCAAGGAGCTTCACCAGAAAGCATTTCAAAACTGTTGGGTTTCTGTCATTAGTATGTAAAAAACATAGATACAGCAAAGCTCTTGACACTAATAGCTGTTATTACAAAGCACTGAACTCCTCGCAACTGAGTCAGTTCAGTGTAGCAGAATACTTAGTCATTTCTCTACCAACCGTAAATGTTCTACCGACATAACTTTTCTTGTTATTAGTGAATGATATCATCTTCAGGATGTTTCTGTAAGAACGTTTAGAATGAATAAGTTCCATGTCACTTTCAAGAATTTTATTGGGGACATTGAACATCTTGGGTCCCATTAAACGTCACCAAAAATTATTTCTACCAGACTTGATTAGTGTTGCTTTTTAGCTGCTCAATGTTAATTTCAGAGATGTCCATCCCGATTGATAATCCTTGCCACACTGTGTTCTAACATTATACAAAATGGAGTCTTCTATTAAAACTTTACCAGAGAATGTCCCCATTGTTTGTAACACCTTTGTGTGATAGAGTGCAATGGAGTTAGACCCTATTCCAATACTCAATGCCTTAAAGTCCCTATCCCCATCTGCCTACTAGGCGCGAGCAGATTTTGGAATACTAAACTGTTAGAAGGTTACGAGAATATCATATTAGAGAGGGTGGGAAGTTCCAAGAAATATGATGGCCCTATTGGCAAGGTTGGAAAAACAGCTGGGGAATGAAACCACTCACGTTTGATAAAATAGTAGGTCATATTTTTAAATTAATTAATACTTGATGGCCTTTGGTGGTCATTGCAGTTAAAACCATAACAACATTAGAATTGATAGGCAAAATAAAATCAAGGTTTATCCAGTTTGCCTTCCACCATCCTGGCAGTCACATATACGTGTCATGTCCCAGACTAGTTTTATTCCCTTAGATGTTTTATGTATACCTATTCAAGGAGAGAACTTTTTCTAGCAATTTATCATATAGAACAGTGTTGCTTTACAAGTGGCAGTTGACAAGCGGAATAACTGCTTTGTAAAAAGAGTGGCAGCCATTTTGTACTTGTTCCTCAACTAGATATGAAGTAAATGGTCAAGTGACTTGGAGGATTCTTCCTTCATTTTTCTTCCTCTCTAAATAGGGGCACCGAGGCCACCTGAAACACCACAATTTTTGCTTTCACCAGCAGGCTTAGCAAAGACAGGAATTCAGGCATCTGATCTTCTAGGCTATGTGGTAAAACTTGCAGAAATCCTTAAATCCCTTTACGGTGCATCTTTCTCTGCTCATCTTCAAAACCCTCTTAACATCTTTGGCTGTGCCTTCAGGCAACACCCTTAGTATCTCACTCCTTTTCTACCCACTCGGTGATCCACATGCTTTTGTGAAAGACTTTGAGATGTTCATTTTCAGAGACAAGCCCTACATAAATGCAAGCTGTTAGCTGAAGTCAATGGTTTCTTGATTTTAAGTTCCTCACACTCTTTTCAAATCCCTTCATACCGTGGGAACCCCCATCCCCACCATCAACACCTACCTCTCAGATCTTCTTGCTCCCCAACCCACAATCTGCTGCCACCATTTGATTGGTTCTGGCCTCCTGCATGTCCCTCGTGCCTCCATTCCACCTCTGGTGGCCGCACTTTCAACCACTCTGGTTCATTGTTCCTCTATCCCTATGTCTTGCCCCTTCCTTCCCTATCTTCAGATTGTGCCCAATGACCTTCGTATTTGACGGTGCCTGGCTCAGTGCCATGCTCCGCCACTGTCAAGCACTCTGCTACCCTGCGTGAGGAGCAAGTGCAAATTGTTGTTGTTGAAAAACTTGCAGTTGGTGGGAAATGGCAAAGTAAGGTGAGGAGCCAACAGCCTTAAGCTCTTGGGAAATAATTAATTAAGGGTAGGAGAAAATGCAGTGTGCATTCATTTTAACACAGGAAGGAGCATGAGTGTGGAGGATGGTGTATTTGGAGCTTGTGAAATTTCAGAAGTAGGTATCTGCTGTGCAGCTGTCAACTGTAGAAACAGGTTAACCACACAACCTAAAAACAGCACTTCTTCCTGAGTGAGTATTAGGGTGACAGAATGCCGTCAATTCACAATCCAGACCATTGCTTAACAGCAACAAAAGATTCTGTGGGAGAAGCCAATTTTGCTATCACTGGGGTTCAGTTAATAACTCTCCAGAAAGCTTTAGTCAGTTTAATTTTCTTCGGAGCTTGCTGTGCACTTCTTTTGTGTGATTAAATTCACACCAGCATCCTTCCTTCAGGAGGTGGATAGGAACTATCTCACAGGCGTGCTTACCATAAACAAGAGCATTGGCAACAAATATCACAGCCACAGCCTGGAGGCTGAAAGATATTTACTGCAAAAGAGAGAAGTGTAATGAAGAGCTCCAAATGGACCCATAGACAACAAAAGTATCTGCCCTTCTTCAGGATGTTGTGGCGTTTTCCTTCATAGGAACAATCATTTGTGGGGAGAGGGTGGTGGGTAGGGATAAGGAGATATGTGATGCGAAAATTAACACTTGGAACAAAATTGCATTCAACCCAATTGATAAGTATGCAGTGTCTGGCTGCTGGATATAACTCCTCACTCCTTTGGTGTGATGGATAGCCCTATTGGAATACCACAATACGCCAATGGATCAATGGATGAGCAAATTGCATTAATAGTGTTCTTCACGCAGGATGGCATCTCAATCTCAGAGAGTCCTGCACAGAGATAGGGAAGGGAGAAGCCTGACTCCAGCATAATAATGGGTCCAAAGATTTCAAGTCTGCCATTGTTGCCTCAGCTACATTGAAGCAATGAGAATCTAATATCCTTTTTTTTTAGTGCTTGTTTGCAAGAAGACCATCAGATCCCGAAACATGATTGTAAAGTTGAATGTACTGTAGTGACATTTTGAAAATCTGCTTTGTGGGGATACATAGTATATGTTGCAGTCCTTTTGGATGCTGAGCAGCTGCTGCTTTCACAATCCAGCAAATCTTTATAAGAACAAAATAATAAAAGACCTAGGTCCATTCAGTTCGCCTAGCACCAACTTAGCAGTCACATGCACATGCCATGTCCTATCTATTTACTGTATCTCATGATATTATTTGCTGATAAGACCGTTAAAATCTTCTATTTGATATTGTGCCTTTTATGTTAGGAAGATATCTGAAAGTATGTTACAGGATTTAAAGTGTAGTGACTGTATTTTGTAATAATAATAATCCTTGCATTTGATATAGCGCTTTTCATGTCTTCTTTGTGGAGCTCCTGTGGCTCTGTGGTTAGAGCACTTGTCTTGCAAGCTGGGGAGACCAAGCTGGGGAGACCTGTGATCGAATCCAGGCAGGTCAGGACGAAACTTTGGGCAAGTTTCCTTACTCCACATGCCTAATAATAATCTCTCCAAAAAACCACAATAATAAAATTGGTCATTTCCATCCACGACTGTCTGTGGGACACTGCTGTGCGCAATTGGCTGCCGCGATTCACCCACAAATATATACAGTCAATTCACCTTACAGTATATTCTGTGAGGCGTTTTGGGACATTGATAAGATGTGGAAAGCGCTATATCAAATGCAAGGATTATTATTATTATTATTATTCTAGACGTCTCAAAGCGCTTCACTGAATATACTGTAGAGTGAATTGACTATAAACTTGTGGGTGAAAAGCGACAGCCAATTGCGCACTGCAGTGACACACAAACAGTCGTGGATTGAAATGACCAATTTTATTATTGTTTTTTTTTGGAAGGATTATTGTATTAGGCGTGTGGAGTAAGGAAACTTGCCCAAGGTTTCGCCCTGACCTGCATGGATTCGAACACCGGCAAACATGGCAGCCAATTAGCACACAATACTATTCAACTTGCAGCCATGAAGTGAATAACCATTTTTTGTTGGGGGGATTGTGAGCCAGACACTGGCAGAAACACCCTTCCCTTTTCAAATAGTGCTGAGGGGATTTTAAAAATCGATATGGACAGGTAGACGGAACCTCAGTTTAAAACCCCATTCATAGGTTGCCACCTCCAGTGATACAGTGCATCCCTTTGACAGTACTAGACTGTGAGCCTAGACCCTCCAAGTCCCATTGTGGAGTTTGAAACCACAAAGGTGCTGAGTCAGAGGTGAGAGTGCTATGAACTGAGTCAGGCCACCACACATTCTATCAATAAAATAAAGTATTGTTATTAATTTCAGTTCTTCTCGTGAGCTCTCAAGACCGTGAATGGGGGTAGACACTCACTGCTCACTGCAGATACCGATCAGATAAGATCACCTCATTGCCCACAGAACTAACCTTAGATTAAGACAGATGGTGGTAGCTGCAATAACTGAAAATAAATAAAGTTTTGCTTACAGGAACATATATCCCACCCCACCTGTCATCCAATCTGCCATTCTGATCATTTCCATAGTAGAATATAACATGTTTATCCAAACTGTAATACAGCACTTGTCTTAAAACAGTCTAAAATTATGGAAATTGCAATACAATCTAATGGTTTAAGCCGCACCCACTAATGAGGGCTAATTGAAGTTTGTATATCAATAATGTCAATTTCCTAATGTCACAAAATAAAGCCTATGGAATTTTTCTAGGATCTTAAGACTAGTTATTTTACTTTTCATTCCAAATTCTATCATTAACATAATTATATTTATCTTGCACTTTACCTAACTCACATATTTCAGAGTTGACCTTCAAGTAGTTTAACTTATTGCTACAAAACACTTTCTCTTCTCATTGATTTACATATTCAACTGTGATATGAGAATCAAGGACAGTGGCCTCTTTCCTTTCGCTCTTTATTTGACTAAACAGACTCGTCTTTATGGAGGATCAGGACTAATTTCATGTCATGGTGCTTCACTATGTTGCAAATATTCCATCAGAGATCACTGCATATCGCCAGATTTCTGCTATGTCTAATTAACATTTTACATTAGTAGCGGTTTGGGGAATCCTGTAGCTCAGTGGTTAGAGCACTTGTCTCAAAACTGAGAGACCTAGGTTCAATTCCAGGCAGGACGAAACCTTGGGCAAGTTTTCTGACTCATAGGTATTTTGCCCACAAATATACAATCAATTCACTCTATAGTATATTCTGTGAAGCGCTTTGAGACGTCTAGAAGATGTGAAAAGCACTATATCAAATGCAAGGATTATGATTATTATTATTATTATTAGAGCAAACATTGTTGTATACAATATAATAAAATCCTTGCATTTTGCATTGTACCCATAACAACAAAGCGTTTTGTAGATAATTGCTGCCCACTGTCACCATGGATTTGCAGATAGGAGCAGCAGCCAATTTACAGCAATGCGCCTGCAAACAGCTGTAAAATGAATGGCCAATTTATATAACGTTTGCAAAGTGTCATAGAATCTTTCATATCAAGCCACAGAGGTAATTGACAGCTCAGTGTAAAATCATTTCCAAAGGATGGCACCTGTGACAATACAGTGTTTTCCCCCCACCCTCCAGTGATGCACTCAAGTCATTTTAGATGAATGTTGGGCACATTGAGCCAATTGATCCAGGCTAACACCTAGCTTTCTGCTTGAGGATGTCTTGGGGTGGTCCTCAGTGTTGATTCTTGGGATTGAGACTAACGTTCTTTAATCTCTAAAACTAGGTATGTTTTCAGTTATTCCCTCCTAAAGTTAAGAAGATTTCATTTCTCTCACAAAATACACAATCAATTCACTTTACAGTATGTTACAGTATATTCTGTGAAGCGCTTTTCATATGTCACAAAGACATGATAAGGTGTTTTTATCAAATACAGGATTATTATTATATTTATTCAGATTTAGCAGGAAATCTCTATCCTTTGGGGCATCAGTGCAGATCCAACATCACTGAGTGGGAGAATGCAGACTTCAGCTCTTGCTTCCACTCCAGCCCTGACCTGAGAAAAGCACCAATTGTGGATGAATCATACAATCGCAGAACCTTACAGAATAAAAAACAGCCCAAATGCAAGGATTATTATTACTATTATTATCCCAATTGTTCTATCCATGTGACCTGGGATCTATCACACCATTAGAGCATGATTTTTTATTGTGCTTCATTGATAATAATAATAATCTTATATTTGATATAGCTCCTTACCACAAAGTGCTTCAGAGAATTTACTGTAAAGTGTATTGATTGTATATTTTGTGTGTGAAACACGGTAGATTATTGCTCACAGCAGTGTTCCACAAACAGTCATGGATTGAAGAGACCAATTGATTATTATTATTTTAATTTTTTGAAGGATTATTACCCCAGGAAGAGTGATCCGCCAATCAACCAACAACCAGGCTCCTACTTATTGCTAGGTAAACAGAAGCATGTGGAATAAGGAATCTTGCCCAACATTTTGCCCTGTCAAGACTTATAACCCAGGTTTCCCACTGGCGAGGCGAGTGCTCCAACCACCGAGCTACAAAATTCCACCGAGCAAAGTCTTGATAGGGTTAGCAAAAACCATAATTAGCTCTCGTGTTTAACAGATTTTTTCTGTTTCAGATGCTAACTGACATGTTTTGCTGCACTGCATTAACAATTCAGTGCTATTTCCTTTTGCTGTCTGTGTAGCTGTGCTCATTAGGAGATGTGTTGGGACTGAGAAAGCATTTGACAGAGAACTCTTACAAGATGCAATGAGCCTTCACCCATCAGATGTAGGTAAGGGAAAGCAGAGCGGGTCATGGCTTGGATGCGCGGTTGGAAAGACAATTGAGGATCAAACAAGACACCTAGGTTCCTAACTGGCTTGGTGAGGTGAACTATGTTACCATGGAGGTTGATGCTGCCAGGGCCTGATGTGTGAAGATGCTGGCATAAGCCAATCAAGGGGGCCTCAGTCTTGTTGACATTCAACTGTAGAGAGTTAGTTCTCATCCAGGACTTGATGTCTGACAGGTACTGTTAGGACAGCAGTGGTCCTGGAATTGAGTGTAGAGGCAGAAAGGTACAGTTGGGTGTCTTCCGTATACATGTTGAAGTTGACCACATGTCTGTGGAACATGTAAGGAGGAGCAAAGGGACAATCAAAGAGATACATTTTCAAGACGGTTCTGAAACTGTGATATAAAATCATTAATACAAAATACATGAAAAGAAATAGGAAAGTACCCCCAACAAAAATCCACCCCCCACCCCATCCCTCCATGCACCCATCCCATACCTCACCCACTACTCAACCATCCATCCACAGACCCACCCCTAACGCACTCGATGACACACCAACTCCCACCAACACACTCACACCCCAACCCACTAAATCCACCCACCACGCAACCCATTCACCCACCCCATATACCAGAAGTTGAGAACTTTGCAATGCCACTGAGCAGAGTCCCACCATAGATGTTTCAAAGCTGCTCTAAGAGGAACTAAGAAGAAAATATCTATCCTATTTCTAAGAAGAATGACCTCCAATTTCTCACTATTTTCATTGCTCCTAGAATAGATTAATTCCCTTGTTCTACCTTGCTGACGTTAATCAGTTTTAACCAAACTGACAGACTCTGTTTAGGCTTTTGTTTTAGGGTGGTTTAGGGGATGGTTCAGAGTTTACCTCCACCACTGAAGCTAAAGTAAGGTTTGGCTTCTTCATTTCTAACGAGGCCAATGCAAAGGTTTCATGAAGGTTGGACTGGATTTAGAATTTAGTTCAGTGATAATCTCCTCCTAATCTAGAGAGGTTAATAAAACAACACGCAGGCTATGACAGGCAAATGCGACCCAAAGATTTTGTTTCGTCTGTACATTTTTGGGGGGGAATTTATTTTTATTTGCCTACTGAAAACAGTAACAATGTGCCAAGAGATGGGGCCAGGGATGCCGGGAGTTACAGGCCCTGGCATGTCCCAAGCCTTGTTCAGTTAGTTACATCCTGATCTTCAGAAGTATGAAATAATCCTTATTAACGACAGTCCAATTTTACTGCACGTGATATCCCTGGTTTAATCTGAGTGCATGCAAAGTCATGAGTCTGGGCAGAGAAAGCACAATCTGCCAAACTCCATGGGAACCTGCCTCAGTTTTATGAAGACAATTAAAAGGAACACCATTCAGCAAAACAAAATGAAGGGCCAAGTCTGTTTATCTTCATTCAATGGACTTCTCCATGTCTGTTTGGTCATTATTTTGGATCAGCTGGGTGTCTGATTGACACATGTGGATATTTAGCAGCATTCTTATGAGTTTCAAACCAAACTGAGATTTCCATGCATCCCACCTACACATGAAAATTCCACAGATATTTATTGGAATGGTATGCACAATCTCTCCTACTTTTACTAATTCCGGAAAGTATGAGGCACAAATCAGGAAGAGCAAAGTCTTGGAGATCTCAGTGAGTGTTGGTAGGGGTGCTGCTGCAGTCTAAACCACTGAAACTGCATATTTTGCCATTGATATCACTGTCTGGTAAGCTTTCTTGCTGCTTGTTCAGATAGGATCTCCCTACACATTGGGGCTTTGGCTTGCAGGATTAATAGGAGCTGAGTATAACAGAAACAACAAAATTACATTTGCAGAACGCCTTTCACATTGTGAGGATGACCAAGGTAGTGAACAGACAAGGGTCAAGAACCAAGCATGGTGAGTGGGGTGGTGGGGGTGGGAGGGGAGGGGAGGGGGGGTGGGGCAGTGGAGGGTTGAGCTGAGTGAGGCCAGAGAGGTAGGATGGTGGCTGAATGCATGGTGAAAAAGGAGGGTCTTGACTTGGGACTTGAAGGAGGCAAGGGAGGAAGCAAGCAAGGCCATGAACCACCCCACACACTACCACCCCACACACCACCACCCCACACACCACCACCCCACACACCCACACAGGGGATTGTGGATGGAGTTCCAAAGAGTGAGGGCAGAGAGGCTGAAAACTCGGCTGCCAATGGTAGGGCTGGTTGGGCAGGAGTCATGGAGTAGGCCAGAGCCTGCTGAATGGAGGGAATGGATAGGTTGATAGGGGGTCAGTAGGTCAGAGAGATAGGAGGGGGCAAAGCCTTGGTGGGCCTTGAAAGTGTGGATGATGTTTTGAATTCTATCCTCTAAGGCATGGGGAGCCAGTGGAGCTGGGTGAGGGTAGGAGTGATGGAGTCATGGAGCCTGGTTTGGGAAAGGATACATGCTGTAGAGTTTGGGATGATCTGCAGCATGTGGAGGGAGGAGTAATTGAGTCTTGAGGTGACAAATGTGTGTTTCCAGTGGTGGAGATGGCAATGCTGTGGAGGTAGTGGATGACAGTGCTGGTCATGGCACAGATATGGGGAAGAAAGGACAGTTGAGGGTTGAACATGACACCCAGGTTTCTGACTGGCTTGGTGAGATGTAGTGTGCATATGTGGAGCACTGATGCTGCCAATGCCTGAGGTGCAGAAGTGCTGCGGTGAGCCAATCAATAAGGTCTTGGTCTTGCTGACTTTCAGCTGTACAAAGTTATCACTTATCCAGCACTTGATGTCTGACAAGCAGTCTTGCCTGGTCAGGACACCAGTTGTCCTGGAATTGAGAGTGGAGGCAGCGATAGAGTAGGTGTCATCTGCGTATAGGTGGAAATTGACCCCATGTCTGCGAATGATGTCACATAAGGAGAGCATGTAGAGGTTGAAGAGGAGTGGTTTGACAACAGAGCCCTAAGGTACACCACACAAGACGTGTGGGGCTGCAAGAAAAACCATTACTGGAGAGAAATTCGAGATGCTGTGTGAGATAACATTTGAACCAGTCCAGAGGCTTGAAGGTTGAGAGGAGAAGCTGTGCAGAAGCATTGAGGGGTCCCTGATGTCGAAGACAACAGAGAGGTCGGGGAGGGCAAGGATGGTATTATGGAGGTGAGTGAGGAGAATAAATCAGTGCAGGAAGTAGGTCATAGGGGAAAGGAGTTCAGATGACTCCAGGGCTACGTAGAGGGATTGTGGGGAGATTTTCTTCCAGGGGTAGTAGAGAATGGAGGTGGGTTTGGAGGCAGTGAGGAGAGGGGTTGAGGAATACGATGGTATGTATCTGGTGGGCAACCCAGCTCAGCATGAAATGTGCAAAAACATTGCTACCATCTGTTGGAAACTGATGGATAAACTTTATTCCAATTAGTCGAATAAAGTTAGAACATATTGGCGCCATGAACTGGAGAGTATCAGATTGACCCTTGATCTGGGAGGTATGAGGTAAGGGCCATCTGGACAAGAAAAAAGACTTTGAGAAAAGGGCTGAGATAATAGAATGTGTGTCTAAAGTCTTCAAGGGTAAATTCTCAAGCCCGGCAGATGAATTTGCAGGCCTCCCTCCAGCCCAGGTTGGACAGGACAAAGAGGGAAATAGAAGGATAGGATCACTAGTCTTGATATCAGGCAGGAAGAATGTCTATGTAGGTTAGCATAAACAAAGCGCTCTTCTCGTAATTGGTACTAAGATAAGGAAGATACTATGATTTCATTCCCGGGAGCTATCATTAATATTGTTAGACAGGACAAAGAAGAAGTTAGAATACAAGAAACACAGGGCAAGAGGACTTCTCTGTATATCTAGGAGAGAAGTCTAAAGGAAAAGTTAGACCTGCAGGACCGGACCAGATGGGGTGTGAATATAGCAGCAGACGTTAGAACACCATCTTGAGACCAACTGACAATCGATTCAACTGATTCCTGATTTAACCCAGCAGTATACTTCTGTAATTATAACCAGTCTGTATTTCACACTGTTTGGGTATATATATATTAAAAAACGCATCTTTATTAAGGATTGTTGGGTCATCATTTGGACTCTCGGGATCGGTAAATCCCAACACATCTTCCTATCCACAGCTGGATCCTCATCCATAGATCCTCATCCTCACCTTCAAGGCCATTGCCCCTGCCTATCTCTCCAACCTGCTGTCTCCCTATCAGCCCGCCCATCCCTTCTGCTCAGCAGGCTATGGCCTGCTCCATGTCCACCACCCTAACTGCCCCACCATTGGTAGCTGGGCTTTCTGCCTCTCTGCTCCCACATTATGGAACTCCATCCCACAATCCCTCCACCTCACTTCCTCTCTTTCCTCCTTCAAGGCCAGTCTCAAGACCTTCCTCTTCGATCGTGCCTTCTGCTCCCCTCCTAACTCTTCCCTCTCTCCTACTCTCCTTCCCCTTCGCCCTACCCCAACCCTTCCCCCACTGCTCGGGTCCCGACCTGATTATTCAGCGCTTTGGGACATTCTCACGACATGAAAGACGCTCTATGAATGTAACTTTGTTGTTGTTGTTGTTGGATATGTGTCCTTACCTATTTAGTCATGTTTCCCACCAGTTGGAGGTGCAGAGAATAAGAAGTAGCTTCTTACCTCACTGCAAACCAATCAAGATGGATTCTAGGCATTAAATGTATGAACTACCATCATGAAATCAAACTCCGGATAACGTCTTCCAGCAGCTGATGGCTCAAGCCTCAGAGGTTCCTCTCAAGCTATCTGGTAGTCATTTGTCTTCGATGTGGTGGGAGAATATTTTCAGAACAGCAACAACAACAACTTAAACTTATAAAGCGCCTTTCACGTCGGGAGGACATCCCAAGGCGCTGAAATGACAGCATGCGACATCTCAACAACGTTTATGTTCTCAAGGGTCAAGTTAAGTTCCAAGTAACAGGCATATACAGCGTTAGTTGCTCAATCTAGGTCCTCATGTTGAGAGGCCTTGAGAAGCGTCAAATGTCCTGTGTGCCTGTTTGTGTGGCACTGTGTCTACCAGCTTGTCTAGGGCAGTAGTACTCTCAAACCTGGTGCAAAAAATCGGTGTGTCAGGCCTACATCAGTGATTTGAGTTCACAGTCTATACTGACACTTCAGTGCTATATTGGTGGAGTAAATATGCTGTAATTTGGCAGAGATCCTGTCTGCCTATTCCTCCCTGGATGTCAAGGACCCTTTGGAACTTTTTGTGAAAAGAGCTTGATCTTCATAGGGGGAGGTCCTCTTAAGTGCCTGGTTTACTTCCAATTACTGGAAAACCATTTTCTTTCAGATTTTCATATGAATGAAGTGCCACAAGAACAACATTTTAAAAAATTTGTACAGTGTCTTTCATGTCGGGAGGATATCCCAAGGTGCTGAACAGTCAGCGGTCAGAATCCAAGCATGGCCAGGGTTGGGATGAGGGAGGACAGAGAGGGAGGAGGGTGAAGGCATGTTGGAAAAGGAGTGCCTTCAGTCGGGCTTTGAAGAAAGCAAGGGAGAGAGCACAGTGAAGTGATTGTGGGATGAAGTTCCAAAGTGTGGGGGCAGAGAGGCTGAAAGGCTGGCCACCGGTGGTAGGGCAGGTTGGGTGGGTGACATGGAGCAGGCTGGAGTCTGCTGAATGGTGGGAGCAGACAGGTTGATAGGTGGTCATCAGCATATCAGAGAGCTAGGAGAGGGCAAGGCTGTGGTGGGCTTTGAAAATGTGGACGAAGATCTTGAATTCTATCCTCTATGGGATGAGGAGCCTGTGGAACCAGGTGAGTGTGGAAGTGAAGGGGTCATGGAGCCTGGTGTAGGAGGGGACATGAACTGTAGAGTTTTGGATGATCTGCAGCTTGTGGAAGAAAGAGTTGGGGAGGAACAAAAACAGAAGTTGCTGGGGAAACTCAGCAGGTCAGGCAGCATCCATGGAGAAAGGAAAAAGTGTCAACATTTCGGGTCTACAACCCTTCATCAGAACTGATGAAGGTGTCTTTCAAAGACCTTGGAAAGAAAAGGGAGGTTGGAGATGTAAAGCAGGGATGTGCATCTAGGGAAGACTTCTTCAAGATTGGTGTGATTTTAGCTATTTTGAGGGGATGGGAATAGTGCCGGATGATAGGGATTGATTGATGGTGTCAGAGAGTAGAAGGGTGAGGAGGTGGAGTTAGGAGGTGAGGACAGGGGTGGAGAAGTGGTAAAAGGAGCAGGTTATGTGCTTCATGGTCGATATAGTTGTGATGATAGAGGTGGGGGCTGGGGGTGGAGATAATTTTGAAAATGTGGAATGTGTGATGTGTAGGGGTTGGGTGTGTGGTGGGGAGATGGTGAGGGAGTGGCAGTTGGGAGTGCAGAGACAGCTGGACATATTCTCTTGATTTTGGATTTGAGGAAAAAGGCGAGGAATGAGGGGAGTGGGGGGGCGGGTTGGAGCTGGTTGGTGGTGGAGAATAGGAGCCTCGGGTTGCCCTTCATCTCCAAGATTATCTTGGAGTTGAAGAATGATTTGGCAAAGGTGGGAGAGGTATATTTTGATGTGGTCTAACCAGATATACTGGTCGACCATTAGTCCAGATTTGAGCCAGTTATGTTCAGCGGCCCATACTTGACCCTTGAGGGAACGGATGTGGCTGGTATATTAGGGTGAGTTTTGTGCATAGGATGCAGTTTGGGAGGTGAGGAGGGCAAGGGCATCGTGGGTAGTGGCAGAGTATTATGGAGGAGAGTGAGGGACTGGGATAAGTCAATAGAGAGTTAGGCCATAGGAGAAAGAGTTCAGGTGACTCCATGGCTATGGAGAGGGATTGCAGGGAGATGTTCTTCCTTGGGCGGTAGAGGATGGAGGTGGGTTAAGTGGGCAAGGGATCGAGAAGTTGAAGGGGTGATCAGATATGGCCTTGTTGGTGATTGTGATCAGGATGAATAACTGTTGTTCCTAAATCCTTGCAAGAATCACACCATTGCTGCTTAATTGCATACTTAAGCACACATTGCAGTTTTATAACCCGATTAACCCATGGGCTATTAGCCCGACTTATATTTTTAGACTCTGCATTCTACAACAAAAGTGGGATTTGGCCAACAGAACATTCTGGATATCGTATCTGCATAATTTTAAGAGCAATCCTGTCAGTCCCATTTTTCTGCCCTTTCTTCACAATCCTGAGGCTGACTGTTACGTATTTATCTAATTCCTTTCTGAAAGCTAACATGGATTCTCAACCATTTTATAGCCCATCTCTTTGGTCGGTGAAACAGATTCTCCTAACCTCCTTGTTTGCTAACTACTTTAAATTGATGTCCTCCAGTCACTGACTCATCAACCAATGGAAAAAACTTCTCTCTATTATAACCTCTCATAATTATAAAGATCTCTAGCAGATATTACCCCTCAAAATGTCTTTGTTTCACACACTTGTCTACTTCTCTTTTGTAACCCATAATGGACTCTGCTTCTCCCACCTTACTTGGCAGAATATTCTAAACTACAGTGACATCCACATCCTCTTTGTTAATTAAGAGAAAGAATGCCATCAATGTCACTCCTTCATATCTCAGCAATTGCAAGAAGAAGGCTGTTCAGTCCACTGAGCTTGTGCTTGTTCAGATCTGATTGAGAATCAATCACAACATCACTTCACTCATAGTAGTTTTAATGCTTCTTTGTCATTGTTTTTTTTTTAAAAAAAAACTTACATTACAACAATCTTCTTGTGATACTTTTTTTCCTTTGTAGAAAAAGAAACACATAAATACACAATTTCCAATAAAACAATTGGACATTCCCACCTCTCCTCCCCACCCCCAAATAAAACAGTCAGTTAGCTTGAGTTCCATAAGACATTCTTAACACTGTAAAACACAGCATGTTTGTGAGAACTGGAGACCCATGGTAAGATGGAAAGGAATCTGCAGACAGTTACTTAGCACTTCAATGGCTCCATTACTTTTCTTATTCATCTCTTTGTCTCGTTGGTTACTCTATCCACTTTTCTGTTCTTCTCTTCTGGATGGGTCACCCTCATTTTCCCTACTCATGGGATACAGTTCCGACAGATACCCTACCCTGCAAAACCTCATACCAAGAGGCCATTCACATTAAAAACCCACAGGCTTTTGAGCAACTCAGAGAAGTCGATTTTATGTCCTCCCATGATGGTTACACATTTGAGATACAGAACATTCAGGCCCACCTAGTTGCAATGGTAAAGAACCAGCAATGACCTGAAGCACCCAAATTCCACCCAGTCTAAGCCTTTAAGACTATTTTATCTTAAAACATAAGATTATATAGAACCTTGGAAAATTCTTCTCAGATTAAGATTGATACTTATTTTTAATAACTGTAGAAAATTGCTTCTAAACTGAATTTAAGAATGTTCCACAATTATGCACAATCTTGTCTCACAATGCTCAGATTGTCTCATAGACTAAGACAAGCAATTTCAGGTTTTGGGGAAGATTTGATTTGTTTTCTCCCTTTTTATTTTTGGGGTATTGAAGCCTATTACTGGGTAGCCTTGTCTCAACAAATTTGCCAAGCCTTATTTTTGCTGGGAGAAGAAGAGAGAGAGGGAAGGGCCTTGAACCACATTTCAATGAAAACATTCTTTCAGTGGTAGGGCAGGCCCTGAATATAGGCACAGAGGCATGTGGAGCAGCAAGCCTACCAAGGCCCATGTGCAATGGGAAGTGTGTCTGAAAATCAAGCTCTGCGGATAAAGCAATGGTACAAACAATTTACCATAGAACCACTGAAATCTATTACACAGTAGGAGGCCCTTTAACCCATTGTATTAATTTTAGCAGCCAATGTAACTTTACAACGAGGAATGACTGACAGTGGGTCAATGTGCGGGCAGATCAACCATTCATCTGGGGTGCCTTAACTAATGCTGGCACAAACTATTTCTCACTTAGATAGTGTGTTTCTAGATTCTAGCCTTTAACAGTCAAGCACAAGATAACTGTGAATTTCAGACACTTTCTCAGTGGCCAGAAACACTTAAAGACCATTGTGATGAAAAATAAGATTCTTGCATTTGATATGTGCTATCTGATTTGATATTCATTACTAGTGTAACTCAGTTTGGCCATCATTCTGTTCAATGGGACTGAAAGGCCCTGAAGCTGCTCAGAGAACTATGCCACTATGTAGAACTGCTACGTAGCTATGGAGGCCCGCAGGTGGAGGTGGGTGGGGGGGTTGGGGGGGCCTACATGTTACTTTTTAACATGCTGGAAATCAGCTGGATGATTATTTGTGGGGCTTTACTGTGTGCAAAGGATCCATCGCATTTCCTTCAAAATACAATCATTACACTTGACAGAAAAGTTCAATATTAAAGGTGTTAGATCAAATGCTTTTGATTTTTTTTTATTAGATCAGCCTGGGAATATGACCCTCCCACTTATCTCCAATTTCGGCACAAAGGTAATTGATTTTGCCACCTGCAGAGTACAGGGCATTTGGATGATGTTTATGGGTTACTGGCTTAACTTTGGTAGGCAAAAGCTTAGATTGGAATTGGAGCAGCAACAATGTTCAACAACATTGACCAACAACAATGTTCAAGACTCCTGACCCTATCAATGGTGTTTGTACAGATCTTGGACAATGACGACACATGTTGCCAACCATGTCTCAGGAAAGGTAGAATTAATACAGCCCCATAAACTAACCATGCCACAAATAGATACATACATAAACTGATGTCACAAAAGATGTAGTGAAATATGTAATGTTCCTTTTATAATACCAGCATAAATATAGCCAGCATAAATTACTAGATGGTAGTAACCCCTCCAGATAAGTGATTTCTCCCTCCTCAGATTGAAGCAGCTGGCAATTTTTAGTTTATAAAATTTAGTCTTTACATGGAACTTTAATTTTTATTTTGGTTAGATATTTGTTTCTGAATGTCCATCTGATGAAAAACTTGCTCCTTAGTCAAACATTAACTTTAAGCAAGTGAGAAAGCTTGGGCAGGAAACCTCTAAGCCAATTGCTGTAAAATAGTGCAATTTTTACCATGGTAACTATTAACACTAAGCTTTTGGAGCAATCATTCCATTCTTGTACTTCCAAACCACCCAAAATGTTGCCATGGAATCTACATTGCGAGAATTGTAAAAGGATCAATAAAGAAGCATCAAAAAAGTTTGAAATTTAACTAGAGCTAACATGATGAGGTGACAGCACCTCCACTTCCAGGAAGTGGCCTCTTGTTTTCACACCCTGGATGCTTCCATCCACAATCTTCCTTGAGGGGAGATAAGTATAAATGCCAATTCTATCAAAAGAGGGGCTCATGATTCATTATGTTTCTAGAGTATTAGTCTTCCAGGATTGACTCTCAACAGCTCAAACTTTGTTTTACCGAATAGGCTTAAAACAACCAGCTTTACACCAACATCTTGTCACGACACTTTACAATAAATCCTGTAAAACCCTTTGAGACATTTTGAAAATGTGATAAAGTGCTATATCATATGCAATGATTATCATTATAATCATCATTATTATGGTTAGCTCACAAATCAGGTACCTGGATCTGTCTTATATGTATCCTCTGAACTTCTGCTGATTTGCCTTCTATAATCTTGGAGCCAAATCACAGTCAGGGGAGACTTCTGATAGGAGACGGATGCTCAGACACAGTTTCACGGGGTCATTTACAGGTTTTCTAGGATCTGCTATTTACAAATCCTTTTGCAAATCTCGCAAATCAATTTATTTTCATTGTGCATGTCAAGGTGAGGCATTACTGGGAACACAGAATAATTTGTATCATAGTTGGTGCCTTAAGTCAACACCAAACATTCCCAAGTCAGGTAACGGACAGTTAATTCAGAGCAAAGCTCCCTGTGATATGGTCCAATTTTCCATCCAAATTGAGTTTAGGGGCTAAACTTTCTCATATTCTTGGCCTGCCAGATTATTTTGCCTTAAAATTTAACAGTATGCAGATTGTGGAACAATTGTGGAAGATTCACACACTCCATTTTAATTTGGAAGATCTTTTTTCCAAATTTAAACTAGATTCTAAAATAGGGAGTGGATTTACAAATTTTCCAAAAGCATGCACAATTTTGTATTTTAATGTTGTGAGAACATAAGAAATTTGGAACCCTAGATTGCCAAATTAAGGGTCAGTTTTGTGTTGTGGTCTAAAAATCACTTGGAACTGGGTTGAATCTACACAGACTCACCTCAGACAGAGAGAGCCCTTGCAGTCAAATGCCAGAAATGGCTTTCTTTCCTAAAAGTGTTTGTTGAACTCGGCCCAGGTCCCAGAAATGAAAGGTTAGCATCCAATCCAGCCCACAGTAACAGCACCTCATTATGAACTTACATTCTATCCATGGTGGAAAGGTGGAGGGGTGGTAGGGGTGGGAGGGGTCAGAACAGAGGCGGGGTGTCAATCAAAACAATTAACCACATTTCTTCATTTGTCCAGTTTCCTTTTTTTTATATAAAATCCTTCTATTTCAGCTTCAGTATCGCAATAAGTAACACTTGATCGCATGCTAATCTTCCACCTTCTCTTCCTTAGTGAGACAGGGTTACATTTAACATTGATCCAGGGCCAAGTGTTCTGCCCTTCAGCCTGGCAGGAACTGGGAACCCTCAATGCCTTGCCATGGACAGCCACGTTGGGGAGGCTGTAATGGCAGCCCTGACACCCTGCCCAGGGACAGACTGTGAGAATGACGAGGGTCTCTTTACCCATCTTGGCCATTGTCTGGCTGAAATCAGAAGCACAGCTTATTAGGTTCATCTGCCCTGTTGGGAAAGGGTGCCCGCAGTAAAGGGTGATGGACAGAGCACTTCTATTTTCTCTCTCTTTTTGCTGAACCTCGCTGGAGATCCAATCCCGTTTTCTGGCAATCCTTGGGTTTTTTAAGACCTCAATGGCCTCTCCTCACCTCACACCCGGGCCTTGGTGGGCTTTGCAGTAATTTCCCACCAGTGACACCTTTAAACCGTGCTTTCCATCACCCACTCTGAGCTACAGTATGCCCCCTTTGTACTCTCAAGGTCTTCCTCGTCATACTGCAGGAGCGTCCCATTGACAGACAGGCTTCTTCTAGTCCAGATGTTTGTTATCCTCCTCGGATAGCTGTAGCACGGCGTTGTGGCAAAGTCACTCATGTCAAAGGAATGGCTGCGTTTGGTCTTCACCTCCATGGGCAAGGTGAGGAGCTTATTCAGTCTGGACTCGCTGCGGCCCAGCAGAGGCTCTTTGTCTGAATAATGAGCCAGCGTGGATGCTCTGGAATCACAATTGTCCTCTTTTCTCTGGCATCTCAAGTCGAGGGTGGCAAACGCACCCATAAGACGGTCGATATTGTGCCGGGATTTAGACTTGTGCCTCCACTGCTTGGAGAGGGTGCTGGCATTGCTGTTGAGGCTGTAGCAGTCCTCACAGTCATGGCTCGAGCCGGTAGAGGAAGACATGCTGCTGTGGATAGACCCACAGTTGAACTCCAACATCTCGTCCCGCCCGACTGCCTTAGGATTCTGCTGGGGCAAGATCCCGTTCAGCACAGGCTGCCCTCCGTTGGTCTGTGAGCAAACATTATTAACATCAGGTATCTTCTCCTGACTGTTACACAGCTTGTACCTGATCGTCAGAATGATGATGAAGACCAACAGAGAAGCCACAATGATCCCCCCTATGATAAGGATCATGGTCCCTCCCAGGAACTGGCTGTGGAATGACTTGCACTGGGTGTAATCCTCACTGGTTGTAAACCGGACACAGCCCACCACATTGGTGGCAGTCAGCGTAGTCAATGTGTCATCCCATATGGCCAGGACACATAGGTCGTAATTCGAGGAGGGCACCAAGTTTTTCACCACAAAGGCTTTATTTGAAGCAGGGATCATCCTTCAAAAAGGAAAACAATGACAGAATTACAACAACAACAACAAATTACGTTTGTATAATGCCTTTCATGCCGGAAGGATGTCCTAGGGCATTGAATAAGAACAAAATAAAATTTGTATATTAAATTTGTATAGTGCGTTTACATCAGGTGTACGTCCCAAGGATTCAACACAGTTGGTACATTAGTAAAGCCCATGAAACAACAGCAACAATTCACATTTATACAGTGCCTTTTTATATCTGGAGTACCTCTCAAAGTGCTTCACACAGCTGAATACAAATCCAAAAGGTGGGTGGGGGTGGTAAGAGGGGATGCTGAGGATGGGAGGTTGATGGTTGGGGTGGGGTAACCTAAAGAGTGGTCAAATAAATAGGTACTAATGTGATTTTGAAGGGAGGTGGTGAGGTAGAGCAATTCTGGGATAGAATTACAATGATAGGGGACAGAATATCTGAAAGCCTGCCTACCAATGATGGGCGGAATTAAGTAGGCCAGTCTTTGCTAAGGGGAGGGGAGGGACAAGGCATTGGAGGGATTTGAAAAGAAGACACACGTGTTGAATTCAATCTTTGGAAGCGGGGGAGCCATTAGAGCATGCATGGATTTACTTGTGGAGCCTGGTGGATCTCTCGATGGTCTGCATCTTGTGTAGGGAGGGGCTGTGAAGTCTGGTAAGTAGAGCATTTGAATAGTCAAGCGTAAACATGACGTAGGAATGAAGGAGCCTTTGAGGAGATGTGGGGTAGAGGCAGGCGACATTACAGAGATGAAGGAAAGCTGAACAAATGAAAGACTCAATGTAGGGTTTGGAGGACGAGCGGGAGTTGAACAGAACACAGAGGTTCCATATCAGCTCCAGGAGTTCTTGTGAATATCTGTGCAGGTCAAAGCAACTATCACTGACAGGAGTCAAGCAGAGGAACATATCCAAATTTTCCCAGATTTTTGCCCTAACATTTTTTGCAGGCAAGCGAGGCAACCATTTTCCAAACTGCTAAATCCTGAAACAACTAAAATGACTAGAACACTGTTGGCCAGAACACTGCCCAAGAGCAACCTTCTCTTTTTGAATAATATTACAGGGTCTTTTTAAGTCCAACTAACCAGTGGCAATTAGGGGCTTGACCTTCTGCCATAGAAATGGGATTTGCTCTAACTGAACAATGCTTTCTAAATAATAATAATCATCCTTCCATTTGACATAATGCCTTATCACACCTTTTAGATGCCTCAAAGTGCTTCACCGAGTGTACTGTTTTGTGGGCAAAACCCAATAGTCAATTGAACACAACAGGGTCCACAAACATTCATGATTTAAGCAACACAACTTTTTAAAAAAGGGATTATTACTCCCAGAAAAGCAATTCACCTATCGACTAATAACTGGGTTCCTACTTACTGCTAGGTAAACAAAGGTGTGTGGAGTAAGGAAACATGCCCAATGTTTCGGCCTGCCTGGGAATCGAAGCCAGGTCAATCTCGCTTGTGAGGCAAGTGCTCTAACCACTAAGCTGCAGCACTCCAGGAGTAGAAAAGGGAATAAACAGAAAACCAAACTGCTGATATTTATCCGATGTATGTAATGAATTTCCCTTTACATTTATATACATGTGCACACATACATATGCAGTTACACAGACACAACCAAATGTTCAAAAATATAGGGAGAAGATATGCCTACACACAAAGAGACCTGTACTCACAAGCAGACACCACACACAGACATGCACACACACAGTAACAACAAACAAGAAAATTACATTTGAATAGCACCTATCATGTCGGGAGGACATCCAAGGCACTGAACAGTCATTGTTTCGGACGGGAGCTGGGGTCAACATTGTGTTTGCAAGTGTGTTCAGTATACATAATTGACTGTCAGTGCTGAAAGGCTCTCAAAAATTTAGTGAATCACTGGCTTTATTTCAAAGGAAGAATTAATCTTGTCAAACTAAATCTACAAAACCCACAATCTCATTATTGCTTAATTTGATTATGCTCCCATTCATTTACTCTCAAAATTAAATATGCAAATAACTAGTCCCATGTGAAAATCTATTCATCGTGAAGCAGCAGAGAGGAAATTCTCTGCTTAATTTGTCAAGATATGAAGAGTTCAGTCTGCAGAAATCTCTATTTTACACATCATGTCTGAAAAAGCATCATTAATTTTTTTTAATAAGCTAAAAATATCAATATTTAGCTAAATCAAGACTCCATATCTAGGGGTAACATCAGCAATATTAAGTTCTAATGATCTTAGACTGTGCATCAATCAAGAGTGACCCTTCACTTTTAAGTGAGACATCAGCCTGTCTCTGTCAGGCTGAACATTAAACAACTAAATAATAATAATAATCATCCTCACATTTGACCTAGCTCCTTACCATGCCTTCGAGACGTCTCAAAGCGCTTCACCAAATATACTGGAAAGTGAATAGACGGTAGCCAATTGCACATAGCAGATCCACAGATCACCTGCTGCAAATTCTACCAGGATCTCTGATACATGTGGAAATCTCATATTTTATATCTTGCTCGTCATGTAGACTATTCCTCATCCAGGCTTCTAACTTTCTCCATGTGTCGGTATTGAGTGCTGTATTGATTTCCCTGGATCTGTGCTCCTCACCTATTCTATTTATCACCATTTTCATTCTTTTTTCTCTTTCTTCCTATTGTTGTGGTGATCAGAACTGTTTCCAGTTCTCTAGGTCTGGCCTGACGAGAGACCTACATAGCTTGAGGAATCTGGGGTATCTGAATGTAACTGACAATATAGTTCAGCAACTGGTTTGCCTTATTTATTGATACCTCACAATTTATTTTGCACAATGTGCAATGAGTCATCTGATTTCCCTAGATCTCTTTCAGCTTCCCCATTGGCCAATAATAATAATGCTTATTAATAATAAAAGCACTACACCAAATGCAAGGAATATTATTATTATTATAATCCTGCATTTGATATAGCACTTTTCACGTCTTTTAGACACCTTAAAGCACTGCACAGAATATACTGTAAAGTGAATTCACAGCATATTTGTGTGCGAAATGCAACAGGCAATTGCACACAGCTGTGTCCCACAAACAGTCGTGGATTGAAATGACCAAATTATTTTTTGAGGGATTATTATCACAAGTGTGGAATAAGGAAATTTGCCTAACAAATACCCTCTTCTTTTCAGCCAATTCTGAATCCATCACTGTGTCTTGTCCTTGATACCCGGGGATCGAGCACAGACTGTTGAGAAATCCAGTGTCCCAGTTCAACCACCCTTCCTTCTAACCCGTTCCAGCCATTTTATGCTTTGAACATCACATTTTCCACCCTAACTGATGAGTTTGCCATGAAGTGATCAGGGGATCTTGTTTGGGAGAAACTAGAACTCACATCACACCTGGGGCCCTCTCCTATCCACATACCCACATAGCCTTCAGCAGCGAGGACTCTGCACAGCAGTGAAGGACAGGAGCCTTAGCTAAGTGAAGCCCGGAAACCAAACTCATGCCACAATTGAGATCAGGTAAATCAGCATAGGCTGTGATTTGAACCCGTGCATTTCTAATCTGTATGGTTCCCAGTGTCAAGGTGGGCAAAACACAATTTCCATATCCACTTGGCCATTAAGGGAACTCACTCAAGAGAAATTTGTTTAGTTATTAGTTTGTAAATGCATTCATGATTTATTCATCTCTCACATCTTCAAACATAATAGTGTCACAAATTTCACTAGAATAAATATCAGAAACAATCTGTTTAAATAATAAATACTCCTTGAAATAATCTTTACAGCGTATTAAGGTACATTGCAGTTAACTCCTGTCAAATGCAGGTACTATGCATTTGTAAGGAAATGCAGCAGGCAATTGGTGCACCGCAAGGTTCTACAAACAAACCACAGAGTAAATGATTAATTTATCTGAAGGTTTGTCGGTTTGCACATCAAGAGATTCTCTCTTCTCTAATAATTGGAGGATCTTACGGAGTTCTGCAGCTTAGTGGTTAGAGCACTCATCTCGCATGTCGGGTTTGATTCCCGGGCAGGGCAAAACATTGGGCAAGCTTCCTTACTCCACATGCCTCTGTTTACCTAACAGTCAGTAGGAATCTGGTTGTTGGTCGATTGGTGGATTGCTTTTCCAGGGATAATAATTGCTTTTTTAAAAAAAAGTGTTTCCTCAATCCATGACTGTTTGTGGGACACAGCTGTGCACAATTAACCACCGCATTTCACCCACAAAATATAGTCAATTCACTTTATAATACATTCTGTGAAGTGCTTTGAAATGTCTCAAAGATATGATAAAGCATTGTATCAAGTGAAAGGATTATTATTTTCTTAAATGTCCAACCGGCAGGTAGGACTTTAGTTTTAGGCTCTTATGCAGAGCATAGTACCTCTGACTTTCTGTTTCTGTTCCCCCCAGCAAAGCATGGGATTGTCAGCCTGGAATGTGAGCTGAAAGTCTTGATGTAGGGCTTGAACCCGTGATATTTTGATTCAGAGGCCAATTGAGCCAATCTGTTTTCTTAACTGTGTTTGTAGCAGCTGGTTAAGGTAAAAACATATTATCAATTTATTGTGATTGAACAAACTGGGGTTAATACTAAGAGTTAATACTAATACTAATGGAGAAAATTTATTGCTGAGGGTTTAGTGCTGCTCAGCTTTTTAGTCCCTGTCCGCTTAAAAAAAAACATAATCCTGTTTTAACTGAAAACATTGCCTTTTGCAAGTCATATTAAACTATAATTTAAAAATTACATTACTTGTATTGCCCAAGATGTAGAAGAACAGCAAAGTTGCTACCTGGAGTTGAGTCGGCAATGTGGGACACTACCCTGCATGGTACTAAATAAATTCAAGTTGTTGTTGATTCTGTTGTTGAATCATCCCTGAGAAATTGGGCCTAAATGTAGAACTTTCATAATGCATTACTTGTGCTAATTGACACAAATAACATGTGAGTCATGAAAAATCACAATTTTATGCTTTTTAAAATATATGATTAGTGTTCCCTTCCACATAACTGATCTATGGCTGAGTTTTGCTTGACATTTACTTTTTTCAGTTCAGGAATGTACTACCACAGCTTCCAGCAGGAATATATGAGTGTCAGTCAGGATTAGTATTTACAGATATCCTTTGGAGTGTAAAGTTAACATTCTAGCCATGGAGCAACCCATTGGGGCGCTAAACTAAAGGGAATAAAAGTAGCCCATCCATAACTCAGTATTAAATATAGTTAAACACTGTGTATCCATAGGCTGGTTTGCCATTTGTCCACTTATCTACATTGGCCTCTGACACAATAACTTAAACAACAACTTGCATTTATACTGTACAGTACCCTTCACCGCAGGATAACATCTTGGAATGCTGAACAATGGCAAAATGTATTGCTGTGCTGAAGAAAGGGGAGACAACTATAGGCATGATCGAAGAGTAAAGTCTTCAGGTTTGAAGATGGACAAAGA
Source organism: Hydrolagus colliei (assembly GCA_035084275.1). Classification (NCBI taxonomy): domain Eukaryota; kingdom Metazoa; phylum Chordata; class Chondrichthyes; order Chimaeriformes; family Chimaeridae; genus Hydrolagus; species Hydrolagus colliei. The sequence goes on along the minus strand of CM068744.1, from coordinate 70,895,756 downwards.
GAGGTCTGGGTGACACATTAGGAAAGGGAGTTCCAGAGGTTTGGGGTATAATGGTTGAAAGCATAGCCACCAATGGTGGAGCTGAGGGTTGAAGGCCTAGGCCAACTGAGAGAAGCAGACATTTTGATGACTGTCATGAGAGCAAGTTGGAAAGGTATGGGGACATTAAGTGATTTGTAGGTGAGTGTGAGGAACTTAAAATTGATGTATTTGGTGACAGGGGGACAATAGAGCCTGGCAACGACTGGAGTTGATATGGAGTTTGGCACAGGTGAGTTGTGGAGTTTGGCACAGATAAGGTGTGGAGTTTGACACAGGTAAGTTTTAAATCAGTCGGACTTTGTGAATGGTGGAGACGAGGAGGCGCAATGGAATGCATTGGATAAATTGATGCAGAATATGACAAAACGGTGTCAGCAGCATGTAGGTGTGAGATATGGTGGAAGGAGGGTGGTCTGGCATAGTTGGAGGAAAGTCCTGAACAAAGAACGGATATGGGTTAGGAAGGTCAACTGAGGATTGACCCGGATGCTTTGGTTATGCACAGGTTCAGTGAATTGGAGGAATATGACAGGAGGTTTAGGAAATCAAAGCTGTAGATGAAAATTTTTTGACAGGAGCCAAGGAGCATTAGTTGAGATGAGAAGCCATCATAAAACATGTAATTGTGCGCAAACCACAAGGTTACTGGAAATGTGATTTATCTGACAACACAAGTTAAGTGAGTTCAGCAATTTGTTACAGACACAATTTAGGGTTAAAGTTAGAAATAATTTTTTTTTGCAGGAAGCGGCATTGACAGAGAACGAGATAAAGATGAGAGTAAATCAGAAAGAAAAGTTATAGAAAACAAGTCAAACGAGAAGGAGAATGAGAGAGAGAAAGAAAATTAATAGAAAGAATGAAAAGAGTCAGAGAGAGGGAGAGAAGGGCTGACACAGTTTGGTACTACAGTGACAGTATAAATCATGATGGAAAAAGTCTGTGGTTAGCTTTGTAGCCAATTATTTTTGTGCAATGACCCAAATTGTTTCCATAACCACATTGGAATTGGCCCCAATTAGTTCAGATAAGCAGCTCTTTTTTGGTACCCTCACATGTCTTTAATCGCAATTTGTCTTTAGAAAAGTACATTGAATGTTTAATGTGTGTTACTTATTTACCTGTAAACTAAGACTTCATCAGTTGAGCTGTTGTACTGAAATTGGTACATTTTAACCTTTGGGGCAGACCTGCCCACTGACCACTTGACCAATGCAGTGCTGGCAGTCACATCGGACACCCTGACAACTTTCTCTGGTTTTGTTTCTCCTCTGTGTGTTTTGGAAGAGCTTGTGATATCAGACAACCTGGAGCCCGGTTGTATGGCCCGGTCTGTGCCATTGCTCAGATGAGGAAGCTGGACAATGGACAGCTCTATTGAAGCAGTCGATTCACCGGCTGCATTGGCTGCAATGCAAGTGAAGGTCCCATAATCTTTTGAAGTGGTAATAAGAATGTCCAAAGTGCCATTGTCATAGATGACAGTCCTTGAGGAATTGCCTAGGATTCTGTCATCCGGTGCTACCCAATGGATGACAGGTTTTGGATCGCCAATAGCTTTGCATCTCAATGTGGCTGTCTGACCTTCCAACACAAGGACCTTATGGCTGTGCTGAGTGATGAGTGGTTGCTCACAAACAAACTCTTCCTCTGGCACATACCAGAAATACCTTCCTTTCAGGTGTGACGGAGAAGCACAGGTTTCCATGTCATCCTCACGACTAAGCCTTCGGAGCCAGAGTAACTCACAGTTGCAGTGAAGTGGGTTGCCGCCAATGCTTAAAGACAATGGTGCAAAGTATGGGGTGGTTGACATTAAAAAGGTCTCTGATCTTGCAAATATTGGGTCAGGGGGAAGCTTCTGTAGCCTGTTAGAAACCAGGTCCAACCTGGCTAGTTTCAGCAGATCTGTAAAGGTTCCCTCAGGGATGTAGTCAATGAGATTGTGGTCCAAGCTGAGAGTGTGTAGGTTAATCATCTTACTCAGGGCTTCCCATGGGAGACTCACAAGGTTATTATAAGAAAGGTCCAAGTCTTCTAAAGTCAGCAAGAAGTCATCAAATGCTTCATCTAAGATGCTGTTCAGTTGGTTGTTATTTAGGATCATGTGCTGCAGGTTCAGCAGGCCCCTGAAGTCATTACTTCCAATTCTGGTCAACCTGTTGCTGTCCAAGTGCAATGACCGAAGGCTTTCCAGATCAGCAAAAGAATAGGGCTGGATGTAATCAATAGTATTCCTAGATAGAGTTAGGTCAACAAGGCCTGTCATATTGCCAAAGTCATGTCGGTTTATGTTTAGAATGAAGTTACCTCCCAGGCGCAATTCGACTGTCCGCCGGTCTATGTTTGGTGGGACAAAGAGAAGACCTTTGGAGGGGCACAGCGTTCCCAATGATTCAGACAGGTTTTGACACACACAGTATTTGGGGCAAGCATAGACGGTAACAGCCATTCCAATTACCAGCAGGTTACAGAGAAGCTTTTCCATTATAGAGCACGTAGAGGTACCTGCAGGAAAAACAAACAACATTGAGTAGTCTGCCCACATATATTGAGCAGAAAAATTTCCCTTCAAAAATATCTTCTAACCGAAGGATACATTTAACCTTAGGAAATGCAATGTTAGTTTTTTATCGCAGGCTGACTGGACATAGAGAATTGAATTTTTTTCTGGCAACAATTCTCCAGATAAATATGTTGTTCACTTCATGCCTCCAATAATATGCTTTGGGTAAGATGTTCAACCAAGGTTATTTCTGCCTTTTCAGGTCAACCTTAAAGATTCCACAACACTATTCGAAAGGAGAAGAGTATTTCACCTGGTGTTCTAGACAATAATCCCCTACTTAAAAATGGCCATTCAATTCAATCCCTCCCTCACCTCCTTCAAGGACAGTTTTAAGACTCTCCTCTTCGACCGTGCCTTCTGCTGCCCTCCCAACTCTCTACTTCCCCTCCTACCTCTCTCCCACCCCTCCCCACTAACTTGCCCCTCTCCATTGCTTGGGTCCCATCCTAACTGTTCAGCACCTTGGGACGTCCTCCTGACATGAAAATGCCTCCAATACCAACAATATAAAATGTAGCTGCAATATAATTAATTCCTGGTCTTGGGCTACAATACTGAAAATGGTTTCTCATCAATGTTAAATGTAACATCTCTAATTTGGGAACAAAAATACACAACAGCAAAGGGAAACATGTTGATCGCGTTTTGAAAAAATGCAATCCGTCAACCAATGGTGAACTCAGCAACCGCCAGCGAAAGAAGGAGGAATAAGACGCAGGTCAACATAAGCTTGTTGTCAGCAACATTTTATAAAGTTATCACAGCCCTTTAATTCCTGGTAACACACTCAAACTTATCAATTATGCAATATATGTTCTGGTTTAAATATGATTTATCACTTGGGAGCGTTGATTTTACCTGAATGTACACCACCTCATGAATCACAACTGCCTCTGGCCCCTGTGGCTCATTCAGCCTGACATGGAGCAGCAGTTAATTTTTAAGCATTCTACGACTCCCAGCTGTGAATCCTATATTTACTAAACTGTGCTGTACAAGATGCAGCACCAACATTCTCCTCTTTTATATTCCATATAAATTGGCCTGTCACTATCCAAAATCAGTTTGCCTTCATCATGCAAATGGGGCTTGTGGCTGTTCAGCCATTTTCTCTTTATTCCAACGCCTTTGGTGCTAGTTTGCTGTAATGAGTCCATCACTCAGGGCCCATCAAATCTGACTGCAGATAAATCTTACAATAATAGAAAAAAGTAATTAAAATGGACTGAGCGGTGCCATTTATATATAAAAAAAATAGACGACGTTCTTATTTAAGTGAGCGCCTCAGGAATCGCAGCAACTTGCTTTACAGTATGGAAGACCTGTGTTGCTGTGTGAACGTGACAATCGTCGGGTTTTCAGTTCATGGGGCAGACAAATTTGAATATTTTAAACACAAAAGTTTACTTCTCAGACTTAGCCTGCCCCCATACACCATCTTCTATACTCAGTAAACACTCGTGCCCTCTGGTTCCAGCATTGGTGGCTATGCTTTCAGCCACCATGCTGAAAAATCTCTGGAACACTCTTCCATTATCCCTCCTTCTTCATCTTCAGATTGCACTTGAAAAGCTTCCTCTTCCACTGTGCCTAAGTCTCCTCCTCCCTCCCCCCGGCTCAACGTCGTGCTCTGCCACTGTCAAGCGCTCTGAGAGGCTTCTGTGAGTGAGGGGCGCTGTACAAATGCAAGTTGTTGTTGTTAAACCACCAAATGGCCATCAGACTTGCCTCTGGAATAGAAGGTTGTGGATTCAGACCTCGCCACAGGAATTTGAACTCAGTGTCATAGCTGATATTCCAGATCAGTGCTAGTGGAGAGATGCATTGTTGGAAGTGCCTCACTAGAGGTGTTAAATTGAGGTTCCATTTGCCTTTTTTTCAGGCAGACATTCAGTGGCACTAACTATTTGAAAAAAAAATGGTCAGTTTCCATCCAGTGTCTAACAATTCTCCAGACAAATTTATTATTCATAGCTGTTTGTGGGACTTGCAGTGCATAAAGTGGCTATTGCTTTTGCCTACAAAAACACAATTATCTGTGAAGTGTTTTTACATTGTTAGCTCCATAGCAAATGCAAGAATTACTATATTTAAATATTGTATCTGACAATACATTTGACCAATTCTGGCAGTGAGCATATCTGATATTCTGTTGGTCAGTGAATGCATCAGCTCAATAAGTGGAGCTTATAATGGGATTTCACAATTCTAACATTCTATCACTGAAATCACTGGGGAGATTCGCATGAAGTCCATTTGATTTCATCCTTCCAGAATGCAAACTTTACGATTGGCTGATTACAACAGCAAGCCGTTTCTTAAATGGGTTCAGTATTTTGGCCTCAATCGCCTTTCCTGGTAACCTGTTCCAGCTGACAATTCCATTCTAAATATTCCTAAAATAGCCTTTCAACCCCTGAGTGTTTGTGTCCCTCGTCTCTGCCTTAGTTTATCTGTTCTGGACAGCAGCAAATCCTGCTTCTAACAAGGGGGAAAGTTAGAATACAAAATCCTGACAAATGTTTCAACACTTTTGGAGGCTGGACTGTTTCTCTGTCTCTTCTGAGCTTCTTTATCAAGTGCTCCTTGAAACCAACCTGAAAGTTATTGTACATTTAGCTGTGTGACTCTATGGCTTTCTCTATCTCTATACCTATGATTATCTCTAGACTAGAGAAACATATTTCAAGCACTCACATTCAGGGCAAGTCTATTTAGAATGGTCAAGATTTTGCTGCTCACCAGCAAGTAGACTTCATCTTAAGGAACCATATGGTGCCTGCTTACAGCTTCCCACATGAGTGGGGGAGGTTTGGTCTCACCATAATAATAATCTATAATAATAATAATAATAATAATTCTTGCATTTGATATAGCGCCTTATCACGTCTTTGAGATGTCTCAAAGCACTTTATAGAATAAACTGTGAAGTGAATTAACTGTATATTCTGTCAGCAAAACGTGGCAGTCAAATGTGCACAGCAGTGTCAACAAACAGTCATGGATACAAGTGACCAATTTATTATTATTTTGAAGAAATTATTACCCTCAGAAAAGAGATCCACCACAACAACACCAAAATTATATTTGTGGAGCATCTTTCACATCAGAAGGAGTTCCTTTTGAATGCTAGGTAAACAACAACAATAACAACAACAACTTTGATTCATATAACGCTCTCCACGCTGGACGGCAACTCAGAGTGCTTCACAATGACAGATCTTGGGCCCGAGCCAAGGGGAGGGAGAAAAAGGTGACCGAAGGCGCGGTCGAACACAAAGGTGTTTAGCCAAGACCTGAAACTAGGAAGAGAGGGAGCAAAGTGAAGGGTGTGAGGAAGGAAGTTCGAAGAGCTTCAGGTCGTAGTGGCTGAAGGTACGGCCGACAATGGTGCAGTGGAGGATTCAGGGGACAGGCGGAGACCAGAACCGGAGGAGCAAAGGCAACGGGTGCTGTTTTGGGGGAGAGAGGAGGTCAAAGAAGTAGGGGGGTGCAGAGGAGTGGAGAGATTTCAAGACAAGAGTGAGGATCTTGAAATCGATCTTCTCCGGGACAGCGAGTCAGTGAAGTCTGGCAAGAACTGGATTAATCGGGGAGCAAACTTTGGTGCGGGTGAGAATGCGGGCAGCAGAGTTCTGTATGAGCTAGATTTTATGGATTGTGGTGGAGGGGACACCAATGAGGAGTGTATTTGCGTAGTCCAGCTGAGAGGTGGCAAAGGCATGGACCAGAGTTTCATCGGCATTTGGGGAGAGATATTGCGGAGACGGGTAATACAAAGTGGGTGCTGATGAGGGACCGGTTGTGGGGAAGGAAGAACAGTTGGGGGTCGAACCTGACACCAAGCTTGCATACCGGTTCGGAGAGTTTTAGGGGCAGGTCAGGTAGGTGGAATAGGTGAGAGCCGTGTGAATGAAAACGATGACGAGAGCCAAAGAGTATGGCTTCCATCTTGTCAACATTCAGCTGCAGGAAATTCGCGCTCATCCAGCTCCTGATGTCTGACAGGCAGGCTGTCAGTACCTCAGGGGACTGGGGGTCGAAAAGTGAGATGGAGAAATAGAGTTGGGTGTCATCGGCATACATGTGGAAGTGTACTCCATGTCTGCGGATGACATCCCCAAGAGGGAGCATATAGATTAGGAAGAGGAGGGGGCCAAGGATGTATCCTTGGGGTACCCCACAGGTAAACGGGTGAGGGCGGGAGGAAAAGCCATTTGTGGCAATGTACTGCTGGCAGTTTGTGAGTTAGGACTCGAACCAGGTGAGTGCGGTCCCACTGAGGTGAATGATGGAGGTTAGGCGGTGGAGGAGGATGGCATGGTCAATTGTGTCGAATGCGGCTGAGAGGTCCACGAGGACAAGAAGGCAGAGGGAGCCTGATCACATATAGAGAGGACATCGCTTGTGACTTTCTGTACTGTGGGCAGAGCGGAAACCGGACTGGAGGGGTTCAAAAAGGGAGTGGAAGGAGAGTGCCTGGGAGTGCTTGGCAACAATGCGTTCAAGTACTTTGTAAAGGAAGGGAAGGTTAGAAATTGGGTGGTAGTGGCTAGGGTTAGAGGGATCTAAGTTAGGTTTTTTGAGGAGGGGGGTGATGATGGCAGTTTTGAGGGGGGCAGGGACTGATCCTGTGAAGAGGGACTAATTTGCGATGTCAGTCAGCAATAGGCAGAGGAGGGGGAGCTGGGTGACCAGTAAGTTGGTGGGAAGTGGGGTGAGGCAGCAGGTAGTGGGTTTCATTGCGGTGATGGTGGATGAGAGGGAGGAAGAAGAGATGGGGAAGAAGGATTGTAGGAACTGGGGTCGTGATATAAGATGATGATGGGGAGGGTGAGGGGGACAGAATGGGGGTAGTGGTGTTGGGCGATGAGAGGCAGAAGGATGAGGTTGCCTGGTGGATATTGTGGATTTGGGAGGAAAAGAAGTCCATGACAAAGGCATGTGGAGTAAGGAAACTTGTCTAATATTTTGCCCTGCCTAGAAATCAAACCCATGTCTCTCGCGTGCGAGGCCATTGGTCTAACCTCAATGATGGGTTACCCACTGGTTCTGTGTTCCTTTTTATCACATTCAGCAGTTAAGCAGCTACAGCAGCTACAGTAGAGAAAATGAGAGGAAGACTAAAGGTTGGACTTGCAATTGGTGATAAAGTGTTCCCTACTGTCTTTATAACCCCACCTCAGGCTATAATGAAGTGGAGAGCAGACAGGCAGTTGTACTCCTCACCTGAATCGGTTACGAAATACTGCAGATGGTGAGTGATCAGTTCTTGCCTATGTCAAGTTATCCAATGATGTCAGAGAAATTTAGCAAAAAGATAAAAGAAGTAGACAACACGATCATGTGAGGCAACTGAGGTTTTGTAGACTGGGTGTTAGTGTAAAATGTTGGAAGTTTATTGTACATGCCCACGGTCTCCAAAACCCATTAGATTGTGTGATCTCAGGATTAGGATTGTGTGTCAGTCTGGCTCATTTGGGAGCGCTCTCAGCAATGAATCAGAAGGTTGTAAGTTCAAGCCCATGTTGGTCCAGGCTGATAGTTGTGCTATATTAAGATAGATCTTCACTGTCAGAAGTACATTTCTTTTAATAAGAGATTAAATCTGCCTGGCTGATTGTTAGATGGATGTTAAAGATCCTGTGGCTTTACTAGGAAAGGGAAGTTCTTCTGGTCCTCACCAGCAGTCACCCAGATAAAATTGGTCATTTACTTCATTGTTATTTGTAGGACATTTTGCCTACAGAATACATAATGTACTTTACAATATATCCTATGAAATGCTTCAGGATGTTCTCCTGAATTAAAATAGTTATGATCATTATTGGTAAACTCTGTGAAGTGCTTTAAGATATCCTCACGACATGAAAGGCTGCAAAGCAAACACAAACAGAACACAAGAATAAAACTAACAAGCCTCGAACAAGATTAGAATAAATTCTCTGCCCCCACCACCCCTTCCATCCCCAACACACAAAGTAAGTATTGAAGCACTTTCCTAGCATTAATTATGAATAATAAATAAAGAAATAAAGATAGTCAGTGTCTATAATGCCAATACATCTCAAAGCCCTTTACAGGGAATTGCTACCCACTGTAAACTATTTGCATGCAAATATATCAGCCATTTTGCACGCAGCAAACCACAAACCACCTGGAAGGAAATGATTTGTTTTTATGAAGGATAGTACCGGAAGAAATAACCCTTCTCTTTTCACATTGTGTCATGAGATCTTTGATATCACCAGAACACACAGATGGATGCTCGGTTAACAATGACAACAACTTGCATTCATATAGCACCCCTCATACACGGTAGCATCACAGAGATCTTGACAGTGAAGGAACACAATACCTCATCCTGTAGCTCACCTTATAAGCATGAGAACTGTGTTCGAATCCAGGCAAGTCAGAGTGAATCCTTGGGCAAGTTTCCTTACTCCATACGTCTAATAATAATCCCTCCTCCAAAGAAATACAATAATAAAATTGGTCATTTGAATCCATGACTGTTTGTGGGACACTGCTGTGTGCAATTGGCTACCGTGTTTCGCCCACAAATATACAGTCAATTCACTTGGCTAATCTGGTTAAATGCCCATCTGAAGGACAACAACTCTGACAATTCAGCATTCCTCTCAAATGCACAGCTCTGCACTGGAGTAACAACCAAGATTACGAAGACACAATCTTCTAGCCAGGAGGTGAGAGTTGAACAAGCTTTAAACATGTACAATTCCCAGTCTAGTTTGGATCCCTTTAAGCCCATGGTGAATGGGTTTACACACGTCTCGCACAGCAAACTCAACGAACAAAAATCTTAGTAAATTAATGACAGGGATCTTTAAAATCCAGCTAATAATGCAGATGGGTCTTCTGATAATGAAGCACACATTCAATCTGGTTAGGAGTTGAACACTGCACACAATGGGGTTAACTGGAAACATAGTTGGTGAAACAGTCCAGGCAATTTTATCTCGTCAACTCAGAAATGGTGAGCTTGATGACAGAGTCCAAGACCCAGCGCTGCTTGTCACACACTCGCCTCGTTCTGGTAACTCTCTGCTTGTCTGCTGGATGGAGACTAAATGGAAGTAAAGTGTTCCTTTCCTCCACAGGGATTAGAGTCGTGAGTCAATCATCAATGTTGGGCCATGTGAATAATGGTTGCCTGACCCCATATTTCATCCTGTCAGATGGACCTAAAATTACAATCCTGTAGATACAAAGACAGCGTGCTAACCTCCTGGACCAAACGCTGCCTGAAATGTACATATTATTCTTTAGGAAATTAAGTCGATTTTTAAAAAATGTCCAATACCCATGCATAAAACATCTCAGGAATTTTCTGCCACTTATTAAGTGACTTCATGATGGGAAGTTTGTGGGCTCAATACCCCACATTAAGATTTAAGTTTACAGTGCAGAGCACAGTTCTGTGACAGTGCTGCATTATCAATGGTGACGTCCTTTGGATGAGTCATTAAATGGACGTTCCATCTGCTTTTTCAGGAGGATTTTGAAGATCCCATGATATTACTCACAAAGATTTTTGTTTGCTCGGCTTGGTGTGTGAGATACAATTATAATAATCCTTCCATTTGACATAGCGCCTTACCATGTCTTTCAAATGCCTCAAAGCGCTTCACAGAATATACTGAGGGATTTGACTGTATATTTTGTGGGTGAAACACGGCAAATGCACACATTATATCCCATAAATAGTCATGGATTGAAATATCCAATTTATTATTATTTTATTCTGTAAACCCATCACTATGCTAAAAAGTGTCCAAACCAGACCGAGAGTTTCACTTATGTCCGCCGCCTACACAATTTCCCTGTGTCATGAATGAAATGTGCACTCTCTTCCTGGAGGGACATACTCTGTTTACCCCATTCTGGAGAGTATTAGGTGCAAAAGACAAACAGTGTGCTTTGGGGATACTGGTGGAGTTTAACTGGCTAAAACCATATCGTATTCAGAAACAGAAGGGAGTGACTAACAATCTTTCAATTAAAATGTTTTTTTTCACCTCATGGCTGTTTGTGTGTAAATTGGCAGTCACTTTGATCTTCAAATATGTAGTCACTTGAAGCACTTTGAGATGCTATAGGCATTGTATCAAATGTGAGGATTCTTACTTTGATTCAAATCTGTTGGGACTTAACTCAAAACTTCGAAACAACGGGAAACTCAATATGCATAACAACACTTAAGATCATTAATGCAATGCAGTGGAAACATAAGGCTCTTGTTTTTTTTCCTCTTCATTTCATTCAACTTTACGATTCATTACAGTTGAACATCACTTGATTAATTGTAGAGAAACATGATGCAACATAATGGTAATAAGAATGATCCTCGCATTTGATATAGCTTCTTGTAAGTCAAGAGGACATTTGAAAGTGCTTCACAGCATATCCTGTGAAGTGTAATAATTGTGCAATAGCCAATTTGCACTCAGCAACATACAACCAACAATAAATGAACAATATTATTTAGGAAAGTGTAGGCTAGGATACTGAAAAAAATTCCCTTTTCGAACAGTGCTATGGAATCATTAGTAAACAACAACAACAAAATTACATTTGTACAGCACCTTTCACGTCAGGAGGACACCTGAACAGGTAGATGGGTTCTCAGATTAACAACTCTACTGAATAATGGCACCTCCATCAATACAACCTCTCTTCCTACCCATACCCACCCACCAGTATGCATGTATATGTGAGTTTATCTGCGTATGTATCTGTCTCTTTTTCTCTCTCTTTCACTGTCTCTTCCTATTTCTTGCTCGATTCCACATAACCTGTATGTCTTTGGTCAGCTCACTGATGCAAACAAATCTGTGATATCTCTGCTGTCACTCTCCTGTTGTATGGAGATTTTTAATGTGCTTGATTGTTTGTTTCATTCTTACAATTGTAGTTATTCAAATCACCAACACTCACAGGCATTTCTAAGTTGGGGGAAGTTATGGACTGAATAACCAAACATGCTTTGTGAAAATTGAGACGTGATAATTACTAGCATTGATGTTCATCACATTGCCGAAAATTGTGATCAAACCCAGTCTATAATTATCAATTATCTGCATGGGTGAAAGTGGCATTGGCGCACTAGTTAGCTTGTAGTTCCACTAACAGTCTTTGGAGTGTGCTTCGCTAAATACTGGGACTATGTTAAGTCGATATGTCACTAAACAACACTCAAGCACAAGTAGTAACTCCATTGGCACACGGCAGGAGTCCACCTATTGCGCTGCAATATGTGGATTTGTGGAGCGAGTGGAGTGGGGGATATTTCACATCAATCAATAATTAACAACCAGTTGTAACATGGCTTTCGGCAAAATACCACACGTGAAGTGATAATCATCACATCTCATGCTGTTGTTCTCATCCCAAGATCTGAGATCCACCTCACAGGAGGGCAGGCCCATTTGTATCACAGTTAGGGAGGGTGGGTAATGGGGTGCTTCAGAACTATTTTTTTTAACTGTACCTTGGCCATTTTATAACAATAATAATCCTTGCTTTTGATATCAGCCTTATTGAGTCTTCAAGACATCTCAAAGCACTTCACAGAGTAAGCTGTAAACTTAATTATTTTATATTTTGGTGGGAGAAACGCGGCAGCCAACTGTGTCCCACAAACAGTCATGGGTTATTATTATTTTTGAAGAAATTATTGCCCCGGAAAAGCGAGCTGCCAATTGACTAACAACTGGGTGAAGAGGATACTGCAAAAGATCAACCCTCCAACCGTGGTTTGTACTTGAGGGAAATTTTTGATGACATCGTAATACTTCCACAGTGACATCAAGCCATCTGCCTAGGTTGGGAACGTTGCCAGGTTAACTAGCATCAGTTCAGCCACAATACACCATCAAATCAGGAACACGAAACAACAACACTTTCAAAGGCCTTATTGGTTGAAAACAAATTCGATTTTACATCACACCTGATGCCTCTCGACACAAACCAAGACTACAGACATGGATATGAACCGTGTAAAATTAAGCGTTGTTTCATACCAATGAGTTCTCACGCTGGTTCACAACATTGGTAGTTTCACAATAAACATTCCCACAACAGAATATTGTGATTCAAATCAGCAGCAGCAGGCAGCATATCCATCTAAAAAGGTTTTGCTTATCCTCTGAATATAAGTAGTCATTCTCCTTAGAGCTTCAAACTCTTCTCTCCATAAACTGGGCTATTGGGTAAATATTCCAAATGGAGTATCCAATAGATTTTTTATAGCAGAAAGCAGCAAATTAATACACAACAATAAATCTGATGGGGTCTAAGTTTTTTGTGTTATTTCTTAATTCCTGATGTACTGCAGGAATTCTATTCCAGTGTCAGACAAGTATTAAGGAATTTCCTTAAGAAGTGCCACAAGTTGGACTCCAGGAATCATAAAACTGTAAACATTTGCGGCACAGAAGGCCATTCAGTCCATTGTGTCTTAGCCTATTACATCCTAAGCCTAACTTTATCATACAATTTAATACTGGTCAAAATTCACAAAATGATTTCTTCAAAGCTGTTAAAGGGAAATGAGCTTCGAAATTAAGACTAATATTCTGTATGGTGTTCCAATAATGATTGATTGCTCATATTCAAATTCTACTACCAGAAAACTGTCATATAAAATACATTTTCTTTTTGAATTTTTTTTAATGTTAAGTACATAAGAGTGTAACAAAAGATCATTCGGCCCATCAATTAATAATAATCCTTGCATTTGATATAGTGTTTTTCATGTCTTCTAGAGATCTCAAAGTGCTTCACCAAGTATATTGTAAAGTGAATTGACTGTATATTTGTTGGCAAAATCCGTTTCTTCCTCCAAATACATGCAATATTTGTCCCCTTTGGTGGACTCGTCTGTTCATTAATTTTCCAGATAATTTCATGGTGTTAGTCTGTACATGTAACCTTCATTCCCAACAGTTCAACATACAACTTTCAGAGTTTCATACAGAACAAATACTTTGACCCACTTGGTTTCATTATTTCACAATATCCAAATGCAGTATATCATCCCATTACAGTATCAAGCATTTTCTCAAATGCATCCCAGTGTCCAGGCCTCAACCATCCTTCTTAGTAACCTGTTCCAGTCATTCAATACCCTTTGTACAAACAAATATTTTCTGACATCCCTCCTGAAATTGTCCTTCACACCAGAACCTGTTCCTTTTGTCCTGGTACATTTGCAAGTATTGTACTCAAATTACTTTCTCAATCCCATTTAGGATTTTATATACTTCTACCCTCCCCCCTTCTGAGCTGTCTCTTCCCAATGCTGAAGATCTAATCACTTGCACAGTTTAATTATTTATTCTAGGAGGCACAGGTGGAGGGAAAGGGCCAATAACAACAACAACAAAATTTCATTTACAGAGCGCCTTTCACATCGGGAGGACATCCCAAAGCACTGGTCAGGGGTCGGGACTCAAGCATGGGGGAGGGGCAGGTAGGGGGAGGGATAGGGAGAGGGATGGGAGGGTACCAGAAGGCTGAACAGAGGGGGTAGGCAGGTTAATAGTGAGTCAGCAGGTCAGAGAGGTAAGAAGGGGCAAGGCTGCGGTTGGTGTTGAAAGTGAAGACAAGGATCTTGATTTCGATCCTCTGGGGGATGCGGAACTGGGAGAGGGTGGGAGTGATGATGTCATGGAGCTTGGAGTGAGAGAGGACATGCGCTGCAGAGGTTTGGATGATCTGCATTTTATGAAGGGAAGAGCTGGAAAGGCCAATGAGGAGGGAGTTTCCGTAGTCAAGCCTGTATGTCATGAATAAAGAAGAATATCACACTTGAAATGGACATGGTGAGGAAATCACAGAGGAATTGCACACTGGCTAACTCAGGGCTGTGGTGAGGCAACATTTTAACTGAAATATTAGAAAACAAAGAAAAAATTTTGTTTGAAAAAATCAATTTCCAGAGATTATTCATTTATTTCAATTACTAAAATCATACTGTTCCTACAAATACATCATTGGAATTTGTCAATATGACCTGCAATTCCATTCTCCAAAGAAGGGAAAGCCATAATCTGGATGAATGTACAATATAATTCAAAGTAGCAGAGAAATGGATGGATTTCCATTTGCAAGGGCGGAAGAATAAAACTATTCGAGTGGGATTATTGACTCTTTCACTGAAAGTATCCAGTCAATGTCAAAGTTGTTGTCAACAAGGAAAAAAAATAGAATGAATCGCAAGGGCATTTAATTATACTGGAAAAGTTTTGGTTTCATTATAATAATAATCCTTGCATTAGATACAGCGCCTTATCACGTCTTTGTGATTTCTCCAACTGCTTCACAGAATATACTGCACAGTGAATTGGCTGTATATTTTGTGGGCGAAACACGGCAGCCAATTGCGCACAACCCTTCAAAATTCATGGCAGGGTCACTTTCTGAATATTTGGATTCTACTTTTTAATACTGAATCATAAATAATAATATTTGCATTTAATATAGAATGTATAAAATGACACAATTAATTTTGGTCAGGTGTACTGTAGAGTGTTCTTTTGAAGTCAAACCACAAGAACTTCTGCAAACAGCAACATCCCTCAAACAGCAAAGTCCCACAAACAGCCTTCACTTTTTTTTATTAGCTTCATGGAATCTGTAATGTTGGCCTGAAGATCAGGCAGACAGGAACTAGAACATTTATTTAAAATGTGCCATCCAAAGAGCAGCAACAATGCATTGCTTCTTACAAGGCACCAATTCAACAGCTTGATAATGGAGTAGAGATATTCACTGGATAAGGCTCACTCTTGTATTCAAATCCCTCCACTCCTCTGCACCTCCCTAGCTCTCTGACCTCTTCTCTGCTCACAATACCCGTTGCCTCACTCTACCGGGTCTGGCCTCCTTGTTCCCCAATTCCTCCGTTCCATTGTCAGCAGCCGTGCCTTCAGCCACTATGCCCCGAGGCTGTGGAACTCCCTTTCTCACTCCCTTCGCCTCGCCCCCTCCTTTCCTACTTTCAGGTCGAGCCTAAAGACTTTTCTTTTTGATCATGCTTTTGGTTACCTTTTTACCCCTCCCCCTGGCTTGGCCCCAGGATCTGTTATTGTGAAGCGCTCTGAGACTTTGTCTGGCATGGACGACATTGTATAGATTCAAGTTGTTGTTGTTACTACTTTATAATAGAGACAACTTATACCATAAACAATTTTTGTTTTCGTTTAAGGAGATTGTAGGTTCAAGCCCCATGTTTCTAAATTGAGATTGTGGAGTCCTGTAGCTCAGCGGTAAATGCACTTCCTTTGCAAGCAAGAGACCTGGGTTGGATTCTAGGGCAGAGCAAGGGCAAGTTTCCTTTCTCTGCATGCTTCTGTTTACCTAGCAGTAACAGGGAACCCGGTTGTTATTCGATTGGTGGATCGCTTTTCCTGGGGTAATAATTCCTTTTAAAAAAATTGGCCACTAAATCCATGACTGTTTGTGGGATACTGCTGCCGTGTTTCACCCACAAAGTATACAGTCATTTTACGTTACAGAAAGAGCTGTGAAGCGCTTTGAGACGTCTCAAAGACATGATAAGGCGCTATATCAAATGCAAAGATGATTATTATTATAGTCCAGATATACATGCTAGGGCAGGAACGGGCTTGATTATTAAAGGTGCCTTTCTCTGGATGACAATCAAAACAGTGATTCCATCTGCCTAAAAATCCTATGAAACTATGGAAAAAGAGAAGGGAGTTTCTCCTGGAGTCCTGCCCAACAATTCTCAAGGTTAATTAATCATTAATCTCAAGAGCTGTTGACAAGTCTTTGCTATGTGCAAAATGGCTGCTGCTTTAGCCTACAAAAATAAACAATAAAGAGAACTATAATTACTCTAAAGAAATGTTTCAACACAATATGGTGCTATAAAAGTGCAAGTTCTTTCTTTATGACTGTCCAGAGAGAGAGAAACAGGGTATGTGTGCTTTATTGGCTGTATTGTATTAGCAAAGAAGAAAAATGGACACAAAAGTGAAACAAAGGTCAAATGCCTGGATACCAGCCAATGTTTTATTTTATTAATAATATAAAACAACATAAGCATCTGACTAGGTACCTATTGATGCAGGAACAGCAATTCATAAAGAAAATTCTCAGCACCAAGCAAGCTTTTAAAGCTCTCCATTGTAACCCGAGCTGGTAAGAGTCCAATGGAATTAAGAGCTGAGGCGTGGAGGGGATGTAGATTCCAGGTTGAATCCCCCTTGTTTGGGGAAATTACTGAATTAATAGCAAAAACATTTTTTTTAATGCAATCAGAAAGCTTCACAAGCTACGTTTTGTTTGTCACAGGGTGTAATTGTCACATCAACAGCAAGCACTACTTCCACCCCTCGCCAGACCCCCTCTGGTTGTCCACACAATAGTTAGGCTAAAGGTTTCAACTCTCCATTTGTTGCTTGTAAAGGAAACAACATAGTACTGTAATAATAATATTCCTTGCATTTGATATAGCACGTTAGCACATCCTCGAGATGTCTCAAAGCGCTTCACTGAATATTCTGCAAAGTGATTCGGCTGTGTATTTTTGGGGTGAAACGCAGCACAGCAGTATCTCACAAACAGTTGGGGATTGAGTGAACAATTTTTTTGGATGGATTATTACCCTCGGAAATGCGACCCACTACTCACCCCATAACCGGGTTCCTATTTACTAAACAGAGGCAATGTAGAGTAAGCAAACTTGCCCAACATTTCGCACAGCCTGGGAATTGAACGCAGGTCCTGCACATTTCGTGTATTTGATCAATCGGTAATAAGGAAGCACACTTAAGCAGAAACATAATCATTAATTTTTTCAAACAAAAGCAAGTTTGTTTGAAAATTTGTTACTACAAGTGGCTTCTGAGGCTGGATCGAAGCGTATTTGACCTGTAAAACATTAAGTTAACTAGAGAACATGAAGAACAGTGGAATTAATATCACAGCCTGTGGGATCTCATTTGTCTACATCCACATCCACCACCTTTTTGCAAAAATAATATTGCAGCATTGAGCTGTTTTTGAATACATACAGTGTCCTGACCTCAACTATCCTTCCTGCTATCCTGTTCCATTTAGGAGTGAAATCAGAAGCATTTTTTCAAACAAGGGGTTATGAAAATCTGGAACTCTACCCCAAAAGGCTGTGGATGCTGCATCTGTTCATAATTTCATGATTGAGGTGGATAGATATTTGTTAGGTCAGGGTATCAAAGAATATGAGGCAAGAGCAAGAATTGGAGTTGAGGTACAGATCAGCTATGGACTTATAGAATGGCGGAACAGGCTCGAGAGGCCGAGTGGCCTATTCCTGTTCCTATGTTTCAGTTGTTAATTGGAGACCGGGTAAAGAAACACTTCCTGGTTTCCCGTCCTGAAATTTACATCCTCTTCCGTTGTCCAAAACTATTGTTCTGAACTTACTTTCTCAATCCCATTTAAAACTTTGTTGATGCAAAAATAGCTGATTTAGAAACTCAGGTTTAGAAAATCAGGTGAGAGATACATAGGCATAATGTGTTAAATTACTTCTTTCTGTGCTAAAAATGTATTTGTTGCTGAGAGCAATGTTTCAGGTAAAATAAATTGACCAGCCTAATTCAGCTGGTTTTCTGTGAACAGCACTCAAAGCCCTCCGGAGTCACATTTTACCAAGATAGATGGAGAAATATTCACTTCCAAACCTATCAATAGTCAAACAAAAGTTTGGGAATGTGATAATAGTACCAGTAAAAAATTATGAAACTGAACATAATATTGTGTGCAATTCGCTGCCATGTTTTACCCGTAAAATATACAGTCAATTCACTTTACAATATATTCTGTGTACGCGCTTTGAGACATCTCGAAGACGTGATTAGGCGCTATATGAAATGGAAGGATAATTACTGTTATCAGTTTGTATTCCAATGCCCCTAGACCAGGGATATCACCTGGAATTCTTAGTCCTGCTCTGTGATCAGTAACCCATGGTACTGATAGGTAAGAAGTTCCAAGATTTTGACCCATTTGGGATAGTAGGGCAGTGATATATGGTGTGTGATTTGCAGGGGATCTTCTACATGTTTATGTGGTTTTGCGGACGTGAGGCCCAGCTGTAATGCCCTCAGCAGCTTTCCTACTTGAAACAGAAACAATGCTTCTTACATCAAAGCATTTTGTGAGAGAAAATCCACAGGAAAGTGAGAACAGAAGTGTGTGGACGAAACTGCACAATTGAAGAGGGGGTGAAGAGAATTCACAAGTGAAGACAGTTGTTGAAAGATGGGCACAAACAGAGAAGGGATGGGGTGAGGGGGTGATCTTATGACTATAGCAATGTGTATACCTTGCTGAAAGGTTCCAAGTCGTGTGATGTTATTGAAATTGATGGAATTCTTTCAGGCAGAATCAAGAACATAAATTTAACAATAGAAACTGCTTCATCCCCAGTATTTTTGTATTCAAAGTATCCATTTTGGAAATTGCAATTAATTGATATTTCATTTGATATTGCATTTGATATTGCATTTTATCACGTCTTCAAAATGTCACAAAAGCAGTTGTGGAGAAGCCAGAAGCCAGCTTCACTGGCTCCCCAACCACCAAAGGATAGAGTTCAAAATCCTTGGCCATGTCTTCAAAGCTTGCTCCTTCCCACCTCTGTGACCCTCTTATCCCACATCAACCTGTCCTCACTCTTCGCTCAGCTTGGATTTTTGCAGCATTGGTTATGATCTTCCCAGACTCATGAAGGATGAAAGCTTGAAGAGTGGCTGACTATTTGACTGTCTGGCATTCCTCCAAGGATTGAGTGACAATCACCCTGAAATTCCCCTCAGCAAGGATGTGGGGTGAAATTGACGAGATCGTCAACAGATTATATTGCCGCATTGAATCATTGAGTCAGAACCTTGTTATAACTCAATGATAGATGGTGTTCCATGTGAAAAGAGTGATCTTTTAATACTTCAGAAATTGAATTGTGCTGACTTATCACAGCTTTTTCGTTATATATTACATTGAGAAACCGAGATGAAAGGACCAATGAGAACCAGAATAAGGATCATTCAGAAGTGGAACAGAGTAGATGACAGGATGGAAAGTATAAAAAAGTCGTGAAGACATAATTCTAGGGTTCTGAAGAAAGAGAAAGGAAAGGTAAGGAGATCCAAGGAACTGAACCCTATGGAAGAATAATAATAATTCTTGCACTTGAAATAGTTCACTCTTTATTTCTATGGTTCTCCAGATACATAATAAATCTTTCTCAGTCTAAATTCCTGTATAGATAGTAACACCTTTGTTACACAGTGCGTGGTAAAGCCCTCACTCTCTCCCAAGTACCTAGTTAAACTCTTCCTCTCTCTCGCTCTTTCTTCTCTCTTGAGTAAATCTCTCATCCGTACTAGTAAAGCTCTCTTTCAAACTCTCTTTCTATCAAATAATGTTCTCAATCTCTCACTCACTCTTTCAAGCAAACTACTCTCTCACTTTCTCTCACTATCTCAAATATATTTGCCTCTCTCACACTCCTTATACCCAGTAAATATTTCTCTGGTTATCTGGTAATACTCTGTTCAGCATATCCACAATTGTTGATTGAATCTGGTATTCATTGGAAAAGGAACCTGAATTTATCCTGAAAATGTGTCCTGAACAACCAGAGGCTCCCTGGGTATCAGTAACACATTGGTCTAGTTTTTTTCCCTGCCCTATTAGTTGGGCTCACAGACTCCTTTACATAGAAAGGCAGTGCTGGTTAATACACTGTGGTTACTGACGGGCTTTGTCAATTTGAGCTTAATGCTCTCATAATGAGCACTTAACGAGGTGATTTGTGCACACTAGTGATTTTATTGCTTGTGATTTCATATTTGTATGCAATTTTTAGTTTATTTGAACTTTTGGCACTTTTAATTTTCGTTCGTTGCAAAGTTAAATGGGCCTTAAAGGCACCGAGCAATATCAGGGCATCATTGGTGGAAATATGCGGACACATTTTTTAATGGTCCAGAGATCTCAAGTCTTGCCCACTTAACAACCGGGTTCCTGCTTACTCCTAGGTAATGGAGGCATGTGGAGTAATGAAACTTGCATAAGGATTCGATCCCTTGACTAGGAGAGAATGTCTAACAAAACTAAATCAAGAGTCTGAAATAAGTGCCTGCAAAGTACAAAATAAAAACTACTCGCACAGATTCAAAGCAATGGCAGGAGCTGGATATTGGAAGGAAAATGCCACTTTCCTGAAAAACGAGTGCTGCCACCTAGTAGTTTATAACAGGGCTATTGTATGTCAGCATTAAATTAAGATTGTTGCAAATTTTACTTCATTGAATCTCACAGTACCAAAGGAAGCCATAAAATAATAATAATCCTTGCATTTGATATAGCGCTTTTCAAGTCTTTGAGATGTCTCAAAGCGCTTCATAGAATATACTGTAAAGTGAATTGACTGTATATTTTGTGTGTGAAGCATGGTGGCAATTGCTCACAACAGTGTCCCACAAACAGTTATGGATTGGATGACAAAATTATGATTATTTAAAATATTTTTTTGAAGGGATTATTACTCCCATAAAAGCAATCGACTAACAACCGGCACACTGTGTCTACACCAGCTTGTGAATAAACCCTTCTTCTGCGCATTTATAATAATAATACTTCCATTTGATGTGGGGCCTTTGCGTTGTCTAAATGGCGCTTCACCAGATTTATTGTAAAATGTCCTGGCCAAATGTCCTCCAGATAAAACTGGTCATTCACTTCATGGCTGTTTGTCTACTTCAATCTCTCAGTTTTCCATTTTTACTTGTCTTCAAACACCTTCCCCTTTGAATGTGCCTCCAGGCACTCCACAGCCCGTCCCCCGGCTCTCCCTGCCAGTATAGCGGATGGCCTCCTTCTGCACTGTGAGATGCAATCAGGTTAAATTTGCGTTATTCCTGAAGGGAGCTATATAAAAACTAGTGGTAATTGTGGGACATTGCTGTATTCAAAGTAGCAGTTGTGTTTGCCTAGGAATACATAGTCACTGCACTTTACAGCAGTTCCGTGAAGTGTCAAAGACTTTTTGATGTTACAGAATCCAATTTCAAATGCCGGGAACTATTCTTATTAATGAGGAGCTAAATGTTTTGCGTGAAAGAGTTCACATCGCTCTTGTTACCCAGGAAAGCATTTAAGTTGCGAACATTGGTTACCATGGGAGACGCAGAGCCTGCTGTTTCCGCGTTAGGCAACTGCTGACAATCACATGGCTGTAACTCTATGTCAACTCAACGCAATCCTCACTGCTGATCTAAGCATCTTGATAACCTGTCTTTATTTGTAATAATCCTTAATTGATACAGTGCCTACAATGGAGAAAAAACATCTCAAAAGCAGTTAGCAGGTACCCGCTGTCAGGTATGCATTTGTTTGCAAACTGATAGAGCAGAGCTGACATCAAAAGGCTCCACTCGGTGGGCAGCAACCCCACAGTGAATAAAATTGTTATTCTTGAGGACAGATCTCTGTGACATTACTACTGAGGCGGACACCACTGGAGCAGACAGGAGGTACACCTACTGTAACAAAGAAACTACATGTTCAAAGTTGCTGGAGTGGAATCACAATGACAGATCGTTTGAAGCATGGAGGCATGTGGGGTGGGGGGGGGGGGGGAGAGAAGATATTCCATTCCATGTTGCATAATTAGTATGTATAACCCAAGCTCTGCAGCAAAAACACTCGAGTGTAGAGAAGACAAGAACTAAACTGACTCCTCTAGAGTATCAAACCTGAAAATAAATTGTGTTTGGAAAGGGATGTAATATTTTCATAATCTTCCCTCTCCCCTCTAAACCCCTCTACCTTCACTTACCGGCAAGCACCAGAGGTGAAATAATAAGAGCCATGAACAGAAGCAATCCACTGATCTTCTCCCTAATGATCTGCTCCTTTGCTATCAACCAAACACCCCACAGCAGCAATGCCAGCGTGTCTTCTAGCCTACAGACAAATTGGCTTTCGGGCTAAAACAAGTACTGTACCAGGCACATATGTGAAATAGATGATGGAATTTAAACCCTTGAGTTCTTTCTGTCTTCTCTCTTAACAAGAGGAAACATAAGGGAGCGGCGTTGAAATACAAAAAATAAAACTCCTCATAAATAAGTTACAGTAAAAGCTCGGTCCTGATCTGAGAGCTATTGTTGTATTTATGATCCTGTGAAATAATTGCATTGTTCTAAGGATGGAGACCTTCAAGGGCCGACCTACAAGATAATAATAATAATCCTTGCATTTGATATCGCGCTTTTCACATCTTATCGACATCTCAAAGTGTTTCACAGAATATACTGTAAAGTGGATTGACTGTATATTTGTGGACAAAACGCAGCAGCCAATTGCGCACAGCAGTGTCCCACAAACACTTGTGGATTGAAAATGACCAATTTTTTATTATTGTGTTTTTTTGGGACGGCTTATTATTAGGCAATATTGAGTAAGGAAATTTGCCCAAGGTTTCGCCCTGGTCTGCCTGGATTCGAACACGGGTCTCACAGGTCTCACCCTTCTAAGGTGAGTGCTCTGACCACTGAGCTACAAGATATTCAAATCAAAACATATTCCCAGGCATTGAACACATTTGAACTTTAAACTCCCACTAATCTAGATTATTTGCCTGTTCAAAGAAGGTTTATGTCTTGTCTGCTCCACCCCCCAAACTCTCTGCTTTCCTTTAAATTAGTCTGGCCTATCTGGTAATACTCACACCTAATGGTCAGAATATGAGTTCAAGCCCTGACCCAGGACTTCAGCTCAAAGTATAGGCTTTGAACTTAGAGCTCAACTGCCAATGTAAAGCTTGAGGTCCCAACCTTTTGACCCAAAAGCAAGAGTGCTTTCAACTGAGCCAAGCTGAGACCATAATAATAAGAGGTAAATCACTGTACACTTATACTTTGCCTTTCTTGTTAATTACAGGATTTGTTTCTCTTCTTTGTTGCCAGCCTTTGTTTGCACTGGAAGTGATTCCAAGTTGCTTAATAATGACTGTGTTTTGTAAAGCAAGGTACAAGAATATTCCTTCCTGCTAGAATTTAGGGCAATTTTATGCCTCAGGTTATTTCTCTGACAAATCTAAAGCACACATCACAAAAATGTAATCAGGACTATAATGACAAGTTTTAGAAAAAAAAACTTTTAAAGATCTGCATAAACGGGGCTGCAACAGCGATTGTTATTTTTATTAATTCCATCAAAATGAATAATCAGACATACATATATGGCATATACACCTGTTGGGAGTGTTCAAACTCAGGGTCTTGGACAACACTTAATGGCAGTACAAGGGAAACACCGAGACAATGACTTCACATCCTTTAGATGAGACATTAGCTCCATATCCTTTAGATGAGACATTAAACTGAGATCCTGGCTTCCTGTCGGTGGATATAAAAGATTTCATGACACTATTGAAAAAGTGAAGTACCCTTCAAGCAGGGTAGCATCTTGGAGCACTGCACAGCATTACACAGTCTCTAACTTCCCTTTGAGTTATTATTTTTGAGTTATTTGTGGAGTCCTGTAGTTTAGTAATTGGAGGACTTGGCTCACAAGTGAGAGGACCTGTGTTCAATTCCCAGACAGGGCGAAACGTTGGGCAAGTTTCCTTCACAGATCTCTGTTTACCTAGCAGTAAGTAGGAACCCAGTTGTTAAAATCGATTGGCGGATTGCTTTTCCAGGGGTAATAAGCCCTCCAAAAACATATATTCATACTATAGTGACTCAATCCATGTTTGTCTGTGAGACACTGTGGTGCGCAATTGGTTGCCATGTTTCGTCACAGAATATATGGTCAATTCACGATACCGTATATTCTGTGAAGTGCTTTGAGATGTCTTGAAGACTGAAGATGCTATATCGAATGCAAAGATTATTATCATTTTGATGCTATTGGTGCTGTATCAAATGCAACACTTATTTCAATGTGGAAGCACTCACAGGTGTGGAAGCACGCTGGCAGATGTAAACATACACCTGTTCACATGAATATATATAAGATTGTGAACACAAACCGACATAACATGAATGTATGTCTTCAATTCTATTTTTTTAAATCAAGATAAGAGAAACCGATAAGGCAGACGCTAAAATAATATTCTTTCCATCTTCTCCGCTGTCTCGCTTTCCATTGTCTCTGTTTCTATTTATCCTCGGGGGTCTTCCTCACACTGATCATCAAAAATAATAAGTTGCTTTGCTTTTTATAAAGACAGCAAACAAATTTTTATTTTTAGCCACCAATTTATCCACTCTGTGATTGTACAGTTGATCACACAATTTGTACTTCCAGCTCCCGTGAAACTGGACTGAGGCTTTGGAAAGATAACTCTCTTCTGCTTTTATATAGTGCCATAGGATATTTAACATCTACTTGAACAGGCAGCTGGGATCTATGCTTTTAGTATCTGATCATATGGACAACACATCACACAATATAGTGCTGTGCCAGTACCCCAGCACTGTGCTAGAGTTCCAGCCCAAACTAAGAATTTAATGTCTTTTATGTGGAGCTTTGCTTGAATCACACCTCCCTTTACACCAGGAGCATTGTACAACACCGGGCCACACCTGGTACAATGCAATGTGGTCTCTCTTTTTCTCGTCCTATCAAATGATGTTGAATAAATTGCAGAATACGCCATGGGATTTTCTCCCTTTTTTGAAAAGTTAGAAAAATTTGAGTTCTGTTGATTATTTTCTAAGTGACCTGAAGTTACCCAAGTCCCAAAGTCCTTACGTCTTAGCCTAGGTGCAAATGAAACAAGTCCATTTGGATTAAATTCGAATTATGGCTCCAATCTGCACTCATCCTTATTAAACAAAAAAAGATTTGTTGTATGTAGGTTAATCCTTTTTCCCAGCCCAATGTGCACTGATTTAAATATCTGCCTATATGAATTCAAAGCTTGTTGTACTCTCTTTTTTCCCAGATCTGGTTGATAACAAGTGCATCTTACACTTCTATAGTGCAATTCACATAAAAACATCTTTCGCACTAATGGTGATGGGGAGAGGGAAAGAATGTATCATTTGATGTGGTAAATGTTCACGCAACACAAATGTCACCCTGATATCTCTAAAACAGCCTTAGATGAATACGAATAATAATAATCGTTCTATTTGGTGCAGTTCCTTTCAGGTCAAGAGAACGTCTCAAAGAGTTCCACAGAATGTGATATGCTGTAGTGTGGGGCGGCTATGTATTTTGTTGGTGATCGCAGCAGGCAAATTTATATACTCAGCCATGTCCCATAATAATTCAACTCTGTCAAATTATCGCGCTCAAGAACTCAGCAACTCCTCCAAGTTAACACATCCCACTATCATAAAATTGAACGCTTACTGCACATAAGGAGGTTATTCAGCCCATTGTGTCTGTGCTGGTGCTAGTTTCTCCACTGGAACAATCTATTCTAATCCCAATCTTGGCTCATTTCCTCATTGTGCCTGTGCTTGTTATAATTGTTCCACTCAAGATGTGTTTTCTAAATTCAATCCCTGTTCTTTCTTCACCTTGTCTATGCTGGTGCTAACTCCCCTAATGAAGCAACCTAATCCAAGCCGATTCCCTACTCTTCAGCTATATATTTGTCCTCAATTATTTGTCTGCCGAATGCTAATGGACGTGGCTTCGATTATATAGCGTCCTCCATGCCCAGGACGCTATATAAATCGAAGTTGTTGTTGTTGTTGTTTCAACAATTGTGGTAAAATCTCACAACCCTTATGCTTGAATAATGAAAAATACCCACCTTTTTTCTGGTGATAATCTTCAAATTGTGTTTAAGAAATAGACCAACTAATTAATGAAGTGATTATGACAATTAAGTTTAACTGTTCAAATTTCTCTATTCAGAAAAAAATGTCCAGGAGCTAGGAATTAGAATGATTAGCTAGGGTTATGTAGATTATTAGAATAATAATCCTTGCATTTATTATAGCGATTTTCATGTCTTGTAGACAACAACAACAACAACTTTGATTTATATAGTGCCCTCCACATCAGACGGCGTCTCAGAGCACCTTACAATAGCGAATCCTGGGACCGAGCCAGGGGCAGGGGCAGAAAGGTGACCAAAAGCGCGGTCGAAGAGAACGGTCTTCAACTGTGACCTGAAACTGGGAAGAGAGGGGGCGAGGCGAAGGGAGTGAGGAAGGGAGTTCCAAAGCCTCGCGGCTAGTGGCTGAAGGCACGGCTGCCGAGGGTGGAGTGGAGGTGGACATGGAGGAGGCCAGACCCAGAGGATCGAAGGCAGCAGGTGCTGGTTTGAGGGGAGAGGAGATCAAAGAGATAGGGGGGTGCAGAGGAATGGAGGGATTTGAAAACAACGGTGAGATGCTTGAGACCATCTCAAAGCGCTTCACAGAATATATTGTAAAGTGAATTGACTGTATATTTTGTGGGTGAAACACAGCAGCCAGTTACGCACAACAGTGTCCTACAAACAGTCGTGGATTGAGATGACCAATTTAAAAAAAAGAATTTGAGGGATTACTATTAGGTGTGTGGAGTAAGGAGACTTTGCCCTGCCTGGAATCGAACTCAGATCTCTCACTTGCAAGGCAAGCAATCTAACTATTGAGCTACAGGGCTCCTGATGAACAGATGAGATCCTGACAAAGCATACTGATGGAATAAGCTTGGTTGGCTGAAAGGCCTCCTCTTGGCTTTGGTTTCCTATGACTCTATACTCCTGCTCCATTTGATGTTTGTGAATCCGACAAGAACTGTACAAGGCTTGGAGATGGGAAATCAACTCAATCTGTCCATCTGAATGGTCTGATGGTGTAAATTTCTTGTATATCATACAAAAAACATACCCACTTTAGAAAGGTACTAGACATAAATTCAGGCATCAGCCTACGTCAGTTGGTAGCAGTCTCACCTCTGAGTGAGAAGGATATGTGTACAAGCCCCACATTACAGTTTCGCCCACTAATACAGTTACTTTTCCTACTATTCTTCATCCTGCCCTGATCCCACCCTGCTCTTGTCCTACCTGACTGTACGCCTTGGGATGTCCTCTCGACGTGAAAGGCGCTATATAAATGTAAGTTTTGTTTGTTATTAAGACTTTGAAGTCATATAGTTTAGGCTGATACAGTGCTGAGGGTGTACTGCATTGCTGTCCTCCAGATGAGACATTTAACCAAGGTACCGCCTGCCTCTTTGGGTGGGGGGTTTAAAGATCCCAAGGCAATATTCAAAAAGAAAAAGCAGATTTTCCTGGTACCCTGGCCAATAATGCCCTAAGTAAAATTTGGTCACTCACTACATGAGTGTTTTTGGGGACATTGCTGCCACATATTAGCTGCTGTATTCACTTACAAAATACTGTACACAGTTTACACCATGCCATGTGAAGTGCTCTGATATGGATTGGAATGCACTTTTTAAAAGGCTGGTGGAAACAGATTCAATAACAACAAGAACAATAAAAGCAAAGGAATTAGGTGGGTACTTGAAAAGGAAAAATTTGCAAGTCTATGGGGAAAGAGCGGTGAGTGTGACTAATGGAGTAGATCTTTCAAAGAGCCGTAATGGCACGATGGGCCAAATGCCCTCCTTTTGTGCTGTAAGATTCAATGACTCTATGATACATCCTCCCAAAGTGAAAGGCGCTGTATGAAATGTAAGGATTATTATGTGTGGCCATGTATGCAGAGCACAGCAGGAGCCATCGCCTTCACCAGAAGAGGGGATATTGGAGGGGAAGCTTGAAGGTGTCCTTAGAATCAGTTTCAGCCATTTAATGCTGAGACATGGCATTTCAGCATGACCTCTCCTCGTGAACTAATGTTTATAGTGACATTTCCAAACAGAAATGATTTGAGGAAGAAAAGCACTTAACCCAGATTTGGGAGTCTGTACCAGAGAACTACTGGCATTTCATACTTTATTGCAGCTGTCACAGGTCTGTATCTTTAATATCCCTTGGTGTCTTTACCAACCTTTCATAGACTATGTATGAACCATTAGCCTCCTGTATGCGCAGCACCTATTAGATTAATGTTTTTATCCAAAGATTCTTATGATCTCAGCTTTAACACCTTAATATGTTAGATAATATAAAATTGTGTGAAACTCTTCAATCCAACCTGAATTCGGAAACCGGGTTCTTGCAGCACTTGGAAACAAACCAGCTTCCAAATTAAGACTGAATTATCCAAATAACCCTATGCCCAAAGTGTGTCAATTATTACTGTGCCTTCTGCTGTCCTCCCAACTCCCTCCCCTCCTAAATCTCTTCCGGCCCTCCCACCTTACCCTGCACCTCTCCCTTGTTTGGGTCCCGACCTAACTGTTCAGTGCCTTGGGACGTTCTCCCGATGTGAAAGGCACTCTATAAATGTATTTGGTTTGTTTTTGTTGTTGGTGCTAATTGACACATCAGTACTTCTTATTGGTTAGGTTTTTGATGTTGATGATAATGAGATAGTCCACTTTACATTGATTAGTGTGAGCGTGATAATGCTCACACTAATCATTTTGTGTAGTTGACCTGTGCTGCTCATTTAGAGGCTAGTTGCTCTACTCAGCAACTCCAGCCTTCTCTGCTTTGATTTCAGTTTGCTAACCAGATTTGGGGTTGTGGGTTCTAGCTCCATGTTAGAGATCTGAGCTCATATTCCAGGCTGACTTGAAAAGTGTAGTGCTGGGGCAGCGTTGATTTATCAGAAGTTATCCTTTGGACAAGACATTTAATCAAAGTCTGCCTATCTGTTTACAGGTAAACTTTAGATCCCTGATACTATTCGAAAAGAGAAGCTAGAGGCAGGGTGAAACCTTGGAAAAATTTCTTTACTCCACACGCCTAATAATAATCTTTCCAAAAAAAATTGTTCAATTCAATCCACGACTGTTTGTCCTCCTGACGTGAAAGGCGCTATACAAGTGTAATTTTGTTGTTGTTGTTGTTTGTGGGACACTGCTGTGCACAATTGGCTGCTATGTTTCTCCCACAAATAGACAGTCAATTCACTTTACAGTATATTCCGTGAAGCGCTTTGAGGTATCTAGGACATGTGAAAAGCTCTATATCAAATGCAAGCATTCTCCTGGTGCCCTGGCCAATCTTATAAATCAATTAATTTGCTTTCTCTGGGACCTTGCTCTGTCCGTTTGCGTACAAAAACAGTCCCAACAATCGAAGACAATTACCTGTGCAGCGCTTTGAGACATTTCAACATTATAAAGGCTACACCAAATGCAAGGTTTAACGTGCAGATTACAATAACATTAGTTTTTCTTCTTCATGTCAGACCTGGACTTGATGTTGCTGGTTTGAAGAAGAATAAATTGAAATTGCGGTTGAAAGATACTACTGTGCCCTGTGTATAATCCATTTTGCTTTGGGTTGTTTGGTAATTATCTGGTGATTAATAAGGCAGATTAGCAAGCAAAGAAATGCGTCATCTCATGAGTTTGTAGCCAAGAGATCAAGAAACAAGTCTTTTCGATGAATGAAGCCTCCTAACCTCATGGGTAATTCAAGTCATGTGCAGGTTCCACATCCAGTAATGGGTGCAAATGATCTATCTGCACCTCACATCCAAAGGGTGAAGATTCTGACCCAGATGAGAATGAGTTGTAAGATTTACAGAAGAATTTGTAACTGTCTGATAACCAGATGTGTCGGGCCAATCTGGGAGTATGCCCCTCAAACACTTATCCTTCTACGACTGTGGGACACTGCTGTGCGCAATTGGCTGCCGCATTTTGCTCACAAAGATACAGTCAATTCACTTTACAGTATATTCTGTGAAGCACTTTGAGATGTCTAGAAGATGTGAAAAGCGCTATATCAAACGCAAGGATTATTATTATTATTATTATCTTCACTTTTGACATCCACACAGTTGATGTTCGATTAAAGTTCTAGGGACCTGGCAGGGAACCACGTATAGATTGGCTTTTTTTAATAATCCTTTTGGGAATCTTGCAATTCAAGCCTCAAGGGTATGGGGAAGAAAAGCTGGGAAATAAGATTGTAGAAGGAAATTCAAATTCTAGAATTATAATAATAAAGCTTGCCTTTGATACACTGCCGTATCACATCAGAGTCTCAAAACATTTCACTCAATGTGATTTACAATGATTAATAAAACCCCATTATAAAAACGTAGCAAAACAAATCAGTACTGTTAACAACAAGGGTTGATTTGTGTGCAAAACACACAGTCACTGCACTTTGCAGTAAATCCTGAGATGCTTCTTGACACATCTTATGCCCACAAAATGTATAGTCAATTCACAGTTGTCCCCTCCCAGTACTGCCCTGGAGTGTCAGCACAGAGTCCCGAAATAAGATTTGAATTCACAACCTCTGATCCAGAAATGAGCATGCTACCAACTAAGTCAAGAAATAATAATAATTAGATCACTCAATCTATGACTGTTTGTAGGACACTGAGGTGTGCACAATTGGCTGTCACTTTTTGCCCATAAAATAAACAGTCGCTAAACTCTACAGTATATTCTGTGAAGTGCTTGTTAGAGACGTGATAAGGCATTATATCAACCCTACCCATTAGAGCTTTGGCATGTGAGTTTAACGAGAGCTGAGTGCAACAATAACAAAATTATATTTGTAGAGCTTCTTTCACAGGAGGTTCCCAAGCAGCTGAACAGTCAGATGTCTGGACTCGAGCATGGGTGGGGGGGCAAAATGTTTGGATGAGGCAGGGTACAGAGGGTAGGAGGGTGGCTGAAGGCACGATCGAAAAGGAAGGTCTTGAGACCAGCCTTGAAGGAGGCAAGGGAGAAAGCAAGCGGAAGGTATAGTGGGATGGAGTTCCAAAGTATGGCAGCAAAAAAGCTGAAAGCCCAGCAACCAATGGTAGGACGGGTCAGGCAGGATACATGGAGCAGCCCGGAGCCTGCTGGACGAAGTTGATAAGAAGTCAGCAGGTCAGAGAGATAGGAGGGGGCAAGGCCACGGAGCGTCTTGAAAGTGAGAACGAAGATCTTGAATTAAATCCTCCGAGGGATGGGGAGCCAGTGGAGCTGGGCGAAGGTGGGGGTGATCAGGTTGCAGAACCCAGAGGGGGAAGAGGACATGAGCAGCAGAGTTTTGGATGATCTGGGGGAGATTTGGGGACGCCGACAAGGAGGGAGTTGCTGTATTCGAGTCTTAAGGTGCCAAACGAGTACAAAAGGGTTTCAGCGGCCTAGGGGGTGAGGCAGTCACGGAGACGGGCAATGTTGAGGAGGTGGTGAAAGACAGTGCTGATCATGGCACAGATATGGGGGAAAAGGACAGTTCAGGGTCAAACAAGTAGGTATCTGACTGGTTTGGTGAGGTGGAATATGCATCCGTGGGTGCTGATTCTGCCAGTGCCTGAGGTGCGGGGGCGCTGGCGCGAGCCAATCAAGATGGCCTTGGTCTTGCTGATGTTCGGCTGTAGAAAGTTGCCTCTCATCCAGGACTTGGTCTGACAGGTAGTCTGTCAGGATGTCAGTAGTCCTGGAATTGAGGGTGGAGGCAGAGAGATAGAGTGTGTGTTATCCATGTACATGTAGAAATTAACCCCATGTCTGCAGATGATGAGAGAAACCGTTAGCGGAGACAAAATGGAGACAGTTAAGGACAGAACTTGAAAGTTGAGGTGAGAGGAGAGGAGATGGAGGAGGATTGAGTAGTCCATGCGTCAAAGGTGGCAGAGAGATCACTAACTAACTTTAGCTAACAAACTAAATTGTTACCTTTTGAGTTAGGGAGAGTGAGGGTAAAAGTAGTTCACTCAGAGGTTATTAGAGTTTGGAATTCAACCCTAAAAAAACCTTTGCCAGATCAATAGAATTTGCAAAAGGGAATTGGATAATCTCTTAGTAGTAAAATTAATTAAGAAACAGCAACACATTTGCAATTAACTGAAGAAATGCCTGAAGGAATACCATAAATTTTGCCTTTGTGTTTCGTCGTCATTGCTTGATATTAACTCCAAAGTATGTGCTTTCGACAAGGAAATCTGAAGTGGTTCAAACTGACAAGGTGCGTGCGTAAAGGAAGAATCTAATAAATGACAATCAGCTTTTTAATTCCATGCGAGAGTGCTTTGCTGGGTAATAACGAAATCAACCTGGTTGGATTGAAATATTTCACTAAAATACTGATTCCCCAGAGAAAATAGTCAAGCTACACAGAAATATTGCCAATGCCAATGGAGACACGGAAATCCTGCCAGTGCCTATTATTGTAATTAGCTATCTATTAATCCCTATTTCTAACCATGTCAACATTATATTAAAACTTTAGCTGAAAGCAAAAAATGGCTTAATATTTTGGTTATGACCTGACAGAAGAGCCCAGACATTTCTCGGCTGAGGTGACACATAGGCTTCTGATGAACAACAGAAGTCTGCACTTACAATAATAATGCTTTCATTTGATAAAGAACCTAATCACCTCTTCAAGGCACTTCAAAGTATGTGAAACAAAAACAGAAGTTGTTGGGAACAATGAGCAGGTCAGGCAGCATCTATGGAGAAAGGAAAGTGAGTCAACATTTGCAGCAAAAAACGACGAAGGGTCATGGACACGAAACGTTGACTCACTTTCCTTTATCCATAAATGCTGCCTGACCTGCTAAGTATTCCTAGCGACTTCTGTTTTGTTTCAGACTTCTAGTATCTGCACT
Source organism: Hydrolagus colliei (assembly GCA_035084275.1). NCBI lineage: Eukaryota > Metazoa > Chordata > Chondrichthyes > Chimaeriformes > Chimaeridae > Hydrolagus > Hydrolagus colliei. The sequence continues at coordinate 70,862,435 of CM068744.1, read as the reverse complement.
ATTTCGCGTTTTGTTTGCACTGTAAAGTGAGTTGCTGCATATTTTGTGGGCAAAACATGACAGCCAATTGAGCACAGCAGTGTCCCACAAACAGTCAAATTATTATTATTGTTTTATTTATGTTACTTTGTTTTAAGCATCTGCAGTACTTTGCCTTTTGACTTAGTTCTTGTTCCCAGTTCCTTTGCAGTGAATTCTGTCAGAACATAAGTGTGTTTGTGTGGTGATTTCTTCTACTTTACCAGTTTGGATTAACCTACAGACAATCTCAGGCAAGGTGTGTGTGTATGTGTGTAGGATTGCACACAAAGAAGTGCAAGGTAGCAGTGAGGAACCAGTGGGCAGCCACTGGCTATAGAACTAGGGAAGAAAATTGGAAAAGTATTTGAAGCCTGCCTCATTATACAGTTAAATCACCATCTTAACTAAAATACATTTTGAAATTTTTTGCGTCATCTGCAAAGGTGAGTTTGATGTAATAAGTTTTTGAACAATGGATTTTATTTTATTTCTGCATTACTGAGGGGTTATTTTTATGATTGTAATGTGAAATGGTTGAACTCCCAATTTGAGATATGAGCTCGGATCTCAGTTACAAATTGCCATTAGATTAATGTAGAGGTTGTGTTTAGCCTAGAGCAGGGAGGGGAAAAGATATCTAGTCCTTGCACAATAATAAAAATTGGTAATTTTCAAACCATGATTGTTAGTGGGACACTGCTGTGTGCAATTGGTTGCTTTGTTTCGCCCACAACTATACAGTCAATTCACATTATGGTATACTGTATTTTGTGAAATGCTTTGAGACATTAATAAGATGTAAAAAGCGCTATATCAAATGCAAAAAATATTATTATTATTTATTATTCCCATTTGGTCCAGGAGTCTGAATTGGAATTTTGGATTTCATTCAAAGTTAGAATCCACCCAGACCATTTTTTTCACATTGAAATTGACTGCTGCTAAAGCAGGGATCACTTTCTGCTGGATTTCTGCAAGCAAGAGACCTGGGTTCAATCGCAGGCAGGGCGAAACCTTTGGCAAGTTTGGCAAGTTTCCTTACTCCACATGTTTGATAATAATCCCTTGAAAAAACCCAATAATAAATTGGTCATTTCAATCCACGACTATTTGTGGGACACTGCTGTGTGCAATCATCTGCCTAATTTCTCTCACAAATATACAGGCAATTCACTTTACAGTATATTCTGTGAAGTGCTTTGAGAAGTCTAGAAGACGTGAAAAAGTGCTATATCAAATATCAAATTACAAAAATATCATCACTAGGCTGTCGTTATGCTTAATGTGTACTTGCACCAAGAGGTTTGCAGGGAATTCCTAGTACAGTATCTGCTATCCACTTAGTGAAATCTACACTTGTTAGATGTCAAATGACCAACTAGGAATTATCCTCCTTGAAAGGAAAGGAGGTAGTTAGGGGCCCCTTGAGCTGACCAGGATCCAAGGTGACATGTTAGCAACAGGATGTCAAAATTTTAAATGCTCTGTGACACCGACTCAGTAGTCTGATTGCTGAGCCAGGTCAGTCCGCAGTACTCCAGGCCACTATTGATGACAGCCCTGGGTCATTGACAGCACTTGGAAGAAAAGACCAGTCACTGGGGCAGTGATTCTTCCCACTTGGCTGCCATTAACCCTGAAGCCCAAAGCCTAATTTGTAGAGTGATCCTTGCTGCATGAGCAGCAGGAAGCTTTCCAGACAGTGTTTTGCAAAGGCAAGCCATGCGTTTTTGGATAGCCATCCTCCAGGATTCCAACTGACATTAGGACATTAGGTCAGGAGGGTAGTGGGGTGCAACATGTCTATACAATATCATGAAGTGTGGTTATCATAATAACAGTAATCTTTTTATTCACCTCTGTGACCTCCTAACGCTTTATCAACCTGCCTGCTCCCTCTGTTCAGTGGGCTCTGCTCCATGTCCCCTGACCCACCCGCCCCACCATCGGCGGATGAGCCTTCAGCCACTCTATCCCCAACCTCTGGAATTCCATCCTGCAATCCCTCAGCCTCACCCACTCATGTCCCGACTCAAGACCCTCCGCATCGACGATCCCATTGGTCACCCGCCTCCCTTCCCTCCAACCTCCCCGAACCCAACCCCCAGTTCAGATCTGAAACAATAACTGTCCAGCACCTTGGGATGCCCTCCCAATGTGAAAAATGCTATACAAATGTAATTTTGTTATTGTTGGTTCCTCCCTTGCCTCCTTCAAGACCCTCCTCTTCGACCATGCCTTCAGCTGCCGTCCTACCTCTTTGCTCTCCCTCATCCCGACCCTGCTCCAATTCTCTCCCTCCCCTCTTAACTGTCTCCCGCCCCTCTCTCCTACCCTACCCCTCTTCCTTGCTCAGCTTCTGTCCTGACTGTTCACCACCTTGGGACATCCTCCCGATGTGAAAGTCGCTCTATCAATGTAATTGTGTTGTTGTTGTTTGTTGTAATCTGATCAGAAAAGTGAACAGCCATCCAGATACATCAAATAGGCTAATAGACTGAGTGGGTTTTTCAGGAACTGCCAGCCGATCCAGTTAGGGAATATTCAATTCAATATTAACCTGTTTTAAGCTCTAACAAGTCTCTAGGAGTGGTCTTCCTCAGAACAACACAAAGTGGTAGGCTGAAAGAGAGCAGCAGCTAGGAAATAAGAGGTTACAACACAGAGGACCCCTGAGGGAAGAAAATAAGGATGTGTTGCATTTTCAGTGCAGCTATGTGTGTGTGTGTGTGTGGTGTGTGTGTGTGTGTGGACATGATATTTTCATAACATATTCTGTAAAAATAAAGGGGTCAAATCAGTGCAATTCCTAAACACATTTTGCTCCTTATTTATGGAATTGCACCAAAATGAGCAGTAGTTTTCAGTGAGACCTACATTGAAGTTTGCAAGTACTTAAGCATCCCTGCAATTTTATTCATGGCATACTTGTTCAACTCAAGATTACTTAAATCAGTAACCCATGAATATCTTAAAATAGTCCTCAGAAGGGCAATATGTGGGTATCCAACAAGCGAGAAGACCTGGGTTTGATTCCTGGTCAGGGCGAATCATTGGGCAAGTTTCCAACCCCACATGCCTCTGTTTAACGAGCAGTTAGTAAGAACCCAGTTGTTAGTTGATTGGTAGATCATTGTCTGGGAGTAATAATCCCTCCCAGAAAATAAATCAATAATAACATGGTGACTCAATCCATGACTGTTTATGGGACACTGGTATGCACAATGGGCTGCCACATTCCTCCCACAAAATATATTGTCACTACACTTTACAGTACATTCTGTGAAGTGCTTTGAGATGTTTGGAAGAATTGATTAAAGGATTATAGCAAATGCAAGGTTTATTATTATTATGGAGTCACAAGTCTTGCTGTGCCCAACTTGATCCAATCCACCATTGGCAGACAGCTTTTAGCCATCTTGTTCCACTCGGTGGAACTCCATCTTTGAGTCCCTCCACCTCTCCCTGGCTTTTCCCATTTTCAAAGCCCTCCCCAAGATTAACCTCTTTGACTATGCTTTTGGACAAAAATCTCCATTCTTATTCTCTTCAGCTCCCAATCGGCCTCACTTTGGGTGCCCAGCCAGTTGTGTAAGAAATTTGAGACATCCTTCCAATGTGAATGGGATTATTAACAACATAGAAATTTGCTGCACAGATGAAGGCCATTTAACCCATTGCATCTGTCCCAGATCTCTCAAGAGCAATTCTCTCAGTACTAATTACCTGCCCTTTTCCCTTACCCCTGTAGCTGATTATTTTTAATGAATTTGTCTAGTTCCCTCAAGGCCAACAAAAGTAGGAACTTGTTAATTGATTATCAGATTGCTTTTTCTGGGATAATAATCCTTCCAAAAAAAATTCAATAATAATTTAGTCACTAAATCCACGACTATTTGTGGTATAGCAATTGTGAGTGCAATTGGCTACCGATTTCACTCACAAATATACAGTCAATTCACTTTACAGTACATTCTGTTCAGCTTTGAGATGTCTCTAAGGCCTGATAAGGCATCATTTCAAATGCAAGGATTATTATTAATGCTGATTGTGGCTCAATAACTGCTTCCAGCAGGGCTTTCAAATCTACTCTATGCATTAAAACATTCTCATAACTTCCCCATTTGCTTGTTTGCTAGCTTGCTAGATATGTAAAATTGATGTCTTCATTCACTGACTCACCGACCCATGGAAATAATTGATTCGATCAAACCCCTCTCAATTTTAAAGACCTCTATCGGGTCACCCCTCAATCTTCTTTGTTCCAGTGGAAAAGGTCCCAGGTGCTCCACTCTCCATTCTCCACTCATCGACCAAACCACTCAACCTTGGTATCATCCTAGTAAATCTCCTCCATATCCCCTCTATTTCCTTGACATCTTTCCTAAAATGGGGTGACCAATATTGGGCACAATATTCTAATTGGGTCTTGCTAATGATTTATATAGCTTGAGCATTACTCCTTTGTTTTTAGATTCTATACCATTATTTATAAAATCGAAGATTCCATTAGCTATTTTGACAGCATTTTGCGACCTGGCCTCCCACCTTTAAAGATTTATGTACATTAACCTTTGCTCTTCTACTCCTTTTTAGCATTTTAACCATCTAACATATCCTTGCTCTCCTTATTCTTCCTCTCAAAACATGTAACTTTGCATGTATCTGCCTTAAATTTCATTTGCTATTTCATAGATTCATAGATTCATAGAATTTTACGGCACAAAAGGAGGCCATTCGGCCCATCTAGTCTGTGCCGGCTCTTTGAAAAGAGCGATTCAATCCCACTGCCCTGCCCGCTCCCCATAGCCTAATAGACCTGTTCTCCCTAAATAAAGATCGAATTCCCTTTTAAAATTTGTTATCGAATCAGCCTCCACCACCTTTTCAGGCAATGCATTCCAGATTCGAACAACTCGCTGAGTGAAAAAAATTCTCCTTAGCTCCCCTCTACTTCGCCTTGAAACTATTTATCTGCCCAATTAACTAATCTGTCTACATCTCCCTTATTACAATCTTAATTGTTAGCTGCACTCTCCATTTTCATGCCATCTGCAAACTTAGAAATTCTGTCCCTTATAGCAGAATCCACATCATTTATATAAATGGAGTCCTAACAATTATTCCTGAGGGCCATCACAATCTACATCTTGCCTTTGTGAATATCAGCCTTGTACTCCTACCCCCTGTATTTTATACTTTAACCAACTTTCTATCCATGTTGCTACCTATCCATTAATACCATGTGACCTATATTCTTTTTAACAAGCTTCCTATGCGATACCTTGTCAAAATCTTTCTGAAAATCCATATAGAGTATACCACATCCACAGCATTAACTTGTGGTCGTGCCTTAAACAAATCCAAGCTGGCTATTTTTAATCAACCAATGTTTTGGTTATTAATATTATCCCGTGTAATATGCTTCAAATGTTTGCCCACTAAGGAAGTCAGACTGACTGGTCTATAATGATCGTCTAGTTCCGTTCTCCCTTTTTAAGCAGAGGGATTACATGAGTTACGTTCCTGTCTTCAGATACAACTTTCAAATCCAAAAATGGTTGAAAAATTATAGTCAGAGAATTTCTGTTTCCTCCCTTGACTTCTCTCCACATTCTCAGACACATGCCATCATGCCCTGGTGCCTTGTCTTATTTGAGTTCCATCAATTTCTTTTGCACCACTTCCTTCACTATAGCTCTCTTTTCTAATTACTGCATATCCTCCCCTTGTACACTCAATGTCTCTCTGTTACTCTCCTATATGTAATCCAGGGAATTGCACAATTGTGCGCCTGGTTAATTTTGCACATATCACATTTCACTCTGTTTAGGCATGTAATATTGCTAAAAATGGCCAAACTGCCTAATTTCTCCCAATCCATCTTGTTTGCTGACCCTTTCACATGCACTGCCTAATCCCTCCTGCCTCTAGCGAGACGGGAAGAGAACTGGAGAAGGAAGTATGATTCATCAATATATATAATCCTATAATCCCCTCCAAAAACCTATTGTAATACTCAGTACACAACTGATTGTGGGACACTACTGTATGCAATCGACAGCCGCATTTCGCTCACAAAACACAGTCACTTCATTTAACAGTTATAATCTGTGAAGCAACTGAACTATATATCAAATGCAAGGAGTATTATTATAACTAAATACAAAAATGTGTTATATAATACAAAATTCATCAAAATTGGCCTCCATCCACAAAATTCATCAAAATTGACCTCCTTATGTTTCTAAAGAGGCTATAATAAGTGTTATCCTGGATTTAAATTGAACAAAACTTTAATTTTAATTTTTTACTTGTTTCATTTTTATTTATTTTCCATGCATTATTCCCTGAGGTGTATCAATAAAAATTAACACCCATACTCATGAAGTATCTCTGCCATACCTTCATTTTCTATTACAATATTTCCTTTTATATTTCTAATTGGCCCTAACTTTTATTTACCTATTCTTTTACCTTTTAATGTCTTCATAGAATACTTCAGTATTTTTCTGCCAGCCTTTCCTTCCATTCCCTCTTGGCTTACCAATGTTTATTTTTGGGTTGTTTTCTATATTTTTTACCTGCTGCCTGATTTTCTTTTGTATAATTATCTTTACATTATTCATCTGATTGGCCAGTGCCAGCACCTCAGGCACTGGCAGCATCCACCTCTCACATCTCACCAAGTCAGTCAGGAACCTAACTGTCTTGTTTAAACCTCAACTGTCTTTTCTCCCCCACATCCATGCCATGCCCCACTCTGCCTTCCCTCACCTCCACAACATTTCTCGACTCCACCACTACCTCACCCTCAGCCGCTAAAACACATGTTCATGCCTTCATTATGTCCAGGCTCGACTATGCCAACACCCTGTTTGTCAGCCTACTCAATTCCTTCCTCCATAAACTGCAGATCACCTGGAACTCTGCAGCCCATGTCCTCTTCCATTCTAGGCTCTGCGAACCTATTGCCCCATTTTCATTCGACTCCACTGGCTTCCCATCACACAGAGGAGTCATTCAAGATACTGGTCCTCACCTTCAAGATCCTCCATGGCCTTGCACACCCTACCTCTGCAACCTCCCAATCCCCTACCAACATCACCAATCCCTCCACTTAGCGAGCTCCGACATGTACCCTGTCCCACCATCATCAGGTAAACCATCAGTCATTCTGCCCCAACCTTTGGAATTCCATCCTGCAACCCCTCTGCTTTGCCCCTTTCCTAGCCTCCTTCCACTCCGTTTCGTCAATATCCTCCTCTTCAACCATGCTATCAGTCACCCCCACCTTCCTCGATCCCGACCACAATTTGGGTCCGAAACGCTGAAAGGCACTATACAAATATAATGTTGTTGCCATCTACCTTGTATACTTTATATAAATGTAAAATGGATTGTAATCATTACAATTGTAATTATGACATAGTAGTAATAATCCTTGCATTTGATATAACGTTGTAATGTCAAGATGCCTCAAGACGCTTCACAGTAAATATGGTATAGATGGTAAAGTGTCATTGTGAGCATTTTGTCGATAAATGCAGCAGACAATTTGCACAAAGCAAAGTCCAACAAATAGCCGTGGACTGAGTTATCTATTTTTTGGGGGGGAAGGTTGGCTAGGATACTGAGCAAAACTCCCTCTCTTTTCAGGTAGCATTATGGGAAATTTAACGTTCACCTGAACAGGCAGATAGGACTTCAGTCTCATCAAAAGGACGCAATTTAATAAGGAATACAATACTTTCATTCTGCAGTGAATGAACAATTTATCTATAATCTGAAAGATACAAAACTTTGCCACCCACATTCTCACTCACACACCACCACCATCACCACCACCAACAACAACAACAAGAACAACAACAAAATTATGCCCAAACACTGTACCTCCATTACCCCAGTCCTTATCAAACTCCATTGGCTTGCTGTCACAGAGCTAATCAATTTCAAGATCCTTATACTTATATTTAAATCGCTTCACAGGATTTAATCCTGGCACCCCTTCTACCTCTCCATCCTGCTCTCTACCTACACTACTAACTAGCCACTGCCTCCACTCGACTGTGTCTGACCTCCTTCTTGCCCCCCAGATCCTTTGCCCCACCATCACACTCTCTCCCCATTTCCAAGATGCACTGGAAAAGCTTCTTCTTCGAGCATACCTACAGTCGCCTTCCCCTTCCAGCTGGCTCGGCATCGGGCTCCGCCACCGTTAAAACCCCTGATTGACCAGCGCCTTGGTATATCTTTGTGTAGTTTGTTGTTGTTAAGCTCTCCGTGATGTCAAGGGCACTATATAAATGCAAGTTGTTGTTATAATTAGGCAGAACAATTCCCTTCTCTTTTCAAAGAGTGCCATAGATGTTAACTTCCATTTGAAGAATAGGTAAATGAGTCCTACAGTTTAACATTTCAGCTAAAGGTCCTCACTTGCAGGACTCCCCTGATCCTGCATTGGAGTGTTCATCTGGCCAATATCCCATTGTGGGGCCAAAACACCCAACTTTCTGATCTGGAGGTGAGAGCACTGATAGCTAAGTCAAGCTTATTACATGTACAGTAATAGCTGTGGTAATGTGCCTACTAGGGAATGGCGATGTATCGGTTTTTCGATTAAACCCGATATGATTTTCAGATCGGTATGCCGATATGGTGATTCTAAAAAAAACGTTATATCGAGAGATTCGATTTTAAAAATATACATCGTTATATTTTTAATATCGTTCCTGGCAATATATCAATATTGTTGGTATTATCAGTGTAATGTGATATTTTCCAGCTTACCTTGTCGCCGGCATTGCAACCTCCTAGACCTAGAGCATGGAATGCGCGTACATTCGGTGCGCGCGCACAATTAACGGGCGCGCACATCCGATGCGCGCGCACACTTTACTGTGTATACTCGACATGAGTCGTGGCGTCTTAACAAAGTCGCATCGCTGAAAATTGTAGTTTGAAAATTTACCTTTCTCATCATGGGGAAAAGAAGCCCCGTATGGGACTACTTTGAAAACAATGCAGTCAGTAATGGTGTGTATAGATGTACAGTTTGCAAGGTCTTGGTTAAGACATCTGATTCGAGCATGAGCAACCTGCGACAACACATTAAGCAGCACCACCCCGCCCAGCACGCTGCCCTCAGAGCAAAATCATTGTCGACAACAGCAAGAAGTCGAACCAGAGCTTCGGAGAAAGCGACAGGTAGTGGGGCCAGTGCAGCTCAAACAATTCCTGCTTTATTTAAGAGGAGAACATTGTACCAGAGAGGGGACAAAAAGTGGCAAAGTATCACGAACGCTGTCACTTTTTGCATAGCGAAGGAGAGCTTGCCAATGGCGAAGGACATTAATTCAAGACTTCAGACTACATAAAAATAAGTGGCATTTTGTGGCTGTAAGTGTTATTTTTGTGTGTGAGAGAGTTAGAAGCCAGATTATCACTGCTTCTATGTGTGTGTCTAGTCAGACACACAGCAGTGATAATCTGGCTTCTAACTCTAACAGTCAGACTGTCTGTCTCTCTCTTTTCTATTGTAATAGATCTCATTTACACGTGGACATTACATGCTAGTTTCAAGCAAGAAATGGAGGAGAATAAATCTCTAGATTTTGTTTTTGGTGTGTGTGTGTTCTATTTTGTGTTTAGAGATGGAGGGAGAGAAGGAGAGGGGGAAAGTTGGGAGAAGGAGAGAGGAAGAGAGGAGAGGGAGGGAGAGATTGAGAGGGGGAAAGGAGGGAGAGAAGGAGCGAGGGGAAAGGAGGGAGAGAAGGAGAGAGGCGAGGGAGGGAGGGAGAGAAAGAGAGGGGGAAAGTTGGGAGAGAAGGAGAGAGGAAGAGAGGAGAGGGAGGGAGAGAATGAGAGGGGGAAAGGAGGGAGAGAAGGAGAGAGGGGAGGGAGGGAGAGGGAGGGAGAGGGGGAAAGTTGGGAGAGAAGGAGAGAGGAAGAGGGGAGAGGGAGGGAGAGAAGGAGAGGGGGAAAGGAGGGAGAGAAGGAGCGAGGGGAAAGGAGGGAGAGAAGGAGAGAGGGGAGGGAGGGAGAGAAGGAGAGGGGGAAAGGAGGGAGAGGAGACAGGGAGGAGGGAGAGGAGAGAAGGAGAGTGGAGGGGGAGGGAGAGAAGGAGAGGGGGGAGGGAGGGAGGGAGGGAGAGAAGGAGAGGGGGAAAGGAGGGAGAGAAGGAGTGAGGGGAAAGGAGGGAGAGAAGGAGAGAGGGGAGGGAGGGAGAGGGGGAAAGTTGGGAGAGAAGGAGAGAGGAAGAGGGGAGAGGGAGGAAGTGAAGGAGAGGGGGAAAGGAGGGAGAGAAGGAGCGAGGGGAAAGGAGGGAGAGAAGGAGAGAGGGGAGGGAGGGAGAGAAGGAGAGGGGGAAAGGAGGGAGAGGAGACAGGGAGGAGGGAGAGGAGAGAAGGAGAGTGGAGGGGGAGGGAGAGAAGGAGAGGGGGGAGGGATGGAGGGAGAGAAGGAGAGGGGGAAAGGAGGGAGAGAAGGAGAGAGGAGAGGAGGGAGAGAAGGAGAGGGGGAGGTAGGGAGCAAACAACATCGTATAATTCAACAGACCTTGACACCAACATTACAAACTTTCTGGACCTAGAGCACGCATTTCGAAATGTGCGTGCACCGCGACTGCGCGCGCATCGTCAGTGCGGATGCACCATAAATGCGCGCGCGCCATCAATGCACGCGCACTTCGAATGCACGCGCATGCGCAGTATAAAAACTCGATAGATCGGTTTAAGCAGGTATGAGCAAACCGATATATCCATATCCGGAAAAATCCCATATCGCCGTTCCCTAGTGCCTACCCTCTCTCCCTGGCTCAGCATCAAACTCCACCACTGTAAAGCATTGCGAGATGCTACCACGCATGAAAGGCGCAATATAAATGCAACCTATTGTTGTTAGAAATCAGATGCACAGAGTGCATCAATGAAATGGACAGTGCAATTCACTGCTCTTGCAGTTTGTTCAGCATTAAAATGGGCAGATTTGTTTCACGATAAAAATATCTACAGTGATTCACTTCTTGACAGAAATTCCTGGCTCCATTAGTAACTACTGTTCCCATTGTTAAATGAGCAACGTTGCTTGTTCCTTACTGCTTGTTCTGACAGTCTTGCTTTTCCAAAACATTAATCATCACAAATAAGTTTCAATAAATGGAGCATATTTTAATTATGTCCTTGTTATGGGGGGCGGGGGGGGGGGGGGGAGGGGGAGAGGGGGGGGGAGGAATAGTGAGCGATGCTCATGAGATGTAGGAAATATTGGCTGCAAACACTTCCTGATTCTGACAGCATAAGGGAGCTGAAGTAGCCTCATTAGCGAGAGTTATTAACCCAAGGTCTTCCAGTCTATTCATCAGTATAACCAATCCAGCTTGATGGCTCCTCCAACTGTGGACTCCTGGCAGCGTCATCCCTTTAGACATCCCTTCCATTTGAATGGAATGTGAAAACACACAGAAAGTCTTGTTGACTGGTATCTTGTATCTTTCTGATCCCTTTCATTTCTCCATCCTTTACATTCTCTCCATTTATCCATTTATAATCTCTGCTTGCTTTTAACTCTCTCCAGCCCACCATGAGTCCAAGTCTTTGACCACCTCTCAGAAACCCTCTTCCCAAACTACTGTTTCACTATCTCTCCCCATGCCACTAGGAAGCTCCCAAATCAGACCAACTTGCCAGCACTCTCACTTGTATGGAGTTCTGTAGCTCAGTGGTTAGAGCACTCTCCCTGCAAGCGAGAGGCCCGGAGGCAAGAGGAGAGAGAGGTATTCACCTACAAAACAAATATGCAGCCGATTCACTTCAGAGTATATTCTATGAAGCACTTTGAGATGACTAGAAGACATGAAAAGCGCAACAGCAAATGCAATGATTATTAGTATGTGAGATAGAGTACTTAGGGAAGAGGATGGGGAGTTTGACAGGGTCAAAGACTTGCTCTACTTTCAGATAATGTTTTGTCCACAAAATACTCAAGTCAATTCACTTCACAGTGTATTCTGTGAAGTGCACTGAAGCAACTTGAAGACATGATATGATGCTATATCAAATGCAAGAATTATTCTTATTAGACCTGTTAGGCACCTAGGCACTTCAACAATATGAGTGGTTAATAGGATTTCATATTGTAAACATCCAAGGCCAAAGGCCACTCAACACATGAGCATCAAATCGTAATGCCTGAAGCACCAGCTGTCAATTGTATCCTTGGCATTTCTGTTCTGAAACTGCAATGCATGTAGCAACCCTCTCCATCCCACCATGCCCACACACCCACCTCCCACTGTGACACTGGGTCTAACACACTGTACTTTCTTAATATATTACTTAAATTAATAAAGGGTAAAATATTCAATTGCTAAAACTTCAAATGTGGTGAAGAATGTGTTTATGATTTAGAAAATCCACAATGCAATCATCAACAAAAGCAATGGTTTGGATATGTGATGTTATACCTTTTTGTTCATTAAAAAAAATGCAAATGAGAATCCACTCTGTGATAACAACAACTTGCATTTATACCATAACAACCATGCCGGACGGCGTCTCAGAGCACTTCACAATAACGGATCCTGGGCCCGAGCCGGTGGGTGGGGGAAAAAGGTGACCGAAGGCGAGTTCGAAAAGAAAGGACTTCAACTGAGACCTGAAACTAGGAAGAGAGGGGGTGAGGTGAAGGGAGTGAGGAAGGGAGTTCCAGAGCTTCAGTGCATTGTGGCCGATGGCACGGCCGCCGATAGTGGAGCGGAGGATTTGGGGGACAAGGAGGAGACCAGAACTGGAGGACTGAAGGCAGACTAGAGCAGAGGGAAGTGGTGATGGGGTCCAGGAGAGAGAGAAGGTGGGGAAGGGGGGCGGTGGGGGGGCAGTGGGAGAGAAGGACAGAGTGAGAGTAGCGGATAGAGGGAGGTGGGAGGAGAGACATTTAGGGTGGTGGAGGAGGCTCGGAGCGGAGCAGCAGCCAAAACGCTGCACGCAAGAAACCGGAAGCGAGCAATCAGCGGGGCAGCATCAATCTGCAGGCTATGTGACGATGGCTAAGGTGTGACTAGGGTCCGTCAATATGGACATTTTCTGATATCGATATATCGGTTTACCCATATCGATATATATCGATATCGCGGAGTGTTTTGTCCTGCGCATGCGCACACGCATTCCGGTGTGCGCGCGCTTTCGGATATCGACAAGGTAAGTTGAAAAAATCCGCATTATACCGATATATACCGATATATCGATATATTTAAATTCTGATATTGGCATATCGATATGAAATTATATCAGATATAACCGATATATCGATATATCGCCGGACCCTAGGTGTGACTGACCATGTCTGCCATGCCAATTTCTCCTATTTATATAGCGTCCTTCATGCAGGGTAACTTCATCAGAGCATTCAAACATTTTACAATCCACAACAACATAAAATAACATAAGATAGAAAAAGGCAATTTTGTTATAATGTAGCACACCCTACTAAAGAGAATTTGAACCACACAATCACAATAATAATAAAAATAATAATCCTTGCATTTGATATAGTGCTTTTCACATCTTCTAGACATCTGAAAGCACCTCACAGAATATACTGTAAAGTGAATTGATTATGATTCACTTTACAGTACTATCCACGTATAGGCTTACCCAACCATGAAGGCGCACAGGGTTTAGACTATGTCTACATCCCCAAGTCTCACTGATGTGACAGATATGATGCTGATTCATCAACAGTGGACTATTTCAGAATGCTAGTCAGATCCTCTCTGAGGCACTTTAGCCCCAGCGACCTCCATTCCTCCACCAACAAAGTAACTCAATTACTGAGGTCTAAATTGAAATAGAACCTGAGTTTACCTAGAAGAACCCAGCTTTGGAAGTATTGTATAGTACATGACATTGGAGCAAAGTTCCAGTAGATGACCGTGCTTGCTATCAGAAACATTGTGATTCAGATTGCTAAGAAATTCCACCCATTAGTTATCACTAAGTAAAGATTACCTCTATAATTTTACTGTCAGAATAGCTCATTATTGAGACATGAGCTAAGCACAAACTATAAAATGTTTTAAAATAAGTACATTCCGTATTTTCTGCATCAGGTCAAATTGATAGACGCAACTTAAAAATATAAATTTAAACCACGGACACAGTATCCCCAGTGCTTAGTGTGTAAATGCATTACCTGGAGCAGCAGTTAACCATATTGGCTTCTAATGTTTTAATTATAATAATAAAAATATTAACAATCCTTGCATTTGATACAGTGCCATACCACATTGTTAAGACATCTCAAAGCGCTTCACAGATTATACTGTAAAGTGAATTGACTGTATGTTTTATGGGCAAAACGAAACCGCCAATTTTAACTGATAAACAAACCTATCACAAACAAAATTGGTGTTTACCCAATAAATACCAGATCTTCACCCGGAAATAGGATTATCCCTCTCTCTCTCTCTTCGCTGTGTCCTGGTGTGACAACTGCATCCATGTCGTTCTCTGTCCCTCCCTCTCCTCTGTGTGTGTAAGTGTATCTTCTCAACAATAACTTGCATTTGTTATAGCGCCCCTCACGCATTTTATACAGTGCCAGAGTCCTTGACAGTGGAGCAGCATGACTCTGCGCTGGTTGGAGAAGGAGGAGACTGTAGGCATGGTCAATGAGGAAAGTCTTCAGACGCAATCTGAAGATGGGGAAGGTAGAGATAAGGCAGAGGGATAGAGGAAGAGTGTTCCAGAGTTTCGGGGCATACAGTAATGAAAGCCTCAAAACACCCTGATTTATAAGCATTCTGAAACTGCTGCAAAATGACTAAAAATAAACCCTTGAAAATCAGAAGCCCTGACCATACCATACACACTGTAGTTCAGAAGGTGGCAAGGTTCAAGTCAAGGTCTGTGTTGTGGGGAAGAAGAGAACCAGTCAGGGAGAGAAACGTAATACTAAATAATAAAATTGCTAAATACTGTAGATACTGGAAATCTGAAACAGAAACAAAAATCGCTGGGAATACAAGTCAGGCAGTATCATCGACCCAAAACACTGACTCACTCTTCCTTTTTCCATAAATGCTACCTGACCTGCTGAGCATTCAGCGTCCACCGCCCTTACTGCCCAACCATCGGCAGCCGGGCTTTCAGCCTCTCTGCTTCCACACTGTGGAATAAATAATAAGATAAGATGTGGTAAGCGTTATATAAATGTAAGAATTATATATTATTATAATAATCCTTGCATTTGATCTAGCACTTTTCATGTCTTCTAAACTTCTCAAGGGGCTTCACAGAATATACTGTTTCGTAAAGTGAATTGTCTATATATATGTAGGCAAAATGTGGCAGCCAATGCAATGTGCATGAATATGCCCAACGGATGTGAACAAGACCAAGCTTGTGATGTTCACTGTGGTCAAATGGTGTGCCCACACTATCATGGGCTGATTGCTGAAACTGGTGATAACTTTGCACTGAATTTGAACTTCCTGTTGTTTGGCTACAGAAGATACAGTAAACATGGTATGTGTACAACAGGAAGCAGATCTGCTGTACAAAAATAAATGGCATATTGAAAAGTTGGAATGAACATAGATCTGGTGACTATCCTCGGCTAATTCTACTGAAATGAAGTGTGTGAGAGCTGCTCTCTGGGGGACTTCTATTCAGATTTTCCTCAGATTATGTGTAGGTGTATTCGTATATGTTTTGGTATATGTGTATTGTATGTGAGCCAGTGTACATTGTGTGTATGTTTGTGTGTGAGCATGTGTGTGTTGTGTGGGTGTTTGTATCACATGTGTGGCATGTGACATCTTGTAGCTCAGTGGTTAGAGCACTCGTCTGACAAGCGAGAGATCTGGGTTCAATTTCTAGGCAGGACAAAACCTTGGGCAAGTATACTTAACACCACACGCCTAACAATAATTCCTAAAAAAAAATTGGTCATTTCAATCTGCGATTGCTTGTGAGACACTGCTGTGCAAAATTGGCTGCCACATTTCTCCCAATAATATACAGTCAATTCACTTTACAGTATATTCTGTGAAACGCTTTGACACATCTAGAACATATGAAAAGTGCTATACCAAATGCAAGGATTATTACTATGTGTGATGGAGGGAAAAATAGTTGGCCAGGAAATAAACCTTAATCAAATGAAAAATAGGAATAGAGCCTGCCAGGAAATACTCTCTGCATTCCTGCCATTCCCTCCCTGACCATCCAGACACAGACTGCAGCATATCATCAGGAATATGTTCTTAATGAATACACAAGTAAACTAGGTACTGTCATAACAAATTAGACATCTTCCTTACATACCAAGAGAACACATCCTCACAGGAACTTCATAGCACAGGAGTGAAGTAAAGATGGCAACAGACAATGTTCTGCTTAGATGAAAAGGGTATTTTAGCATTGGACCGGATAAAGAGAAACAGATTAATCTATTCAACACCAGTCCAAAGAGTGCTCAAACTGGACAACGAGTTGCATTTTCCAAATAAATTGATCTTTCGCTTAATCAATCAATCAATCAATCAATCAGCCAATCAACCAAAACTTACATTTATATAGTGCCTTTCACCTCGAGAGGACGTCCCAAGGCGCTGTAGAGTTAGGTAGGGACAAGAGCAGGGGGGGGAGGTGTTGGGGACAGGATGAAGAAGAGTAGGAAAATTGACTGTATATTTGTGGGCGAAACGTGGCAGCCAAATTGCACACAGCAGTGTCCCACAAACAGTCATGGAAGTGGGATTAAGGAAAATCCTGGGGGTGCCAGATAACAATTATGAATGTTTGTGGTGCATTACTGTGAACAAAATGAATGGTACATTTGGCTATAAATGCACAGTCAATGCACTACACATCAACGTCCTATATGGTACTTTGAGAGTTTTCAGCGCTATAGGTTTTACATTAAATATATGGATTATTATTATTTGCAAAAATATTGAATCATAGAATCATGGAAGTTACAGCAAAACATGATGTGTTTTGTGCTGGTATTATCTACCACACTGGAGCTTTGATATTTCATCACTTTTTCCTGAATCAGATCAGCAAACCCCAGGTTTAGTCCTGGTTTGGGTTAATCACAGCAGAGAATGTAAGAAAACACCTTATCATGTTAGATGTTTATCATGTTTAGATGTTTCAAAGTGCTTTACAGTGTATATTGTCATGTGTTTATGAAGGCAAGTACAACAGCTATTTTTAGACAACAAGAATATACAACAGCCAAGTGGTTAATAACCAATTAATCTGTGGGATTGTTGGCCAAGATATTGGGAAAATCCACCTTCCCTTTTCCAATGTATTTATGGAATCTTTTAAGCCTTTGGAAATCCAGCACCTTGGGATATTCTCCAGGCTAAATAAATGCAATTTGTTGTTGTAAGACCATAATGTCAGCCTGTCTCAGTTGGTATTACTCTCCCCTCTGAGTCAGACCCACATTCAAGACCCACAGCACTTCAATGATGTCCCGTCGTAGGGTATTATTCATTGGCTTCTTCAGATGAAACGTTAAATCGAGGTCCAATTGGCCTATTCATGTGACTGTTAAACATCCCATGGCACTATTCTACAAGAGAAGGTAGCTTTTCCTGATGTCATTGCCAATAATCTTCCATGTAATGTTGGTCATTCACTTCAGGCTGGGTGCAATTGACTGCTGCATGTGCCTCCCTGCAAAATACACAGTCATTACACTTTACATTACATTCTGTGAAACACGTGGAGATATCCTCCTGGTATGAACAAGGCTATATTAATTGCAAGGATTTTGTTTAACAAGTAAAAAAACAGCCATTACTGAAAGCTATCCAATGACAGCTACTGACAACCTCTTTTGGGTAAATGTTTCTTGATTGAATATATTTTGATTTGTGGCACAGATCACTCAAAAAGATTGGCTCCCAATGGTTTACACTGATGCTTCAATGCTATGCTAGGCTAACACTCCATTGCCATAGCTGGTGGTACCATCCTTTGAATGAGATGTTTATAACCCAAATTCTGACCAACTATGCAAAATGGGATCTTTACAGGTGAATGTTAAATATCCCATGGCACACTTTGAAAAGAGAAGGGAGTTTGTCCTATTGTTCTGACTAACAATCTGCCATATTAAAACATATCATTGTTCTTTTGATGTATGACAGTTTATGGGAAATTGATATGTGCAAATTGACTCTGTGTTTTCTTCAGCCGCTCTGCCCCCACCCTTTGGAACTCCAACCCACAATTCCAATAGATTTCTAAAAGGTAGAGGGATTAAGGGATATGGAAATAAGGCGGGCAGATGGAGTTAGATTAGAAGATCAGCCATGATCTTATTGAATGGTGGGACAGGCTTGAGGGTCCGAATGGCCTACTCCTGCTCCTAATTCCTATGTTACCAATCCTTTTGCCCTGCTCCCTCCCTTGCCTACTTCAAGGAGTGTCTCCAGAATCTCCTCTTTGAACCTCCTCTTCGACTGTGCCTTCAGCATCCCTCTTAACCCCACCCTCCCTATCTGTCCAATGCCTTGGAAAATCTACCTGTCGTGAAATGTGTGATACAAATGTAAATTATTACTGCATTTCCCTTAAGTACATAGTCATTGTTGTTACAAAAAAAAACTGTGAAGAGCTTTTTGACAGGATAAAGAGCTATATCAAATGCAAAGATTTTGTATGCATCAGGGAGATATTTGCGTGGCTGAATTCCAACAGGATTCACTCTTCCTAGACTAGAAATTCCACCTAGTCCTTGCCTGTAAGGCTATAGTATCTAAAATTGTAAAACTATTTTATCGAATTTGGCCCAGAGATATGGAAAAGTCTTAACCAAGCAAAAACAACAAAATTACATTTACAGAGCACCTTTCACAGCATTCTGAACCGATCAGAATTCTTAAACTCATTCTCAAATTAGAAACAAGTTTCTTTTTTAAGAACTGGAGAAATAACAGCTTCTAAGTTAAGACTGAAGTGAAGAATTTCCCACATTTCTGAATGGCCTTTACTCTAAAGAAAGAATGGTGTCATCAGGCGAAGACAAAGTGAAATTGTGAGCTTCAGAAGAGAAGAAGGAACGGAGAGATACAATGATTTTAGCATGAGATAATCAGAACTAATTAATTAATTAATTCATTCATTCATTCATTCATTCATTAATTAATGGTTATAGGTAGCAGGAAATGGCAAGACATCATGGTAGAAGAGAAGTGTAATTAACTGTACTCCTGTTGGGCGAGTATGAGACTTTAAAGGAGGTGAATTAAACGAATATTTGGCACTGCCAAAGGCATGAATAATGCTTTCTAAGGCTGACGTAATACTAAGCCAACAGCACACAGCGTTAATGCAGCTGATCCAAACCTGAAGAAAATAAATAATTTAGTAAGCGACAGATAGTGGATCAGTCCAGCATTAACACTTACAAAACATTATCTCGAATCATTTTTTTCAATAAAAATATTGTGATGCATTTCATTAAACGTAATATAGATATTTCCCACAGAAAATATGTGATTTTTGAAAGCTTAAAAATCAAACTCTTTGCTGGAGCAATTCTGCACCATTTCAATATTAAGTTGAAATAAAATGACGGCAAAGCCTTGAAAGTAACTCTGACAGAAATCTTATTCTATTTAACATTCATATTATAGCTTTCAAGATGTGCCTGACAGCCTTTATAAATATATATATACGTATATCTATATAACATGTACATATTTTGGAGGGAAAAAAAGGAAAAATAATTCTATTGGATTACCAATTCTTAAAAAAAGTGAAGTATTTTTTACACTATTCCCACTGGCAAAACTATTTTTAAGATTTGTCCCTGGAGATTTTACAGATGTTTGCAACCGTAATAAACAGAGAAGGGAAGAGTTGACAACAATTAATGAAGATGTGGTTATTAGGGATCTGTTCTTTATGGAGATTTTGCTCAGTAAATCAACCTCCCTCTGTTTAACAGGAGGGAGCTGATAATACATTCTTAGCTGGGTGCCCCAATTAAAGAGGGTTCGGCTGGCTTGTCATTCACATTGATTCAAGACCCGTTTAGGAATTGAAACCCACAATATGTAAGAATCCGCAGTTACATTCATAGCAACAGAAGTGCATTAACATCCAAGACGTATGGCACAACTGATAGAAGACACTTTTACGCTCCTTCAAGACCCATCTCAACACCGTCCTCTTCTACCTTTGCCACGCTCCCCAATCCCGACCCCCAGCTCAGGTCCAAAACATCGAGTGTCCAGCGCCTTGGGACATCCTCCCAACTTTGAAAGGAGCTACACAAATGTAATTTTGTTGCTGTTGCTTGGCTGCTTTAAAGGCGAGTTTGTAAACCAGTGGTTTTAAGCGCACTTCGAAATCATCTCTGGTACCAAAATTAGACAAATGATTGAGATTTAAAATCTAACTCCCCCAAGCCGCAGGGGTGGGGTGAGTGGAGTGGGTGTCTGTCCCCACCATTCGTGCGTGTTTGTTTATTTCAGGAACACACGTGCCACTTTTTATTGAAAATATTGAACCCCGGTAATTCAAGAGTTTATATATTTTTGGGGGGAGAAACTAATGGGAAACTTGACATCTCGGAAAGCGGTTTTGAGGCACTCTAGGGGAATTGAGTAAACGTGCTCCAGAATGGTATTCTTTCGAGCGCCAGCAGATCTCCGGGCGTCAGAATAATAATAAGAATAATCCTTGCTATTGACCTTATCGCGTCTCTGAGACGTCTCAAAACGGTTCACGTAATATCCATAATGATAATGGCAATCATTACTATTAATATCCGTAAGTGAATGAACTGTGCATTTCGTGGGCGAAATATACACCTTCCAGGTCTGAGTGTGTGCTTCAGAGAGGAGCACAGATTCACTTCTCTCTAACGCAGTCCCTATCCGTGTGTGTTTTAAGCTTTTATGCATTGCTCTGCTGGAGTTGACATGTCTTTCGCCCTCTGTTTGGCTTAAACTAGACTCTGCCGGTGAAATAAAACAGTGGATTGACTGAAACAGAGGGAGAAGGGGAGACACATACACATACACACACAGAGAGAGAGAGACACACACACACAGAGAGAGAGACACACACACATACGCAGAGAGAGAGAGACACACACACACACAGAGAGAGACACACACACACGCAGAGAGACACACACACACATACACACAGAGAGAGAGACACACACACAGAGATCACATAGATTGGTCAAAGCTCTGAATCATCAACAACAAGAGAGGGGAGGGAAAAACAAATACCTCATTGGGGGGGGGTCACACTTGTCCGACCAGCCGTTTCATTGCTGTTTGTGTCGAAGGCTTGTCTGCGGTGCGAGAGAGAGCCTTGTGAGGTCCGGGGTGGGAGAGGGACTTGCCAAAAGCAACGTTGCAAACAAAGTCGATGAGAGTTACAGCAACAGCGCGAAGCAGCCGCGTTACACTCACAGCTGCGAGTGAAGGGAGGGTTGGTCAGCAGAACCCAGCCGGGCTGGTCACACCGTGTGCACACAACCACCGCGGGAGCCGCGAATGTCTCGGGAACGTGTCACGCTCGGGGCTGATAACCCAACCCGCCCGGGTGGACCTCGGTGAAGCAAATGCATACAAGAGATGAAGGAATTTCCCAGGGAGAGAGGGAGAGGGAGAGAGAGGGAGAGAGGGAGGGGGAGAGAGGGAGGGGGAGAGAGGGGGAGAGAGGGAGAGGGAGGGGGAGAGGGGGAGAGGGGGAGAGGGAGGGGGAGAGAGGGGGAGAGAGGGAGGGGGAGAGGGAGGGAGGGGGAGAGAGAGAGAGGGAGGGGGAGAGGGGGAGAGGGAGGGGGAGAGAGGGGGAGAGAGGGAGGGGGAGAGGGAGGGAGGGAGAGAGAGGGAGGGGGAGAGAGGGAGGGGGAGAGGGGGAGAGAGAGGGAGGGAGAGGGGGAGAGGGGGAGGGGGAGGGAGAGAGGGGGAGAGAGGGAGAGAGAGAGGGGGGGAGAGGGGGAGAGGGAGAGAGAGGGAGAGGGAGGGGGAGAGGGAGAAAACGGGTCACTTGAAGTACAGACACACACACGCTGCTTACCTTTAAACAGGAACAACCCCCCTCGGTGGGCAGGTGGGCACCAGGCGGAGCAAATCGTGGTCCACTCTTCCCATTATACACACACACACACACGCCTTTGCCTTTCAGAAGTCCTGTGTTTCAGGCGGCAGCTCAGCTCATCCCTATGTCACTGTACTCGCAGTCTGGCGTGGGATTTGACTTTGGCTCTCGTCTCAGTGAATCCATTCGCAGTACAGTATATCCGAGAAGCACTGTGTGTGTGTGTGTGTGTGTGTGAATAGGGATTCTTCGTTTCGTTCCGACCACCAGCCAGTTTGGGTTTCTTTTTTCTTAGGTCAAAACCTCACAGGTTTTCCCAGGGCTTGTCCTCTCTCTCCTCCCCCCCCCCGACACGCCACACCGCACTGTGGGACTGCTGCGTTAAAGTCCAGCTCTGTAAGCAATGTGTGTATGTGTGGGCAGGGTGGGGGCTTAGACACACACACACACAGAAAAACCCCAGCACTGCAGTGAACTTTCACAGAGCTCTAGATGGCAGAGTTCCCTCAGCTCACAGTGGCTGAGACAAGGTGAGTAATAATACTAAAATTCTCTCCCCTCCCTCCCTCCCTCTCTCTCTCCTCCCTCCCTCCCTCCCTCTCTCTCTCTCACTGCCTCCCCAGTGGTGTAACTTGCAGTGTTAAGGGACTAACAGAGTAAAACAGCCCTGATAAAAAAAAATTCCAAGTGATATTTGCAGTGAAGCGGTCAGCCCCTTCCTTAAGAGGATTAGTGGGTAATTATCTAGCAAATCAATGCGAGCCAGAGAACTAAGATAGCTATTGCATAAGAATAGACCAGTAAGGTGGACAGTCGGCCTGACATGCTCAATCCTCAGGTCAACAGTTCTTGGTTCTTAAGGGTGGAAGGGGGTGTAAGAGGAAAGAAAGATGCACTAAACATACACGTACGGACGGCGAGGCTCGCTTTGTGAAAAGGGCTATAAGTGGATGATGGGATGAATGTTTTCCGAAAATCCATTATGGATTAATTGTGATTTTCATTGATTGTTATTCTGGAGCAGCAGATTATAATTGACGAGTAATTGGTGCATTTATAAAAAGCAATATATTTTTATTAGATCTTCCCATCTGTTATCTGAATGGAGTTGGATTCCAAACCAATCTTCGCTCCTGTAACCACTTGTGCAATGCGCCGTTCGGTTCATGAAATGGGAGTTGTCACCACATTGAAGCATCACTTTCACCCAGGTATAAAATTTCACCCGGGTTTAGTGATAACATTAATCCAAGTGGTTGATACAGCGCCTTATCACGTCTTCTTGACGTCTCAAAGCACTTCACAGAATATACCGTGAAGTGAATTTGTTGTGAACGAAAACATTTACCGTATTAATGCATCATTTTAATGTGTTGACAAGTGTGCAAATTGTTGAATTCAGCCTTAACTTGGAAGATGAGTTTCTGTAGATCTCAAAAGAAACTTCCAGAAAAACAGCTTCAAAATTCAGGCTGTGTTTCAGAATTTCTAAAATTCTGCATTCTGTGAAATGTTTGCATTAATAAAATAAGCCTAAATTCAGGTGGAATTTTATATTTTCAAGTACAGTAGTATATTTGACTTGTACATACCAGGATATCTGTTTTGGAGCCATCAGCAATCTTGGAGGCCTGAAATTTTATCCGGTTTCAGCCTGCACGACTATTTTATCTTCAAATTTAAGAATGTGCAGAACTGTGGAAAAAATTCCTCAATTCAGCCTGTTTGGAAGTTAGTTACTTCCCATTCTTAGAGAGAACTGGCTTCCAAATTGACAGTTCTTTGGAGATCTTTCCACCACAGGAATTTAGCATCATGTTAAAATGTAAGGCAATGTGGTCTTACAGGCTGGGATTAGGTGGAATTTGAATATCTGATCTCAGATAGAGTTGGACGGTCCCTTCTGACCTAAGATGGAGGAAAAATAATCAAGGTTCCTGTGTCCTGGCAACAAAAGATGTATTCTGTGTCCTGGCAACAAACAAAAGATTGTTCATTCATTCTCATGGCCAGGATCTTGCTATGGGCAAAATACTTACCATGTTTTCCTACAAAAACACGAGGACAACAATTGATAGAATTCCTTGTGAAGCACTTTCAAATTTGAATCTTATAGGCACAATATGAAATACAAGGATGATTATGTAATAACAGATCAATTCAGTCAGACCATGACCCGAGGGTGCTTGATACTCATAAGATTCAAAAACTGAAAACAGATTTTGTTATTATACTTTGATGACCACAAGAATGAACAAAACACTCCTTTCCTTCAGTTGAGACATTAAACTGAGGTCCAATTTGCCTGTTCAGCTGGATGTTAAAGATCCCCTGACACTATTTGAAAAGTAAAGGGAATTTCTCCCAGTCTCGAAGCCAACAATAAACCAATTTGTTTTTTAAATGGTCACTCGCTCCATGGCTGTTTTTGGGACACAGCTGCGCATAACTGGTTGCCACATTTCACCCACAAATTACACAAGTCAATCCACTTTACAGTGTATCATGTGAAGCGCTTTGAGATGTCTCAAAAAAGTGATGAGGTATCCATCAAATGCAGAGATTATAATTATTATTTTAACCATGAATTGAGCCTCGCTGTATCTCAATTCAAAAAAGTGTCTTTCTTCGGCAGAACTTTCACTGCACCAACAGCCACACAACTGAACTGCAGATATCAAATCAGAGTAAACAAACCCAGTTCAACACTTGCACAATGAAGCCAAACTGTTAACCGGAGGCAGCTGAAGAAAACAAGCACATTGGAAGAGGGATTATGTGCTTGAGAAAGTCAAGGGATTGAAAACCTTGATGCATCAACAAAAGAAAAGGCTGCAGGAAACAATGCTAAAAGACAGTACGAGAAATTAAAGGTGTCAGAGAAGAAAAAGAGACAGTTTTTGTAAAATTACAAATGAACTACCTGTGGACATCAATAATCATTTCCCATGCACTGACAGGGACAACAATACCATAATATAATAATAATCCTTACATTTGATATAGCGCCTGAAATATTGAAATATCTCAAAGTGCTTCACATGTAATTGCTGTCAAGTGGAGTGATATTTTCTTATATAAAAGATTGTCAGCGAAATTATTAGAGGAGAGGTGAGAAGGAATTTCTTTCACTCAGGGGTTTGGAATTCATTACAATAATAATAACCCTTGCATTTGCTATAGCGCTTCATCACGCCATAGAGACGCCTCAAAGCACTTGAGAGAATATATTGTAAAGTGGATTGACTATTTTGTGAATGAAATGCTGCAACCATTTGTGAACAGCAGTATCCTATAAACAGATGTGGATTGAGTGACTCTATTTTAACAAATATATTGAAGTGATTATTACCCCCAGAAAGCGATCATCCAAAATGAAATGGTTATTGAAGCTGGTTCAAGGCAATCATTCAAAATGGAACTGGATAAGATCCTGAATAATAATAAAAAATCCACAAGGGATATGGGGAGAGAGCTGGAACGTGCAATTTCTTTTTTTAAAAAAGTGGTAATTATAAACAAGTAGCAGTGTTATAGATACAGTGCACCAAATGGCTCTCTTCTGTGTCAACATAAAAATCTGGTTCTATCAGTTGCAGCAACAACAACAAAATTACATTTGTAGAATGGGAGCACGTCCCGAGGGGATGAACAGTCACGGATCAGGAACCAAACAATGGGGGGTTGGGGAAGGGCAGGGTTGGGATGAGGGAGGGCAGACAGGTAGGACAGTGACTGAAGGAATGGTTGAAGAGGAGGGTGTTGAGACCAGTTTTGAAGGAGGCAAGGGAGGGAGCAAGGCACATTGAAGTGACAAACGTGTGTGAGAGAGTTTCAGCGGCCTGAGTGATGGAGACGGGTGATGTTGTGGTGGTGGTGGCAGGCGGTGCTGGTCATGGCACAGATATTGGGGAGAAAGGACAGTTCAGGGTCAAACAAGCCACCCAGGTTCCTGACTGGCTTGGTTAAGTGGAGTATGCATCCGTGATGCTGATGCTGCCAGCCCCCTGAGGTGCGGAGACACTGACATGAGCCAATCAGGAGGGCCTCAGTTTTGCTGAAGTTCAGCTATAGAAAGTTGTCTCTCATCCAGGACTTGATGTCTGATAGGCAATCTGTAAGGACACCAGTAGTCCTAGAATTGAAGGTAGTGGTATTTATAAACAAGTAGCAGTGTTATAGATACAGTGCAGTGAGGTAGTGTTGGGTGTTACCTGCTTTCATTTACCCAATGTATGTGGATGATGGCCAACAAGTGAGTGTATGTAGAGGTTGAAGACAAGGAGGCAGAGGACAGAGCCCTGAGGAACACAGCACATGATGGCTGGAAGAGAAACCATTGCAGAAACAAATTGAAGACGGTGTGAGAGATAGGACCTGAACCAGTTCAAGGACAGAACCTTGAAGGTTGTGGTGGGAGGAGAGGATTGAGTGGTCCATGGTGTCAAAGGCGGCAGAGAGGCCACAGAGGACAAGGAGGCAGAGATAGCCCTGGTCACAGATGGACAAGATGTCATTTGTGATCTTGACCGAAACAGCACAGAAACACAATTGAAGGGGCTCATAGAGGGAGTGGGAGGATAGGAAAGAGTGAAGCTGTGAAGCATCAACTCTTTCAAGCATCTGGGAAAGTAAAGGTATGTTGGAGATGGGCCAGTAATTGGACCAGGAATGCATCCAGAGAAGGTTTCTTGAAGATGGGGATTATTATGGCTGGTTTGAGGGGATGCGATTGGTATAGGATGAAAGGGAGAGATTGATGGTGTCAGACACTAGGGTGGTTGGATGTGGGGCAAGGAGGTAGAACTGGGAGGTAAGGAGAGGAGTGGGGATGGAGTCAAGGGAACAAGTAGTGAGATTCATAGAGGATATAGTGGTGATGACAGAGGAGGGGGAGACAGGTTAGAAAGTGTGGAAGGAGGGATGGGTAAAGTTGGAGTGTTGGGGAGGAGATGGGGAAGGTGTGGCAGTTGGGAGGACAGAGGCAGCTGAATGGATTCCCTCGATTCTGGACTCGAGGAAATCCAGCATTTCCTCACAATGGAAGTTAGAGGAGAGAATAAGCGAGGCATGGGGTGGGGGGTGGAGGAGCCGGTTTGTTGTGAAGAATAGTGAACAACAGTGAAGTATGTGTACAGTATATAGTTTCTTACATATACAGTAAAGAAAATATCTCAAAAGAGATTTCGGAATAAGATTAATTAGATATGTGGCAAATGTTGTGTGGACAAATGTGGTAGCTAATTTGTGCCAGGGACATCCAACAAACAGTGAGCCGAGCAGCCAATTAATTAGAATTTGCATGTGAATTTGGATGAGGAGGGAAAATAAGTCCAGCGCTGAATCAGCACTCAGATGTTCACTGTACGGGAACTGTAATTCCATTGTAATAGGGTAAATAATGAAGGGGGTGATCTTGGCAAAGTGTTAATACTGTACTGAGGAAGATTTTCGGAACTGAGGGAAACAACATAAACATCGCCAGTAAATATAGAACTCAGGTGGAACATCTTCACCCTAGGAGTAAACACAATAGGTTCTCATGAAGGCGACGCACAGCAGTGGATCCAAAAGTGAGCTGGAAATGTTTCTAGAGAAAGACGCTCAGGAAAACCATCACGTAAGGTGTTTGCAGCCAACACAACCAGAGAAAAGACCTTCATCACGATCAATTTGGGCTGGATTTGGACCCAATTTCCTGGGGTCAAGGTTAGCTCGCCTGTGTATTGGACTCCCCGACCCTCTTTTTCTAACATCCTTTAGTTTATAGAACTATTCTACTTCTGTGAGACTATTTATTTGACAGATTTTGAGAAAATGTTGCCCTAGAAAACAGATTTGTGAACAGCAGGACAGAAGGGAGTTTGTGGAATGAATGCCAGTGTTTATATCCATTGGCTGAAAACACAAATAGATGAAGAGGATTAGTACCTTACAGGATAAAAAAACAGCAGTTTTTTACTTTGTCTTACCTTGCGATTAAGATAAATTTGGTTTTAGCCATGACATGTCTGGATTACATGTCTTGGTGTGTCCACCTGAAGTTAAGTGTTTTTCTTAATAAGATACTATGCACGCTTTTAAAGGTAGAACTACAAATATTCTATTTCATATGACTTCTCATTGGCAATGTTTCGCTCTTAACTCTTTCAATAGCATTTAAGAGGAACTTTTGAAAACAAGTACAGTAAAAGCCTGTTTGTCTGGCACCCACCCAACCGGAACGCTCAACCAACCGGTGTCTCCCAATACAATTCACCATTCCAGCAATGGATCTCATACCTGAGCCATCTGGGACACTTGCGAGTATGCTCACTTTGTGCATGTGTTCAATACGTGCGCATGCGCACTTATTAAACTTAACGAACACTGGAATTTTTATTTTACCAATCATTAGCGAACGTTGCAACGTTGAATGAATATATGTTCCCCTATGTATCAGCAATGTAATAACGAAACAACATTGACCAAAGTAATGTTAAGTGAGGTCTACCTATATTCTGTGAAGCTCTTTGAGACATCAAGAAGACATTTTAAGGTGCTATATCAAATGCAAGGATTATTATTATTAGAAATATTTGCTATTTCAGATATCTAGAGCCCTGTAAACCAGAAGTTAACTGTACTTATATTTTTTATTGTTTCTTTCACATGTGTTTCAAAGTGTTTGAGGAATATACTGTAAAGTATAGTGTCTATATTTTGTAATTGAATAACAGTATGACATGGGTGAGGTTATGTGAGGTAAGGTGCGGATCCTGTCAGTACCTGGTTGTGGCTCAAACCATCCCATTAGCACTCTCCTCAGTCTCCTGTCTTCTGCTAGACTTTCTGTTTGTCTAAATTCAGCTTCACAGAACTTGAATTGCATCCAAGCAGACTCCTCACAGAATTCGGAGACTAATAATAATAATCCTTGCATGTGGTATAGTGTCTTTCACATTGAGAAAGATATCCCAAAGCCATTTCACAGGATTTAGTATGACTGTACTACATGTGGGCAAATGCGACAACCCATTTGCACACAGCAATGTTCCACAAACAACGGTGAAACAAATGACTAGGGTCCGGCGATATATCAATATATCGGTTATATCGATATAATTTTCATATGGATATGCTGATATCGGAATTTAAAATATATCGATATATCGAAAAATTCTATATGTAAAAAAAATTGATATATCACAAATATAGGTATATCATGTCCAGCGATATATCGGTATAATGCGGACTTTTTCAACTTACCTTGTCGATATCCGAATGCGCGCACACACCGGAATGCGCGCGCATGCACAAGACAAAAAAAAACGCTATATTGATATATCGGTATATGTCGATATGGGCAAACCGATATATTGATAACGGAAAATTTCGATATCAACGGACCCTACAAACGACTGATTTTATTTGGGGGAATGGTTGGCCAAAACCTGGTCTGAAAATCCTTTCTTTTCTCAAATAGTGCTATGGGATCTTTAAGGCCCACCTGAACCAAGGTGAAGTAAGGTGGGACAAAATCATGAAGGCATTTGAAGGTCATGATATAGATCACAAAGTCAGTCCACTGGGGGAGTGGGAACTAGTGGAGCAGGCGAGGATGGGGTCGTAAGTTGTGTGAGCTTAGTGCACCTGACTATGCTGTGAACTGCTTGATCCTGTATCAACAAAATAAGAAAGTGATGCATTCCCCAGCTGGTCACCCTACCCCCTAAATTAAATACAAAGAGAAGTGTATAAAACCATTACTTAGTAATATTCTCACACTACATCAAAGCTTATAATGGCCACTGGTAAAGTTTGTGACCTAGTTCTTTATTCCTTGAGCACTGGTGACTGTGGGCAAGTTAGTTCACGTTGGTTCACTACTAAGTTGAACATGACCTAGACTGAACTACTAGACTTAAGTATGTTGAGGTTGGCGGTCTTGCTCCACCTTTCATAATCGCTAGCTCATCCAGAGTACCTCAGGGCATCCCCTCTCCTTTTCTTGCTCCCAGCCAGATCAGCAGATCCACTTGGAGACCTGACCTTCAAAGTATCTCATTATCTTGTTTTATTGTGGTGTCCTGTAGCATTTTGGTTAGAGCACTTGCCCCACAGAAATGTGGAGTACTGTAGCTTACTAGTTAGAATACTACCCTCACAAGCAAGGTTTGATTTCTGGGCAGGGCAAAACATTGGCCAAGTTTCCTTACTCCAAATGCCTTTGTTTACCTAGCAGTAATAGGAACCCAGTTGTTAGTCGATTGATGGATCGGTTTTCCAGGGATAATAATCCCTTAATAAAAATTAGAATATTTTTGTCACTCAATCCACATCTGTTTGTCGGACACTGCTGAGTGCAATTGACTGCCATGTTTCATTCAAAAAATGCACCGTCAATTCACTTTATGGTATATTCTGTGAAGGGCTTTGAGATGTCTCAAAGACATGATAAGGCGCCTTATCAAATGCAAGCATTTATTATTATTCTGACAAAGGGATCTACTCCAGTACTTGTATCCTGACCATGTTCTCTGCTTCCCCAACTCTAGTCCTTGTTCCTTTCCCCCTCCTTTCCCACTATCAGTAGCTGAACCGTTAGAAACTGCACCCTGTGCTCTGGAACGCACCTTTGTGACTTCCTTTGAGAGGTTACATCTTTTAGACGACTCAAAGCACTCCACAGAATACTGTACAGTATATTGTAAAGTGAATTGACTGTATATTTGAGGGTGAAAAGTGGCAGCCAATTCACACAGCAATATCCCACAACAGTCATGGATTCAGTGACAAAATTATTATTTTTTGAAGGGATTATTACACCCGGAAAGCCATCTGCCAATCAACTAACCACCAGGTTCCTGCTGACTGTTAGGTAACCAGAGGCATTGTTTTTTTTTCTTGAGGGATTATTATCAGGCGTGGTCAGTAAGTAAACTCACTCAAGGTTTCTCCCTACCTGGAATCGAACCCAGATCTCTCACTTGTACCGTGAGTGCTCTCACCACTGAGCTACAAGACTCCTGTAAATGGTTTAGTTAGTGATAGGACAGCTCAGCTCAGCATAGGGTGGAGAGAGAGAGAGAGCGTTAAGGCCACAGATAATCTTTGCTGCAGCAAAGCAGGGTTCCCAGCTCAGGTCTGAAGCGATTCCTGTAAGCATTCAGTGAGCATTCAGTCCAGCACATCGGTCTGTGTAAACACTAATTTCTTTATAAACTCACAGGTTCTCAGCTCTCCTCAAATTACTTCTTTGTGATATTGAAAATTTTCCACACAGGGGAATCTTTCAGGCCCTGGAACACATTGGGTGCCATATAAGTACAAGTTTCCATGTGTGGAAAAACCTTGTCTCTATCCCTTCTCAAGTGCTCTGGGATGGTAGCTAGTGTCAGGGGCTCTATATGAATGTAAATTGTTGTTGCCATGACTTATTTTATTAAATTAAGACTTATGCTGAAAAAGACACATTTAGAAAATGCCCAAATTGGGTTTTATTGATTGCATTAGAGTTTCGCAACTAATGGATCCTGTCATTACCTGGTTGTGCCTCAGGCAGCCCCATCAGCGATTTTGGCAAACCATTCCCCAAATCTTCCTGTAGGCTCTCGCTTTATTTAAATTCAGCTTCACAGAATTTTAATTGAATTTAACATCCAAGCAGAGTTCCTTAAGATAATTCTGAGACAAATAATAAAAATAATCATAATCATAATCATCCCTGCAATTGTTATAGTGCCTTTCACATCAGGAGGATGTCCCAAAGCATTTTACAAGATTTAATGTGAGGTGATGTGACTGAATACTTTGGGCAAATACGGCAGCCAATTTACACACAATCATGTCCCACAAACAGCCATAAAACAAATGATTGAATTTATTTGGGAAATGATTGGCCAAGGCACTGGGCAAAATCCTGTCTTTTCTCAAAAAGTTCTATGGGATCTTTAATGCCCACCTGAATAGGCAGACAGGACCTTGATTTCATAGAATCATACAGCACAGAAGGCCATTCAGCCCATCATGTCAGCGCTGGCTCCGAAAAGAGCAATCCAATTCAATCTCTCTGGTCCTCTTACTCTCCATAGCCCTACAAACTTGTCCTCCCTAAATACCCATCTACTCTCTTAAAAGTTGTTATAGAATCGACTTGCACTACCCTTTCAGGTACTGCATTCCAGATCCGAACAACTCGCTGGGTGATTTTTTTTTTTCCTAACCTCCCCTATGTTTCTTTCAACAATATGCCAGTGGAAAGTTTTTCCTGGTTCATCCTTTCAAATCCACTCATGATCTTCAAAATCTCTATTAAATCTCAGTGCCTTGGGATGTCATCCTGACGTGAAAGATAAATGTAATTTTGTTGTTGTTAAATTCCCTCTTAATCTTCTCTGCTCTAGGGAGAATAATCCTAGTTTTACAAACCTCTCCTCATAACTAAGGTCCTTCATTCCTGGTACCATCCTGGTAAATCTCCTTTGTACCCTCTCCGGTGCCTCAACATCTTTCCTAAAATGTGGTGCCCAGAACCGAATTCAGTACTCTAACTGAGGCCTAACCAGTATTTTATCAATATTATCATAACCTCTTGACTTTTGTATTCTATGCCCCTATTAATAAATCCTAGTATCTGGTATGCTTTTTTCAACAGCTTTATCTACCTAACACTTTCAGAGATTTGCTTATATGGCCCCCCCAGATATTTCTGTTCATTTATCCCTGTTAACATTGTACCATCTAGCGTATACTACCTCTCCTCATTCTTCTTACCAAAATGCAACACTTTGCATATCTATCTGTCATGTTTCTGCCCATTTTACCAATCTGAGTAAGTCCTCTTGGAGACTGCTTTCCTGCTCACTATTTACTACTTTTCCTAGCACAGTATCATCTGCAAATTTGGAAATTGTGCTCTCTATATCCAGGTCCAGATCACATATGGATCACAAAGAGCAGTGGTCCCAATACAGACCCCTGAGGGATACCCTACACACCTCCCTCCAGTCAGAAAAGCAACCATTCACTATCACTCTCTGCTTTCTATCTCCTATCCAGTTCTGGATCCATGTTGTCCCAGTTCCGTTAATACCGTGGGCTTCTATTTTGTGTATGTCTCTTATGTGGCACTTTGTCAAATGTCTTTTGAAAATCCAGATAAATTACATCCACTGCACTATCTGCCTCCACCCTCTCAGTCACTAACTTAAAACATTCTATTAGGTTTGTCAGACATGATATGTCTTTAACAAACCCGTGCTGACTGTCCTTTATTAAACCATATTTTTCTGTGAGAAATTATATTGTCTTGGATTATAGTCTCCAGTATTTTCCCGACTACTGATTGACCTATAATTCTCAGGTTTATCCGTCTGCCCCTTTTTGTATAGGGGAGTAACATTTGCAATCCTCCAGTTCACTGGCACCACTCCAGTGACCAAAGAGGATTGAAAGATTGTGGCCAGAGCCTCCACTATTTCCACCCTTCCTTCCTTCAGTAACCTAGGATGCTTTCCGTCCAGACCGGGTGTTGAGCACTGACTTCCTTTTTAGTACCTTCTCTCCTTTGATTTTTATTATATCCAATTGCTAGATCGATTGATGCCCTCTGCCTCAACAAGAAGATTTCCACTTGGGTCCTTAATTGGACCCCACTACCTTTGACTAACCTTTTACTCTTTATATGCTTATAAAAATACATTAGGGTTCCCTTTTATGTTTCCTCCTAATCTTTTCTCGTACAATCTCTTTGCCCCTCTTATTTCCCCTTTTACTTCTCCACTGTACTTCCTGTACAATATTGTATTTTATTATCCCATGTGTTTTAGACGTGATATTTGTCATAAGTCTCCTTTTTCTGTTTTGTTTTAATCCCAATTTCCTTCGTCATCCTGGGAGGTTTGACTGCTCTATCTTTCCCCTTTGTGAGAATGTATTTGCTCTGTCCCCGAACTTTCTCCTCCTTGAAGGCTTCCCATTATTTGTTTGCAGACTTACCTGCCAATCTTTCTTTCCAATCTATCTTGGCCAGTTCCCTTTTTAGTTCGCTGAAATTAGCCCACTTCCAGTTGAGGGTCTTTACATTTGATTGGTTGTTGCCCTGTTCCATAACTATTCTAACCCTAATGATATTGTGATCACTGTTATCGGAATTCCCTGCTACTGAAACCTGCTCCACTTGACCCACTTCATTTCCCAGATCTAGATCCAGCACAGCGTTGTTGGGCTGGAAACATGGTGAGCCAGAAAATCCCCCATGCACATATTTCAACAACAAACAACTTAGATATATATAGCATCCTCCACGCAGGACAGCGTCTCAGAGCACTTAAGGAATTTCAGGATATCCTCCCCCTCCTTGCCATTTACACTGTCTGTTTCCCAGTCTATGTTAGAATAATTGAAGTCTCCCATTATCACTACTGTATTGGTTTTGCATCTCTCAAAATCTCCCTGTAGATTTCCTTATCTATCTCCTTCCCAATATTTGGCCGTCTACAATAAATACCTAACAGAGTACCAGCTCCTATTCTGGTTCTTAACTCTAACCAAAATAGATTCAGTTTTTGGACCCTCTAACACATTGTCGTTTTCCAGGACCGTGACCATGTCCCTAATGAGTATTGCTTTTTTCCCTTCCTTATCCCTCCTGAATACATTGTAGCCAGGAATATTCAGCTCGCATTTCTGTCCTTGCTTCAGCCAAGTCTGCGTTATTGCCACTACATCATAACCCCATGTGGCAACTTGAGCCTGCAGCTCACCAAGCTTATTGGTCACTCTCCGTGCATTTACACACATACATTCCAAGACCGCTTAATCCGCTCTAGATTTCTTCCCCCATCTCGTTCCACTTTTTGCTGGACTATTCCTTGTTTCATTTCTATTTGTCTCTCCTTGTCCACTATGTAACTTGTTTCCCCTCCCTGGTGCTACCTTCTGATTCCCATCCTCCTCCCTCAAAATCAGTTTAAACATTTCCCCACAGCATTTGTTATCCTTGTTGCAATGACATTGTTCCCAGCCCTGCTCATGTGTAACCTATCCCTCGTGTACATGTCCCATCTGGCCCAGAAGTGGTCCCAGTGATTTAGAAACCTGAAGCCCTCCTTCCTGCACCATCAGTTTGTGAGTGACACTCTCTTGAGGGATTTCTTTACTGACTCGTTTTTTTTGTTTAAACACAGCAATAAAAATTGGTCATTTCAATCCACGACTGTTTGTGGGACACTCCTGTGCGCAATTGGCTGCTGCTTTTTGCCTACAAATACACAGTCAATTCACTTTGCAGTATATTCTGTAAAGTGCTTTGAGACATCGATAAGATATCGATGCAAGGCTTATTATTATTATTTATATTACCAAAAACTAACCAGGAATCAGAGCCAGTTAGCAAAACACTGTCTCTACTCTTGCTTTTTGACATGAAATGTCCTATATAAATGTAACTATGTTTTGTTGTTGCCTGAATGTGGCACATGTTCAGAGCCCTCTTTAGCCCCCAGCAAGAGAGATCCTTGGAGGGCAAGTATAAATCCTGTTTCCAGAATTAAATCTCTCTGTTGCTGGAAGCAATGTCAATTCACAATCTTACAAAATGATAATTGGAAACAAAAGTAGACTGTTCACACTCTAGAGGTAACGAGGAGGGGAACAATGATGATGATGATCTCCAATGTTTGGGGTGAGAATTGTGAATCAATAAGGGCTTTTGAGCCTGGAATAGATACATTTCAAAAGAAACCTTTTTATGTGTATATAAAATATAAATGGGATTGGGAATCTAAACACAGATCAATACTTTCAGATCTGCCAAGACAAAAGTTCATAGATTCAGGGTGTGAACGGCAACTTTAGGATAAATAGACTCTAATAGAGGAACCTCAGTATAGGTCCCTTGTCTCACAAATTGTGTTAGAATCAAACTGTTAAAATATGTCTGACTTCTAGGTTGTCAGGTTGCTACTGATGTTACATGTTAAGTTTTCTGAGCATGCACTCTTATGTACATACAGAAAGTGCACTGACATGCTTTTCTGTATGCTGTACATGCACAGATTGACAGCATTTCCTGCACATAGTGTGCATATTCAGCATACAGGAAGTGACACTAGTATCACTTCCTGTGCATGATCAGCTTCTAGGAGGTGATGTTAGTGGCACTTTCAGCACGTAGTGTGCAACACTGAGGAACTGATATCAGAGACAATCTGATGACCCAGGGTCAGCAATTTTTCAGGATTGTCAGTACACGAAGCTGGATTTACTGCAACTTTTTTCAGTTAGCGTGATTCGTCAGGATGTCCACACTATAAGCGAAGCAACGCTCTATTAAATTATGCTATAATAGGGTTACCCTGCATCAAAAAGCAATGCTCGATAACAACAACTGGAATGAGTTAGCAGAAATGGCAGTGGAGGTCAGGATACTGGGAGCCATTTCCAAACAGCTTAATATTAAATAACAGAATTTGTTATTATTGTCATAATTCTGTAATATTTGTCTGACTTCAGTTTATTGATATCAGATACAGTACTGTTATGAGAAGATGGTTGAGTGGGTATTCTAAAAAACAGTTGTGTCCCACAAACAGTTGTGGATTGAGTGACCCAATTGTTTTTGAAAGGATTGTTATCTCCAGAAAAGCAATATGCCAACTGACTAATGACCAGGTTCCTACTTGCCGTTATATAAACAGAGTTGTGTGGGGTAAGGAAGCTAGCCCCACATTTCACCCTGCGGGAATCAAACCCAAATCTCCAGCTTGTGGGACGAGTGCTCTAAGCATTGAGTTGCAGGACCTCCTGTATACCAACAAAATGAGATATACAGTAAAAGCTTGGTTATCCAGCACCCTTGGGACCTGACCGGTGCCGTTTAATCAAATATGCCGGATATTCAAACGGCAAGTTGCCGGAAATCCTACACAAAAAATGTATTTATTTTAAAACATACCATATTAATAATAGACTAACTAATAACAGAATATTACATGGATATTTACCAATAAAGCATTCCAGCACACTCAGTAAAATGATCGGTAAAATAAAAATTCCAGCGTTCGTTAAGTTTAATAAGTGGGCAAAGTGAGACAATGTGAGTGTCTCGGATGGCTCCGATATGAGATCCGTTTGCTAGAATGGTGAATTGTATTGGGACATACCAGTTGGTTGAGCGTTCTGGTTGGTTGGGTGCTGGATAAACAAGCTTTTACTGTATTATCAGAATCTTTCCTATGATCTCGCGTAACTTGACACCACACATCTAGAACACAGAAACTAATTTATTTAACCGCATGGCAGGAATGTACCAACTACAGATATCTATGGAATCACAATAAAGACTCCAGCCAATGGCAATTTCATAATTAAGATGGGTAAACTGCAGCTGGGATCAATTTGACATTGGGTGACAGTTTTAACTTTCATAACCATAGGAGTACAATAACAAAGAGTACAGCTATCAATACAAATGCTGGTACAAACATGCAACCTTTTTAATCTAATGATGGATTAAACTGGGTGGGAATGAATCAATTGAATTCTGGCTTCCTCTTGAAGCAGTGAGTGAGCAATTTACCTTCTATTTTATACACTTGACTCAGCTGTTTCTTCTTTGTTACTGCCACAGACCAATTTACCCGGTTGACAGATGTGTACCCAGCATAAACTTTGGGGAAAATATAGTGACCTGCAATGTGAAATAATGCTTACACACAATGCAGTGCCTGTGACATCAAAACGGCTCAAAGCGCTTCACAGGGAATTGCTGTCAAGTAGGGTCCGTCGATATGGAAATTTTCCGATTTAGATATATCGATGGGTTCATATCGAGATATACCGAAATATCGATATTTTCGGGGTTTTCCTACTGCGCATGCGCGCGTTGCACGCGCATTCGGAGGTGCGCGTGCATTCGGGGCCTATCTCCTCAGGAGATAAATATCTGTATCTCTCTGTGTCTCTCACACTCACTCTCTCCATCTCTGTGTTTTTCTGTCTGTGTCTCTATGTCTCTCTCCTCTCTCCCCACATCTCTATCTATCTGTATATTATCAATCCACCCCGTCTCTCCCCCCACCCCCACCCCGCCGCCGTCCCTCTCTCCCACCACCCCACCACCCCCCGCCGTCTCTCTCCCCCCCCCCCCCCCACCCCTTGCATACCTGTATATTGTATTCGAGGACTATGAATACAATATGGCGGCTTTGCA
Source organism: Hydrolagus colliei (assembly GCA_035084275.1). Taxonomy (NCBI): domain Eukaryota; kingdom Metazoa; phylum Chordata; class Chondrichthyes; order Chimaeriformes; family Chimaeridae; genus Hydrolagus; species Hydrolagus colliei. Next base: position 70,824,128 of record CM068744.1, on the reverse strand, counting down.
CCTCGGTCTGTGCATTGTGTATAGAGATGAGCATTCTGGGTCTTGTAGTTCAGTGCGCGCGCATCCCGATTTTTTCGATATATCGGTTTTTCGATATATCGATATTTTTGAAATGCCTATATCGGCATATCTATATGAAAATTATATCGGGTTTTTACCGATATATCGATATATTGCCGGACCCTACTGTCAAGCAAGTCAAGTATTTATAGGCAAATGCAGCAGCCAATTTGCGCACTGCAAGATCCCACAAATAGCTGAGAAGATAATTATTTATTCTTCTGATGGAATGTTGGCCAGAGTAAACTTTAAAAGTTTTCTAAATAGGAGACCAGGATGTTAAGCATCCATCTAAACAGACAGACAGAGCTTCAATTCAACATCTCACCCACAGACAATACCTCTGTCAATGCAGTACTCCCCCAGTATAGCCTTGCAGTGTCAACCTGGCATGTGAGCTCAAAGTCCTGGGGTTCTTCTGCCTCAAAAAGGAATGTCTCAGAAGGGATCTCATAGACCCATCTCAGAGTCCCTCTCCTTAGCTGCTCAAGGTCCATCTCGAGATGTACCTCTTTGATTCTTTTTTTGGTAAGCCAATATCCACTACTTCCATTCCAGATCCTCACTCTTGTATCCAAATCCCTCCACTCCTCTGCACCCCACTACCTCTCTGACCTCCTCTCCTCTCACAACAGTACCTGTTGCCTTTGCTCCACTGGGTCTGGCCTCCTCTTTGTCCCCCGAATCCTCTGCTCCACCATTGGCGGCTGTGCCTTCAGCCACTACGCCCTGAGGTCCTTGAACTCCCTCCCTCACTCCCTTCACCTCGCTCCCTCCTTTCCTATTTTCAGGTCTCGGCTGAAGACCTTTCTTTTTGACTGTGCTTTCGGTCACCTAGGATCCGATATTGGGAAGTGCTCTGAGATGCCGTTCGGCGTGGAGGGCGCTGTATAAATCCTATTACATTATTACATTATTAGGGGATTGATAAGGTGGATATAAATAATTTGTTTCCACTGGTTTGTGACTTCATAATAAGGGGGCATGAATATAACATAATAAAAGTAAACCTTGTATTTGATATAGCACCTTTCACATTGGCTGGACGTCTCAAAAAAGTCTCAAAGATGTTCAATTTTGTTATGGTCAGCCTGATAGCTGACACAGGCAAAAATCAGTCAACATGCTTAAGCCAGACTGAGTTCGACATAGGTATCTCATCTACACTTTGAAATGTTTTCGTAGCTGCAATGGAATTTCCATTCTCTTCCTGGAGGCATGCTCTCCATTTATCTAATTTCAAATAGTTCAGTATTAGGTGTAAGTTGGCAAGACCTATCCACTGTTCAGTGCCTTGGGATGTCCTCTCGACGTGAAAGGTACTATATAAATGTAAGTTTTGATTGATTCATTTGGGGGTTTCACAATGAACTGTGCATATGGACAATTTCAGTCTCTTTGGCGTGCTTTGGAAGTATTATCGGAGTTTAACCAGCTAAAAGTGCATAGCTGAAACTGGTAGTTATCAAGGATTGTTTCACAGTCAGCAGACCCTTTCTTGTCATGTGTTTGAGTTCTATTTGTTTTCTGTCTTCCTCTGGTATCAATATATCTTAAGTCAGACAAATATTACAAAATCAAGACAATAATGCAGAATGTTTAGGTAAAATAACCCACCCTCCCTCCACATCTTTGAACCCGTCTGCCACTCCTCTCTCACCACTACTCTAACCCAGATGTAAGAGATTCGGATGGAGACGACCAATACGGTGGTGTAATAATCCAAAATTTATTAAGTAATACAAATAACTTACAACAGCAACAACAGAATTACACTCATATAGCGCCTTTCACATCAGGAGATGTCACAAGGTGCTGGACTTATTTTATAACTGAGACCATAGATTCAGTAGGATCGATACTGAGTAGTTCACTGACCCCCTATACAACTTCAACTATTTCAAAATTAAATCTTTCTTTTATGTGTTTCTAAATTTGCCTCTGCTTGCCACAGAAATAGCCCCCACCCTTTATATGCTGCTTTGCAGAGAGAGAGAGAGAGAGACAGCTAATGAGTAGCCTTCCACAGCCTGCTTGTTTCTCAGCCTTGAGATAGGCAGGTGTCTGATGCTGCAGCCTTTTGTTTCTATGATCCATTTTTCTTGCATCAACGCTCAAGGACCCAATTGCGCATTATCTCAGAGCAGTGAACATCTTCGTGGGAAAATATGGAATATAATCAGAGGCTGATCTCAACAGGTCCAGCACAGTTAGTTTTAAACTGTGCTGAGCTAGTAATTAAATCAAACAACCTTATTAACAGATTATGAATAGGTTACAATCTAAACATATATAAAGATTAATTAAAAGCTTTAAGAAACATTAAACATCACAATTATAATCTTACAGTTCCCACTTTGAGACAACTAACAACAACTTCGATTTATATAGCGCCCTCCACGCCGGATGGCGTCTCCGAGCGCTTCATAATAGCGGATCCCGGGACCAAGCCAGGGGCAGGGGTAGAAGTGAGAAAATAGCCTGGGGCAGGGGTTTGAGAGTGCGAAAATAAGATTCTCGATCTCTCATTTATCTGAGATTTAATGTTGTAAATAGTCACGTTGCACCTGGGTAGCCCTTAATAGGGAACACAAATAACACAAAAACACAATCAATATAACAAAAATGCTGGCTTGGGTAATCACAAAAGCATGCCCCATTCCTGACGAAGGGTCATGGATCTGAAACATTGACATGCTTTTTTTTTTCCATAGATGCTGCCTGACCTGCTGAGTGTTCCCAGAGACTTCTGTTTTCTGTTACAAAAGCATAGGATATGAATAATAAAGTTCAGTTCAATAAATTAATCAGATTGATACAGCAGCTGTGATGAGGAATGGACTTGTTAATGAATTTGTCCTGGTTTGCCCTTTAAACCTTGCAGTAAATAAACCCTTGTTCTTCTGCACTTTAATATTTTGTCTGCCTCTCCCTATCTGGCTTCCCATTTTATAGGTTATGCGATCCCTTAAACATTCAACACAGCCTTTGTTGTTGTTTGGAGCTTGTCAAGAGGGTAGACCCTCTTGTCTACATGTTCTGCATTGCTACTTACGGTGCCCTGGTTTATTGCAATTGTAGCAATTGTCCTGACTCCTGCTTGAGGCAGTAAAATTTCCTTGGCCACGTGCCCTGTTTGGTGGTTCCCCCGGTTTCCTGGCCGAAATTCGGAGGCATAATGCCAGGTTTCCCGCAATTATAACATGTTCCTGATCTTTTCACTGGACCCTGTCCACATCCAATTCTAGTAGGAAGTCCTTTCACTACTGTTACTACTCCTTCCTTAGATCCCTTCTGCTGTTTTATCATTCTCTGATGTACAATCATGACCCATGCCACTGTCTCTATACAAATCGATTATAATGTATTCTTGTTTACAGAGAATGGCCTCTAGATAAACCCTCAATTCTGGCAATAATGTTTTAAGAAAGTTAATTTAAACCCACGAACTGCCAATGCAGGGATGCACCGGACAATAACAGCCAGAACAGCAATACCTCCTGCAGCGACAGCCACAGCTGCAGGTGATAAGGCTTGATTTGCCTACACGGCTATTGAATAGACATGCTGCAAAAGTCTTTGGGTGTTCTATTGGTCCCTGATTAATTTCACTGATCTTCCTTATTATACATTCCTGATCCCATCCCAAGTCAGTTAAAATACCTCACTGCCATTGCTGTTTAATAGTTGCCGGAGCATGTAAATCAACTGGAATTATGCTCCTGAAGATGCAGCCATCATTACTTTCCCATGCTCTTCATTACTTGCTTCTCTGTGTTGCACCCTAAAGCTTACCGTACAGTGCATAGCATCAGCTGGGTAACTAACCATAGTTATTGCTCCTAACTCAGAAGCCAACACATTTGCCTTTGTATTTGCGAATGGCTGATTTGCAGTGGTGTGAATCTACAGCACTCCAGCATTATCAAACCTGTCAGTTGTAACAGTGATGGTCACTGTTGTGGGCTTCTCCAGAGGGGCCTTATATTTCCAAACAGGAGCAGGAGGTGGTGGAGGAGATTCTATTATTGATTATCATTCCAATTAATGTCAACCCCATCACCCCAGACCTGCGCCATCATAATCCCTGCAACTATTCTGGGCATCAGTTGCTCTCGCCTTTTCTTCGGCTCCCCCACTAACTCTTCCTCCTCCCCTTCCCACTACCCCGACCCTCCCCCCCCCCCCCCCCCCCCCATCCCCCCGGCTCGGATCCCGACCTGACTGTTCAGCGCTTTGGGCTGTCCTCCCGAAGTGAAAGGCGCTATATAAGTGCAATTTTGTTGTTGTTGTTCTAACTCCCTTCTACAGCCTTTCTGATTTTCTTGATTCTGTAAAACTACTCTTACAGCTGCACTAGTATCAGACAAATTATTTTTTCGTTTTGCCAATTCATCTTTTAATTCTGTACTTTCTTGGTTAGTAATGGCTAAACCAATACACTGTGCAGTGATTGTGGCTTGGCACTGTAACTCAGACACTACAGCTAATACCCAGGTAGCAAGCCCATATGGGACAAATTCGGTTGATCCATGCCCATGTGGGGCCCATGTGGGCCCCACATGGGCTTGCTACCTAGGTAAGAGCTTCTCACTCTCGTGCCTTTCTCTGTCCTTTCTAATTCTTCTTGGCCTTCTCTGTTCTTTTTGTTTAATTCCCATAATTTCTCTTGCCCTTCTCTGAGTGTAGAGGGCAATTTCGCTTCCCTGCGCCTTGGTCCGTCCTCCCAACGTGAAAGGTGCTCTATAAATGTAATTTTGTTATTGTTGTAATCCCAGCTCCCACACATAGTACCACAGTAGTGACTAGCTGAGACTGTAACTCGGACATTCTGCCAAATAAATTTACTTTCTCATGTTTTATCTCTGATGGTTCTTGCTGCATACATTCTAGGTCTCGCGGCACACATTTTACTTTCTCCTCACTTCTCTCCGCAATAAAAAGCATTGTATACTCCCAACAACTGTCTGGTCAGCTTCACATCAATTTGATATTCATAAGTTTCTTTTTCTAGGTGAAGTCTTGCCTCCTTGTAGACTGAACCCTCTTTGGCCAACATCAAGGCCACCTTATGGTCAACCTCCATAGGCTGCAGATCATCCAGAATTCTGCAGCCTGTGTCCTCTCCCACAACAGCCTCCGTGACCCTATCACCCCAATCCTCACCCGACTCCACTGGCTTCCCATCACACAGAGGTCACAGTTCAAGATCCTGGTCCTCACCATCAAAGCCCTCCATGGCCTCACTCCCCTCTACTTCTGAGATCTCCTAACCCCCTACAACAACAACAAAATGACATTTGTATAGTGCCTTTCATGTCAGGAGGACATCCAAAGTCCCTACCAACTCACCTGCTTCCTCCGCTCAGCAGGCTTTGGCATGATTCATGTCCCCCTCCTCATCGGCCTCACTGTTGCTAGGCGAGCCAGCAGCCACTCTGTCCTTACCCTATGGAACTTCATCCTGCAGTACTTTTACCTCATCCCCGCCCTTCAAGACTCATCTCTTCAAGACCCGTTCAGATAGGGCGAAACTGTGGACAAGTTTCCTTACTCCACACTCCTAATAATAATCCCTAAAAAAAACAATAAATTGGTTATTGCAATCCGCGACTGTCTGTGGGACACTGCTATGTGCAATTGGCTGTCATGTTTCGCCCATGTATATAAAGTCAATTCACTTTACAGTATATTGTGTGAAGCACTTTGAGACACCTAGAAGACATGAAAAACGCAATATAAAATGCAAGCATTATTATTATCTCAAGTCCCTCTTCTTGGACCTTGCTTTCGATCACCCTCCTTCCGCGCCATTATCCTCCATTCTCCCCAATCCCGATCCCCAGCTCAGGTCCGAAATACTGACTCTACGGCTCCTTAGGACATCCTCCCTATGTGAAAGGCACTATACGAATGTAATTTTGTTGTTCTAAATGTCAGCAACATCCCACAAGCAGGGAGTGAAATTAAAACAGCGACAGGAGCAGAAGAAAGAAGAGAAAGAAAAGAAAAATATCAGAAGACATCCTGACTTGGCACTGAGGTAGTTAGAAATTTACAACATAGAATAATACAATTCTGCCCTAGTGTCGTTTGTATTGTTCTGTTATATTACCGTTGACACTGTATGGAGGAGGAGAGGAGTGGAAGGTCTAAATTGCAGGATTTCAGGCTGAAAGGACAATAGTATCTGTTTTGTTATTCACAGAGTCCTGGGGGAGGAATAGCATCTGTTATTAGTCTTCAAACAATGCGGTACTTACAAGTGATTGTTCAGAGTTCCAAGATGCTACTCCGCGTGAAGGGTGTATATAAATGTAAGTTGTTGTTGTACTGCCATCGATGAGTTTCAACACAATGTGTGGCACATTTTTCACCCTATGATTTCCTTTGTTCTAACCTCCATTTATTAAGGCAATGAATGGGGCAAACCAATTTGCTGGTCCAAAAGTTAAAAGTTTAGATGTTAACTTCCTAGGCACTGTTTAGCTGCTAACCTTTACAGCAATTATAACTGCCTATTTCTATAGCAAATGCACTTCATTGTTGTGTTATTATGTTTCATTGCAGCATAAGTGCTTTTATCATGTTAATGGATCAGTATTCATGGGTGTCTGAATATTAATATTTGAATACAGTTTGTGAGGCTGAAACCTTGACAATCACAATTTGTTACTACTATAACTGTATGTTTTATCTGTGTATCAATTACCATCTTTCAACATACTGACAGATATGCTCTTTATTGGGCAAGTCATTTATACTATACAGTGTACCATTTGATGGATCGGTGTTCTGAAGTTAATAAGTTTCATATTATATCATGTCTAGATTTATTTTCCTGTCCTGCAATGTAATTGCAGATTAAAAACATGGAGGGACTGGAATCTGTTTCAATCTCCCCTTTATGAAACAAAGGCTGGTACAGTAAAAGCCCATTTATCCGGCACCCGGCCTCGCAAAAAAAAGGTCCGCATTCGATTAACCAGAATTTATCCGGAAAAATGCATTGAAATTGTTTTTTGGTTTTTTTTTGCATTTTCGGCCGAATATCTGGCACACGCTTTAACCAGCATTGGCCAGGTCCTGAGGGTGCCGGATAAACAGGCTTTTACTGTACTATGCAACCAGCTCCTATTCGGAGTGTTGTGTGGAGTCCTGTAGCTCAGTGGTTAGAGCGCTCACCTCGCAAGCAAGCGATCTGAGTTATATTCCCGGCAGAGCAAAATGGTGGGCAACTTTTCTTACTCTACATTTATCTATCAGTAAGGGGGAACCTGGTGTTAGTCAATTATTGGATCATATTTCTGGGATAATAATCCCTCAAAATTAATAATAATAATTTGGTCACTCAGTCCACAACTGTTTGTGGGACACTGCCATGTTTCGCCCACAAACATACAGTCAACTCACTTTACATTATATTCTGTGAAGTGTTTTGAGACATTTAGAAACTGTGAAAAGCGTTACATCAAATTCAAGGATCATTATTATTATTTATATTCATTCGAAAGACAGCACCTCTGACAATGCAATACACCCTCCAAAACTGTCTGATTTTTCAGCCTGGACTGTGAGCTCAATTTTTGATGAACAGCTTGTACTCAATGTAGAAGCCTATCGGTATTGAGTCTTTGAACTCGCAAGTCAATGCACAAAACAACTTTCTACAGTATATTAAACAATGATAATCCTTGCATTTGATATAGTGCTTTTCACATCTTCTAGATGTGTCAAAGTGTTTTTACAGAATATACTGTAAACTGTAGTGACTATTTGTAGACAGAATACAAGTTTATTCCCAATTGTTTTAAAATCCATTTGTCTTGTGATTCAAATGGATCTTATAAGAATCCTTTCCCTCCTCCCACCACCTCTCATTGGACATTAGATCAAATACAGTTAGTATCATCGAAATCATCGAAATGCTTGTGTAGTTCTTTTTACTTGAAAAGTACTGAATAAATTCAAATTAACACTTTTGTTGGGACAAAGTTGAACCTCTAGAAAAATTTTATTTAGAAATAATGATTTAGTTGAGAAAAGGGTTTATTTTTATCAGCATTTGATACAACAACAACGACAAAATTACATTTATAGAGCGCCTTTCAGGGGAAGACGTCTCAAGGTGCTGAACGCTGATAGACGTCTAGTTGAGTGGCCTTGGCAATAAATAGCACAACACCATATAAATGCAAGTTATTGTTGTTGGATAAATGTAAATTGTATTGTATTTTTTTTATTGGCAAGGAGCCTAAACCCCGGTAGAGTTTGCCCTTTGTGCCCCGGAATCTTGAAGAGAATTAGATGCAATTCCAAAACTACTGACCAAGCTGGGGAGACCTGTGTTCGAATCCAGGCAGATCAGGCAGACCTTGGGCAAGTTTCCTTACTCCACACACCTAATAATAATCCCTCAAAAAAACACACAATAATATAATTGGTCATTTCAATCCATGACTGTTTGTGGGACACTGCTATGAACAATTGGCTGCCACGATTCGCCCACAAATATATACAATCAATTCACTTTACAGTATATTCTGTGAAGCGCTTTGGGACGTCGATAAGATGTGAAAAGCGCGATATCAAATGCCAGGATTATTATTATTACTGTTTCTCTGCAGAAAGTCAAATGTTCGTTACATTGCATGAAATAGAAAAGCAAGTATCATGTGATAAAGAGTCCCTTTGAAATTCTCTTTCGCTCTACTTGCAGTTCAATCAGCTGCAATTATACGGCTACAATGTAAAGCTAGAAGTATTAAAACATTTTTCAATTGCAGTAAAAACCTTAAAAGCACAAACAGCTTTGTAGAATTTCACTACAATCGCTGGGCTCAAACTCAGAGTTGAAGTGGAAAGAAAAGGGAAGAGAGCAGGGAAATAAAAGCCATTGTGGCATACCAGTGTGTGATTATTGAGCTGAGTGGCTTGTTTTCTTGCTGTACATTCCTTGTAAATCCTTGTGATGTGCATGTGTATGTGCAATTATTTCACTGCTCAAATGTGTGATCCAAATCAGTCTTTGACCTAGCTAAACCCAAGCCGAAAGGACAAATTCTAAATGAAAAGGTTGGACTGGCAACAAAAATATCAAATCCAAAATAACCTTTACATTTCATGTAGTAATAGGGAATGGCTGGGAATTTGTTTTCCAAACATGTATATTCTGAAGGGATGAGATCAAATGGGTCAAACTGAGTTCTTTACATGAATCTCTCTTGTGATCTTGTGCTGTGGCTCATCAAAGAGACTGAGAGGCATAAAGATGATCTCAACCCTACAAGCCAAATGCCTGGCAAATTGGATGGTTCTACCGGGCATATATCGTGTTGAACAAACACAGTCAAATTCCAGCAATAATGCTGTGATATAAAAATAACTAAGTAAGTACCAATTTCAATTTCAACCTGGCCTGAATTTTCATGTCAGACTAAATAAAAAAACCTGAAAACACAATGATCCAGACAAGAAGTTCAACATAAAGAAAAAACATAATATTCCAGGCGAATGGATTAACATAAAACAATTACTTCTTTATTCAATGACCGAGTAAAGAAACCTTGTCCTCCAGATTGGTGGAATAATAAGTTGATTTGCCATTGGGAGAACAACTTAATGAAGAAATTTTTCTAAGAATGATAAGAGTGAGCTGTGATCAGTCTACGCTACAGGTATTACAGCCTGCGGTAAAATCTCAGGCAAAAGGACCACATCAATTCTTCGAAGAGACAATAATAAATACAAATGATCCTTATATTTGACATAGCAATCGTAAATGGCTGACTGTATATATAACCAATTTATCAAGAGGATTACTGGCCGGCACACCTGGGGTAATTCCATTCTCTTTTTAAATAGTGACTTAGGATCTTTGATATGTCATCTGAACAGGCAGTTTGCACTTCTGTTAGTATTACTCCTTGTATTCAATACAGCAGTTTATTGCTTCGAAATGTCCCAGAGCATTTACAGAGTTTTCTGTGAAGTAGTGATTGAGCATTTGTAGGCAAATGTGGGAGTCCTCCCGATGTGAAAGGTGCTCTATAAATGTAATTACATTTATAGAGCATTATCTCACAAACAGCTAGGAGGTAAATGACCAAATTATCCAGATAATAGTTGGCCAGGACATTCAGAGAAAGTCCTTTCTCTTTTTGAATGGTGTCATGAGATCTTTAACATCCACCTGAACAGGTTTAATGTCTCATCCAAATGACAACCAGTGCAGGGCTCACTGAACACTGCACTGGATTGTCAGCCCAGGCCATGAGTTCAAAGTTTCTGAGATGGGACTAAAATGTTTTGATGCAGAAACATAGAATCATAGAATCTTACGGCACAAAATAAGGCCATTCGGCTCATCAAGTCTGTGCCGGCTTTTTAAAAAGACAATTTAATCCCACTCCCCAGCTCTCCCCATAACCGCGCAAACCCATCCTCCCCAAATAAATGTCTACCTCTCTTTTAAAAGTTGTTATCAATTCAGCCTCTGCCACCTTTTGAGGCAATGCATTCCAGATTCGAACAACTCGCTGAGTGAAAATATTTCTCCTCATCTCCCCTCTGCTTCTTTTTGAAACTATTTTAAATCTGTGACCACAAGTCACTGATACACCCACCAGTGGAAACAGTTTTTCCTTGTTTACTCTGTCGAATCACCTCATGATCTTAAAAACCTCTATTAGGTCTCCTCGTAACCTTCTCTGTTCCAATGAGAATAAACCTAACCTCTCTAGCCTTTCCTCATAACTGAAGTTTAATGAACTTATGAAGTTAGAAACAAGAGCACTACAAAACAACAACAACTTTGGTTTACATAGCGCCCTCCATGCCGGACAGCGTCTCAGAGCGCTTAAATGTATCTAATGCATCAGTTTCACTCAGTTACTACTGAGTGGAACATTAGAATTGAAACCATCAGATATGACAATTTAGGAAGGAATACAGATTGGCTTTGCCTGCCACAAAATAATAATAATAATCCTTGCATTTGATATAGCGCTTTTCACATCCTATCGATATTGCAAAACGCATCACCGAATTTACTGTAAAGTGAATTGACTGTATATTTGTGGGCGAAATGTGACAGCCAATTGAGAATTGCAGTGTCCCACAAACAGTCGTAGATTGAAAATGACCAATTTATATTATTGTGTTTTTTTTTAGAAGGATTATTATTAAGTGTATGGAGTAAGGAAACTTGCCCAAGGTTTCACCCTGATCTTTCGCTCCATGACCAGTACAGCCTTTCATCACCTCTGCAATATTGCCAGACTCCGTTACTACCTCATTCCCCATGCCGCCGAAACTCTCATTCACTCCTTTATCACTTCCAGGCTTGACTACGGGAAGTCTCTCCTCGACGGCCTTCTTAGCTCCTCCCTTCACAGGCTGCAGATCATTCAGAACTCTGCAACTCGTGTACTCTCCCGCACCAGGCTCCGCGACCACATCACTCCCACCCTCGCCTGTCTCCACTGGCTCCCCATCCCCCAGAGGATCAAATTCAAGATCCTCATCCTCACCCTCAAGGCCATTCACGGCCTTGCCCCCGCCTATCTCTCCGACTTGCTGTCTCCTTATCAGCCTGCCGATCCCCTCCGCTCAGCAGTCTCTGGCCTGCTCTGCGTCCACTGCCCTAACCGCCCTACCATCAGTGGCCAGGCTTTCAGCCTCTCTGCTCCCACACTGTGGAACTCCATCCTGCAATCCCTTCGCCTCACTTCCTCTCTTTCCTCCTTCAAGACTGGTCTCAAGACCTTCCTCTTCGACCATGCTTTCTACTCCCCTCCTAACTCTTCCACCTCTCCTACTCTCCTTCCCCCTACCCTTCCCCACCGCTCGGGTCTCGACCTGATTGTTCAGCACTTTGGGCCGTCCACCCGATGTGAAAGGCACTCTATACATGTAATGCTTGCAGAGAATTACAGTTGTTAATTATACTTGCAGTTGTTATTCTTGTTGTTGATCTGCCTGGATTTGAACGCAGGTCTCACGCTTGTAAGGCGAGTGCTCTAACCACTGATCTACAGGACACACGCTTCTCCTCAGTCTGTCCTTCAAATGAGACAAAGTGAGGTTTATATGGGTTTAGCAAACAGAGAAATTGCTACTCAATACTAACAGGACATGTTATGTCATAAAGCTCTTGCAATGCTGACACAGATTGTATGCTCTATAAATGTAATTTGTTGTTGTTGTTGTTATGTGATTGTGAGCAGCAAAATTACACTGATAACAATTTTGGCTATGAACAAGCAATTGGAACATTCAATCAATCAATCAATCAATCAAAACCTTTTATACATTTATATAACGCCTTTCACGTCGAGAGGACGTCCCAAGGCGCTGTACAGTAATATACTGCTCCTCCTGCTCTTCCCATGATGATGAAATATTGAGGTTCCATTTGCCATATTTCTTAACAATTATTCCTCAATAAGTAATATCATTCGAATTTCTGTCTGCTTGTGGAAACTCAATTCCAGAAGCAGATCACATGGGACAGTATTTCCCATTGCTGGCATGTCGTACTTACAGTTACCAGAAAAAATTGTCATTTGCATGCCCCCATTAAGAAATGCTGCAAATTAGACCCTAGAGACACTGAATTCTACCTTGTCTTAAAATTTAAGATGGTGGAGAAATGTGAACAAATTTTAAATTCAGTCTTGAGATTAGAAAACGATTCATTTTACAGTTTAAAAAAATCATATGAATTTTAAAAATTTCCACACTTTCCACCATGTTAAGTATTTCAAAACTAAATTCCATCACATCAGCATTTAAAACGAGATGGAATTTCAGTCAAACTGCGTTCCCATAGAGGTCTTCGGTCTCGGAAAATTCTGTTGTTAAATTTATTGGATGGGACATCTAGTCCCCTTTTGTTCTTTTAAACACAAAAAACTTAATTCATTTCGTTTATTGCTCAAAAAAATACCACTTGTCCAGAAGCAGTGGGAAAATGAAGTGCCATATTGGAAAACAATGAAGCTACATAGACTGTTGTAGACAATAAGTAGGTTTGGGGGAGGAGATTGCTGCAGGGCACCCAGCAAAGAGCAGTTACAGCAGGAAAGTGAAGAGCAATGCAAAGCTACAGGGGAAAAAACCCCACAGGGGATGAGCCACTGTGGAGTCTATATACACTGGAGTCTGAGGAATAGACACATTGACAGATTGGAGAATTGGCGAGAAACTTACAAATGTGTTGAAGATGGTGGAATTGATGGGGTGATTGAGAGATAGACATTCTTCACATCAGGGAGAAAGGAGCAAACAAAGGAAATGACTTTAACACCAGGGCTAATAGAAATAGAATTTAACATTGGAGACAGAGAAATTGAGCTCTTGGATAATTTCTTAAACAGAACTGCAGACGAGGTGGATGGAGGAGAAAGGATGGATTTCATGTGGCATCATTTGGTAATGTTCAACAAAAGAGATTACATGATCAAAATTATAGTATTCCTAAACACATTTCGCCTCTTAATTCTATCCAGGGGACGGATAACAAACATTTTATGGAATGTCCTTAGTGATAGATTTGGGATTGAGCATTCCCTGCCTGATTGAGGAGAATGGTTTCTCAGCCTTTTCAGAATGGAGACTACAGACATCTATGTTTTTAGGAATTATGTTTCTTTTCATTCATATCTGCTTAGGGCAACTTGCTTTGATTGTACCTCAGCGAACTTGTAGTTTCCAAATTCAGAATAATATTCAGAGGGTGGAAAGTCTTAATAATAATAATAATCCTTATATTTATATAGCGCTTTCCACGTCTTCAAGGCACAGTCCTTGAATGGTTCCACTCCTACCTGACCCACCGCCTACATTTCATATCCTCCAATAGTTTTTCCTCAAACCCCCGTACAGTCTCTCATGGCGTCCCCCAGGGCTCTGTCCTTGGCCCCCTCCTTTTCACCATATACATGCTCCCTCTGGGCAATGTCATCCGCAAATATGGGGTAAACTTCCACATGTATGCGGACGACGCTCAGCTGTACCTCTCCGCCTCATCCCTCAACCCCCAGACCATCGATGTTCTGACAGCATGTTTGTCCGACATCGAGTCCTGGATGAGGGACAATTTCCTCCAATTGAACGTGAGCAAGACCGAGGCTCTCCTGATTGGCTCAAGCCACCGCCTCCGCACATCGGGCACTGCCAGCATCAACATCCAAGGCTGTACTCTCCACCTCACAAAGCCAGTCAGGAACCTCGGCATCACGTTCGACCCCAAACTCTCCTTCCTCCCCCACCTGCGCAACATTGCTGGGCTCCGCAATTATCTCACTCTCCATGCTGCCAAAACACTCGTGCAAGCGTACATCACCTCACGACTGGACTATGGGAACTCTCTCCTTGTCGGCCTCCCCAGCTCCTCCATTCACAGGCTGCAGATCATCCAAAAATCTGCAGCCCGTGTACTATCCCGCACCCGCCTCCACAACCACATAACCCCCACCCTCGCCCGTCTCCATTGGCTCCTCATCCCCCAGAGGATCGAGTTCAAGATCCTCGTCCCTACCTTCAATACCTTACACGGCCTTGCCCTGCCCTATCTTTCCGACCTACTCTCCCCCTACACGCCCACCCGGACCATCCGTTCAGCAGGACTTGGCTTGCTCCAAGCCCCCCGCCCGAACCGCCCCACCATCGAAGGCCGGGCCTTCAGTTTTTCTGCTCCCACCCTTTTGAACTCCATCCCCCAATCCCTCTGCCTTGTTTCCTCCCGTTCCTCTTTCAAGGCCGGTTTGAAGACTTTCCTTTTCGATCGTGCCTTCTGTTCCCCACCTAATTCTTCGACCTCCCCTACGTTTTTTACCCCCTCCGGAACACTCCCCTCCCAGCTCGGGTCACACGCCTCCTGTGCAGCGCCTTGGGACGTCCTCCCGACATGAAAGGCGCTCTATAAGTGCAATTTGTTGTTGTTGTTGTTGCTTTCAAAGTCTCAAAGAGCTTCACAGAATACAACCACGTCCCAAGATTGGGACCAGAGCAGGGGGTTAATCATCATTAATATCTACAATTAATTAATATTAATTAATCATTAATATCTACAATGATTGGCAAGTCACTAACAAGAGGGTATAAACTAAAGGTAGTCATTGGAAGAATAAAGGGGGGAAATTATAAGGTATTATACAGAGTTATTACAATATGTAATGCTTTAATAATAATAATTCTTCCATTTGATATAGATGTTTATGTCTTTGAGACATGTCAAAGCTCTTCACAGAATAGCTGTCAATTATAATAATTACTAGCTGTCAATTATAATAATTAATAATTAATAGCTGTCAATTATAATAATTACTGTCAATTATTATATGCCAATCGACCAACAATCGGGTTCCTACGTACTGTCAGATAAATAGAGGCATGTAGAGTAAGCGGAAACTTGCCTAAAGTTTTGTTTTGCCTGGAAAATGAACCCAGGTTCTCTTGCTTGCGAGGCGAATGCTCTATCTGCTAAACACACAACTGATTGTTAAAGTTGAATTCATAACAAAATTTAAAAAGCAAGAGGTTAAATATTTGAAACAAATTAATATTAAAAGTTGTGGAGGAAAAGCAGGGAAATAGGATAAATCTAAGTATCTCCAGTAAAGGGGAGAGTGTTAAGTACCACAGAGATGAGAGGCTGAATAGCTTCCTTCTGTGCTGTAAACATTATGTAAGGGAGGAGATGTTTCCTCCCAAACCTGGTGATTAAAGACAGAAGCAAGGCAGAATTTTTAAATCATTCCTTAATAAAGAAATCGCATTAATTTTATAATTAGAGCTAAATTAGCTAGAAATTAAATCTGTTGAATCTCTCCCTCCTTCCCATCTTTCAAGGCACATCTTAAAATCCGCTTTATCTATACTTTCAGTCATCTTTCCCTCCCCAGCCCCCTCAGCTCCCACCCCTAGCTCAGGTGCCCATCCAACGAGCATTGTGACGTCTTTCAGCCGTGAAAGGCACAATATAAATGTAAATTGTAAGTGAGATCAAAAGGTATGCCTTCACTTAGGGTTGTGAGAATGTGAAACTAACTGCCCCTGAAACTGTAGAGGCAGAATAAATTAGAACAGAAATGCAGCAGATAGATAATTGAGAAGTAAGGGTTTCGAGAGGGATGGAGAAAATGCAGAGAATAAGATTAAAAGATCTGTCATTATGCTATAAACTGGCAGAACAGAGTTGGTAATGAATGGCTTCCTATGTTCATAAGGAACAAAATATCATATTGGTTCCCCCCTCATGTCATATTGGTTCCCGCCACCACAACCCTCCACTCTCCCCACCCCCCACCTCCCCCCACGATTCTATGAAACACACTGAATAATGATAATAGAGATTAATTACAATTACTAAACTCCATAACTCAAGTGCCATAGCCTAAACAACAACAACTTGCATTTATATAGCGCCCTTCATGCCAAATGGAGTCCTGGAGCACTTCACAGTGATGGAGTCTGATATAAACCCATAACCCAAGGCCATATAAACCCATAACTTAATGGCCATGTAAATTCAGAACCCAAATGTCATGCATTTGCAAAACCTGCTTTCCAATGATTTACTGCACCAATCATAGTACAGACCAATTAGCAAATAGAAATAGAGTACCGCACAGGATGAACAATATTAGCGTTGTCACAGACACAAGAAAAATCACTAAATATATTGGATTATAATTTGAATTTAGCCTTACAATTCTCAATTATTTTTTCTATGTACACTGGACACATTTTCCAATAAACATTTGTGCACAATAAGAGGCAGTTACTATTTATTAAAATACTATCTGAACTTGCCAATACAATACAAAATTGTACAGGAAGCACAACAGCCAGGCCACATGACCGGAAGCCATGGCCACACTTGATTAATAATAATCCATCCAAAAAAAACACAATAATAAAATTGGTAATTTGAACCCATGACTGTTTGGGGGACACTGCTGTGCACAATTGGCTGCCATGTTTCACCCACAAATATACAGTCAATTCACTTCACACCACATTCTGTGAAGCGCTTTGAGACGCCTAGAAGACCTGAAAAGCGTTATATCAAAATGCAAGGATTATTATTATTAATATGTCTCAGGTCAGATTCTAGAGGCAGTGCAATGGAGAGCAACAAGGTCATGGTTTTATTATAATAATAATAATAATCCTTGCATTTGATAAAGTGCTTTTCACGTTTTGAAACGTCTCAAAGTGTTTCACAGAATATACTTTAAAGTGACTTACCTGTACATATGGGGGCGAAAGTGGCAGCCAATTGCGCACAGCAGTGGCCTACAGTTGTGGATTGAGTGACCAAATTATTATTATTATTATTTTTCTTGACATTATTATCAGGCATGTAGAGTGAAACTTGACCGAGGTTTCACCCTGCCGGGAATCAAACCCAGGTCTCTCACTTGTGAGGCAAGTGTTCTAACCACTGAGCTACAACTCCACATAAACCAACTCCTTCGGACATCCTCCTAACTTGAAAGGCACAATATACATGTAAATTTGTATTGTATTGTGACTCAGGCTATTCAGGCTTGAAAAGAGATGTCTCAGAAAGGGATGTAAAAGGAAGCTGATAAGATTGTAAAATGGGACTCTGAATGTAGCCCAGAATAATAGGACTCAGGGGGTAAATTCAGAACAAATCTATGCAAAAACTATTTCAGTGAGCGAATAATAAACCTACAGGCTACAGTTAGAACAGGCTCCCGAGGGAGATGGTTGAAGCAGCAAGTGTTGATTCTTTAAAACACAGAATAAATAGTTATGTTCTTAATGCTTGCAGACACATCAAAAGTGTTATAAGGAATCCTGTAGCTCAGTGGTGAGAACATTTGCCTTATAAGCGAGAGACATGTGTTTGATACCTGGCAGGGCGAAACTTTGGGCAAGTTTCCTAACTCCACATGCCTGATAATAATCCCTAAAAAAACACACATATGTATAGTAGGGAACAGCGATTAATCGGTTTTTCGATTAAACCCGATATGATTTTCAGATCGGTATGCTGATATGGTGATTCTAAAAAAACTGTTATATCGAGAGATTCGATTTGAAAAATATACATCGTTATATTTTTAATATCGTTCCTGGCAATATATCAATATTGTTGGTATTATCAGTGTAATGCGATCTTTTCCAGCTTACCTTGTCGCCGGCATTGCAACCTCCTAGACCTAGAGCATGGAATGCGCGTACATTCGGTGCACAATTAACGGGCGCGCACATCCGATGCGCGTGCACACTTTACTGTGTATACTCGGCGTGAGTCGTGGCGTCTTAACAAAGTCGCATCGCTGAAAATTGTAGTTTGAAAATTTACCTTTCTCATCATGGGGAAAAGAACTATGGGACTACTTTGAAAACAATGCAGTCAGTAATGGTGTGTATAGATGTACAGTTTGCAAGGTCTTGGTTAAGACATCTGATTCGAGCACGAGCAGCCTGCGACAACACATTAAGCAGCACCACCCCGCCCAGCACGCTGCCCTCAGAGCGAAATCATTGTCGACAACAGCAGGAAGTCGAACCAGAGCTTCGGAGAAAGCGACAGGTAGTGGGGCCAGTGCAGCTCAAACAATTCCTGCTTTATTTAAGAGGAGAACATTGTACCAGAGAGGGGACAAAAAGTGGCAAAGTATCACGAACGCTGTCACTTTTTGCATAGCAAAGGAGAGCTTGCCAATGGCGAAGGACATTAATTCAGACTTCAGACTACATAAAAATAAGTGGCATTTTGTGGCTGTAAGTGTTATTTTTGTGTGTGAGAGAGTTAGAAGCCAAACTATCACTGCCTCTATGTGTGTGTCTAGTCAGACACACACATAGAAACAGTGATAATCTGGCTTCTAACTCTTAACAGTCAGACTGTCTGTCTCTCTCTTTTCTATTGTAATAGATCTCATTTACACGTGGACATTACATGCTACTTTCAAGCAAGAAATGGAGGAGAATAAATCTCTAGATTTTGTTTTTGGTGTTGTATGTGTTCTATTTTGTGTTTAGAGATGGAGGGAGAGAAGGAGAGGGGGGAAGTTGGGAGAGAAGGAGAGAGGAAGAGAGGAGAGGGAGGGAGAGAATGAGAGGGGGAAAGGAGGGAGAGAAGGAGAGAGGCGAGCGAGGGAGGGAGAGAAGGAGAGGGGGAAAGTTTGGAGAGAAGGAGAGAGGAAGAGAGAAGAGGGAGGGAGAGAAGGAGAGGGCGAAAGGAGGGAGAAAAGGAGCGAGGGGAAAGGAGGGAGAGAAGGAGAGGGGGGAGGGAGGGAGAAGGGGAAAGTTGGGAGAGAAGGAGAGAGGAAGAGAGGAGAGGGAGGGAGAGAAGGAGAGGGGGAAAGGAGGGAGAGAAAGAGCGAGGGGAAAGGAGGGAGAGAAGGAGAGAAGGGAGGGACAGAAGGAGAGAGGGGAGGGAGAGAAGCAGAGGGGGAAAGGAGGGAGAGGAGAGAGGGAGGAGGGAGAGGAAAGAGGGAGAGTGGAGTGGGAGGGAGAGAAGGAGAGGGGAAAGGAGGGAGAGGAGACAGGGAGGAGAGGAGGGAGAGAAGGAGAGGGGGAAAGGAGGGAGAGGAGAGAGGGAGAGTGGAGGGGGAGGGAGAGAAGGAGAGGGGGGAGGGAGGAGAGGAGGGAGAGAAGGAGAGGGGGAGGTAGGGAGCAAACAACATCGTATAATTCAACAGACCTTGACACCAACATTACAAACTTTCTGGACCTAGAGCACGCATTTCGAAATGTGCGTGCATCGCGACTGCGCGCGCATCGTCAGTGCGGACGCACCGTCAATGCGCGTGCATCGCGACTGAGCGCGCACCATAAATGCGCGCGCGCCATCAATGCACGCGCACTTCGAATGCACGCGCATGCGCAGTATAAAAACTCGATAGATCGGTTTAAGCAGGTATGAGCAAACCGATATATCCATATCCGGAAAAATCCCATATCGCCGTTCCCTAATGTATAGTCAATTCACTTTGCAGTATTTTCTATGAAGCATATTAAAACATCTAGAAGATGTGAAAAACACTATATCAAATGCAAGGATTATTATAATATATAGCAGTTTTCATGTCCACTAGACGTCTCAAAGTGCTTCACAGAATATACTGCAAAGTGAATTGACTATATCTTGTGGTCAAAACACAGCAGCCAATTGCTCACAGCAGTGTCCCACAATTAGCTGTGGGTTAAAATTTATTATAAGTTTTTTGGGGTCGGATTATTATTAGGCATGTGGAGAAAGGAAACTTGCCCAAGATTTCGCCCTGCCTGGATTCGAAAAAACGGGTCTCATGCTTGCAAGGCGAGTGCTCTAACCACTGAGCTATAGGAATACATATACACACAGATACACACGCACACAGATACATCCACACATGCACACACAGACAAACACAGACACGCGCACACACACAAATACACATGCACACATACACAGACAAACACACACAGACACATACGCTCCTGCCCTGCATTCATTCCATCTTGCGCTCGAGAGAAAGTCAATTAAACTGTATTTGTCTTTGGTCTGCCCGAGCAGCCTAATGTTTCTCTCTCTCTCTGTCAACAGATACTGAACCCATCTCCCCCTCCTACCAGGCCCCCATCCACCATCTATTCCCTCCTCTCCGCCTCTCTCCCCCCCAGCCCCCCACCCCAAGCCTGATTAACTAAGGGGGAGCAGAGAAGGATGTCAGACATCACCAAATAAAATTCATAACACATTATTATGTGTTAGATTCAGGGTTTTGGAAAGTGGCAACTTGACTGAGTTGGTATATAAAAATTCTCTGGCTCAAAAGGCTTTGCCTCCACCTCACAACTTGAACTCAGAATCTTGGTTGACACTTCAGTGCAGTGCTAAGGGTGCACTATATTGTTAGAGGTCTTCCAGACGCTTGTAAAACGAATGCTCCGGGAGCTACAGGACTCTACAACTTGCATTTATATAGCGCCATCCATCTAAGATAACGTGTTGGAGCACTAAACAGTGTGGAGTTAGAGTCCAGTACAATAGTTGGAGGAATACTACATTGTCATTGATGCTGTCCTTCGTTTAGATGAGATGTTAAACTAAACTGGATGTTAAAAATTACAGATAAGAAAGGAAGTTTCTCCCTATCTCTGGTCCCAAATTCCCTATGATAAAATGGTCATTCACTATTCATGTGTGCATCTTGCTGAAAACAAAAATGTTTCCGTGTTTGTCTACAAAAATAATGGTTGGGAAAGAGGAACATATTTTCAAGACAAACAGTAGCTAAGAGTTTGATGTTTGACACAATCTCGACATAACCTGAACAACTGCTGATATGCTTTCATGTGCAAACCAGGAAATTAGCTCCCAATAGGGAATGGTTACATTAGGTGTTCTGTTCTGAGACAGGGAACGCAGCATATTTATGAGTTTAATTCTCTTCTGTTTAGTCAGTACAGCAAATTTGTTGAAATGAGCTCTGGGCTTTCTGCACTGTTTGCTAAGTTTAGCAAATCTGTCACCCTCGTTGTAAATAAATCTAAAGCAATTTTAAATTAGAAATACAACATTAAATTATACATCTAGAAATGCATTGTAGTTATTTATAAGAATGCAGAAAAATACAGAGATGAGCCCAGATCCCAATAACATCAGTTTCCTGTTTTGCAAAGGGAACAGAGGAATCCCCAGTACTGGGACACACAAGGCAAACTTTGCTCTGGACTTAGGTGTGCAACAAGAGAGCAGTGACATTGGAACTCCTGAAATGAGGAAGTCTCTCAATCCTCCACTGACATCCTTCCACCCTGCACTTTAATGAGGATCAAGTCCCTAAAAAAGAGTATGGCAAACTGTTATAATGTCACCTTAATAATAATCCTTGCATTTGGTATATCGCCTTATCCTATTTTCAAGATGTCTCAAAATTCTTCATAGAACATACTTTAAAGTGAATTGACTGTATACTTTGTGGGGGAAACGTAACAGCCAATTGTGCACAACAGTGTCCATAGCTGCCAACCTTTTTTACCAAAAAAAAGTACTCCTGAAAGCTAAAAACAGTATTTTGTAGTAAAAAAAGTATTTTCTCCAGAACCTACCGGTACTCAACAAACAAATTACAGCACGAAAAGATGCCAAGTAAAATGGGACTTCAAAACGCCTCGTTAAGCAAAAATTGCGTTAAGAGCGAGGTCCCTACTGTGTTTTCGTATATGAAAAAAATTGTTCCCAGTAATGTCTTGCGCTTAGCCTAGCGCTTAGCGCTAACATTTACAGTGTATCAGCGATGGCATAAGGTAGGTAGCACTGCTATTGAAGGCAGGGAGAGAGAGTTAAAGAGAAAGAGAGACAGAGAGAGACTGTGAGTGAGATTGTGACCGCCAGAGACTCAAACAGAGAGAGAGAGACACAGAAAGAGAGAGATACAGAGAGGGACAGAGAGAGAGAAAGAGAGAACGCACCCGAGACAGACAGAGAGAGGGAAAAAGACACGGAGAGAGAGAGAGGGAAAGAGACACAGAGAGAGAGATAGAGAGAGACACACAGACAGAGAGGAGAAACAGACAGACAGAGCATGGAATTTCCAAAATTCGGATTTTCCAGAAAACGTATTTTAACAAGTAAAATCGTACTGCCGTATTTACTGCAATTTATCATATTAAATATGGCAAAAACGTACTGGTAGGCAACTCTGAGTGTCCCACAAACAGTCATGAATTGAGTGACTGTATATTTTTACAGGGACTAATACCCTCAGGAAAGTGATCCATCAAATCAATTATGTGCACATTTTACTTGTTGATTCCAGTGATCTGGGGTGCCCTGTGTTTCAGGTTGGAAATAGAGATCGTGAACATGCTAGTGAATGTTAACGGATATTTTCTGAATATCTGTTGAAAGTTTTATGTCCTGAAAACCACTGAAGGGAGAAAGAAGTAAATATATACTGTAGTCAAGTTTCTGAGTAAAGTGCACAAGGAAAAGACAAAGGACAAGAAAACACTAGAATCCTGGCTACAGATCACATTGCATGCCCTGTTATTCAAGGTGGGATCACAAAGCATTCTGATTTGTTGGAGAAATGTGGTTTCATTAAACAGCGAAATCCCAGATTCTTCATGATCTTAAGACAATAGTCGTAAGGCTAAGGTTACGTGAAATCTCGAGCTGCAGAGGTTCGAAATTGATCTAGTCTGGAAGAGTACTTAGTTTTAAGTACCCTGCCCTTCTCGCCTGTTTGGGTCCCGACCTGACCTGAATAATTGTCCTCCCAATGTGAAAGGTGCTCCATAAATGTAATTTTGTTGTTGTTGTTTTATAATTTTAAATTGGCCAAAATTGTAAACATTTTAAAATTGAGATTTAATTTTGATTTTTTTGGTGATTCTTAAATATTGAAACAATTAGTTTAAGGCTAAGACCATGTGAAAGATCATGTTGGCAAAGTTGTTTTGTTTATCCCCAAATTGAGTCAAATTTTGCCAAGTATGGAAGAGCCTTTGAAGCAAGCCAATAAAAGATGTGTTAAAGAAGCTAGTCTGACTGCACTCACTCATTAGCAGCATAATTATTTCTGTTACATGAAATTCCCGTACGATGTTATGATGCAGAGCACATCAATTTACCTTCATAAATTGAGTCTTCTATAAAACATGCTCAATTTGTTATTTTTCTCCCAATCTCAGTTTATCACCCAAAACCTTATTCAAAATCTCCAAAGGAAGCAATATTATTTAATGCTGCCCTAGAATATCTACCCCTTAAACCCACTCCCACATACATAAACCTCTCTCTCTCACTCTCATCTTCACGTCTCAGGGAGACTGGTAGATTTGAAACCGGAGATGCTCCACGAATAATTAGATTATTAAAAATAACCTGTGAGGAGGCAATTTATGTGCATACTACATCAGTGTCTCTTTCCTGCAGATCAGGGACTGGCTCAACACAGGAGAAGCTGGCTTGTCAAGATAGATCTCAGTTTCGCCCCGTGAATGCTCCTGAAAGATATTCCTTGTCGTCTGTAGCCTCGTTTATGACAATTCTTTCCGCATGAAACACAAGTGCTTTTAACTCCTGTGTCACCTGTAAAAACTCTATTCATTCAGTAACAAACAACAATAAATGGTAATAATTCATATTTATTATGGAGCCTGCATCTCAGAGTGCTTCACAGGGAATTGCTGTCAACTATTTATTGGCAAATGTGGCAGCCATTTTATACACAGCAAAGTTCCACAAATAGTCATAAAATTAATTACCAATATAACGGGGGATTGTTGACCAGAAGAGTGAGAAATTATTCTTCCTAATCGTGTTATTCGACATTTAACATCCAGCAAAATGGGCATAGGATAATAATAATAATCCTTGCATTTGATATAGCGCTTTTCACTTAATGACGTCTCAAAGCGCTTCACAGAATATACTGTAAAGTGAATTGACTGTATATATGTGGGCGAAACAATGCTTTTGTTTAACATTCCATTCGAAGGACCTAGAGAATTATATGCCTTATTGTTGTTGCGTATATGTGTGTGTGTGTGTGTGTGTTATGCTATAGTATGTATGTTACTACTCTGGAAAACTCTTCCCCTATCCCTCCATCTTGCCCCATCCTTCCCCATTTTCAGATTGCGCCTAAAGACCTACCTATTCGACTGTGTGCCTTGGAATGTCCTTCCAATGTGAAAGACGCTCTATATATGTAATTTGTTTTTTTGTTGTTGTTGTATGGTCACCTCCTTCCTCCGCCCGGTTTGGCGTCATTCTCAGCCACTGTCAAGTGCTCTTGGATGCTACCCTGCTTATGCAGATGTGCTATATCAAAGCAAGTTGTTGTTGTTCCTAATGAACCCCCTGCACATCACATTGATGAGCAACATCTCAGCTCTGACAAGGTCTCGGGTCAGAGCCAAGAACACAAAGTTGACCTCAAGGCATCCTATTCAACTTGGAGGTGATTCAAGTTCTCTTCCACTTTTCCAAGCTATATATGTATGCATGTGTGTGTGTGTGAGAGAGTGCACGTGCTATTTTGAGCTCACGGTTATTTAAAGAGATAATGATTGATTGGGGGTGAGTTGAATTCAAAAAAAGAACAAGAGGGATAATTCGGCAATTTAGGCAGTCTGAGAAGCACACAGAAATCAGCCCATTCACTTCAGAGGATGTACAGATTGGAGCCATTAGCCATGTCTCAGAAACACTGAGAGAAATGGATAAGATAGGTGTAAGAGAGAAGGTTGTTTAATTTGGACCATCAGCACAGAACCAGAGAACATTAGTACTGTACAAAATTAATATGTCTCCAGCAAGATTTGAGATCAGAAGCCTTTCCTCTGAGGAGTGCTTGCTGCATTGCAATGCACTTCCAGCTAAAGCAAGTTAATGCTGTGTTGATTAACACCTTTAAAATGGAGCTGATGAATATTCATGAAGCTAGGGTTACTTATGAGGATAAGTGTGGTGAGAGATAATCAAATGGTGCACGGAACATAATGATTGCTGAGCTTTTGGGACCCACAGAAATGTCATGTCAAAGAAAGTAACCTGCCGGCAATAAGTAATGTATTATTACAGAATTTTCTTTGATGTATCCTTGACTCATTGGTGAACATTTGCGTGTGGTTTTCCCCTAGGATACTCAGTGGGGGAATGGGTTGGGTAGATCCATTAATAGGGAATATTGCACAAGGTGTGTTGAACATGTTGGTTTGATGCACTGACTATTTTTTCTTTGCTTTTTTTATAGAATCCTCTGCGCTTGTGAAAATCACAAATGATATCCTATCTATCTGGGATTAGGGCTCTCTCTGCCTCCTTGTCCTCCTGGATCTCTCCACCACCTTCAACACAGTCGACCACGCCATCCTCCTCCACCTATCCTACGTCATCCATCTCAGTGGGACCACACTCGCCTGGTTCGAGTCCTATCTTACTAATCTCCAGCAATACATTTCTACTATCGGCTTGTCCTCTCGCTTTCGCCCTTCGGGGTATCCCAAGGATCCATAATTGCCCCGCTTTGCTTCCTTATCTACATGCTCCCACTTGATGATGTCATCCACAGACAAGTCCTTGTGAGATTTCATTGGCTCCCTGTCTCAGAGTGGATCGATTTCAAGATCCTCACTCTTGTATTCAAATCCCTCCTCTGCATTTCGTCTACCTCTCTGACCTCCTCTCTCCTCTCAACAGTACCTGTTGCTTTTGCTCTACTGGGCCTGGCATCCTCCTTATCCCCCGATACCTCTGATCCACCATCAGAGGCCGTGCCTTCAGCCACTATGCCCCGAAATTCTGGAACTCCCTTCCTCACTCCCTTTGCCTCGCCCCCTCCTTTCCTATTTTCAGGTCGCGTCTAAAGACTTTTCCTTTCGGCCGCCCTTTTGGTCACCTTTTACCCCCGCCCCCTGGCTCGGCCTTGGGATCCATTTTGGTGAAGTGCTCTGAGACATTGTTTGGCATGGAGGGCGCTATATAAATCTAAGTTATTGTTGAATGCATCCATGCTAATTACACTACATCCTTAATGTACTGAGATTCCTTCAGTTCCTGCATTCTTAACAGTCATAACCACATAATAACCTTCTGACATAAAAATAAAACAAAATGATAATCCTTTCATTTGATATAGGGCCTTTCACGCTAGGATAATGTCTCAGAGCACTGCGACAAAGCCACAAACCTCCAGCACAGCATTGGAGTGGCATCCTAAACTTGATCGGTGTAACATGCCAATGTGGGGCTTGAACCCACAGCTTCTAATTCTGAGGCAAGAGCACTGCCATCTAAGCCAGGCTGATTATCAGAGAAAGAGATAAGAATTGGCACAAGTAAAACAGGATGGCATTAATAGCAATAATCAATAACTCATGCATTTTGCTATAGCAGCCATAATGTTGAAATGCTTTGGAGGCAACTGCTTCTAAATGTAGCGGCTCTGCATTTGTCAGCCAACATAGCAGTTAATTTTCACATACGATCACATATGAATGACTGGAGGATTGTTGGCCATGTAACAGGAGAACAATGTCATCCAGATTGTGAGCTCAAAGTCCCAATGAGCATCTTGAACCTGCAAACGTCTGACACCGACAATGACAACGTCACCACAACACGCATTTATATAGTGTACACAGGGCAAGCTTCCCAGTGCTGAGAGCGTTACCAACTGATCCAAAGTGATACCTAATAGGTTATTAAATTAAAAGGCTCCCCCCCAGGCTTAAGTGTGTAAATGATCCCTGATGTGATGCTTAGGAAGGTCCCAATTTGGAACCTTATTAAGTCGTCTTACCTCAGCTGTTTGTGTCGTAAACTGAATTGGCCTCACTGGCTTTGAATGAATGAGCAGGAGTCTCAATTTTGGTCATGCCTTAACATTAAAAAAAAATTAAATATTTAATAATTGGTCACTCAATCCACGACTGTTAGTGGGACACTGCTGTGCGCAACTGGCTTCCGCATTTCACTCACAAAATACACAGCCAATTCACGTTACAGTATATCGTGTGAAGCGCTTTGAGACATCACATAGATATGATAAGATGCTATATCAAATGCAAGGATTATTACTATTATGCTGTTATTAAATCCTTTTCTCACTCGTAGTTTCTGGTGTGTAATTTGCAAGTTGGATTAAAAAGGTGCCAAATTTGCAAATTGGGTTAAACTGGGTGATAGCCTGGCTCAGTCAGTAGCATGCTTTCCTCTGAGTCTAAAGGTTATGGATTAAAAACCCACATCAGGACTTGGAACTCATAAAGTCTAGGTTGACACAGTGTAATGCTGGTTGTGTGCTGTATTATTGGACATGACATCCTTCAGTTGAGGCCCTGTCTGCCCGTTGAGGTGGGTATGAAAGATCCCATGGCATGAACCGAAAAGAAAACATGGTTCAAAGGGCTGAATGACCTTCTGTTCCTGTTTTCCTTTGTGTCCATACCAACATCAACAGAGTGCAATGTTGTTTAACGCAGAACACTGACAACAAGCCCTTAGCCATTGTACCACTGGAATATGTGTATGTTGGCTTTTTAAAGGATTTAAAATTACATTTGCCTGCTTAATAGAAGCAGCCATTTTTACTTGATGGTTGATCTGAGAAGAAAATGAGAATGTATTCTGTGCAGCATTAAAAACGGGTATGGTGGAGTGCAAACAGCTCAGAATTGTTAATAAAAAGTGAAAATAAGACAGCGTCAGATATGAAAAGTAGGGATCCATGAGAAAGAACTGGAACTGTGGAGAAGAGAGCTACCATGGCAACAGGACGAATGTCAGCAAGCAGGATCAACCGCATTTAGTTTAGCTGTGTTTTTTTCCTGTGATTTTATTTATGTTTTTGTATCAATGCTCCTATAAAGGATAGATAATGAACTATTATTCCCGCTGGGATCTATAGGTAAATCAGTAGCCGGGAGACACAAGCTTCTCAATTGTTAATGGAAGAGGAGCAGGAGGTTGGAAGACATTTTTATTTTTATACAAAAGGTTATTAGAATTTAGAAGACCTAAAATTTTACCTTGATTGAGGCTGTAATAATAAATAATAATGATAATCCTTGCATTTGATATAGAGCTGTTCACATCTTATCGACGTCTCAAAACGCTTCACAGAATATACTATAAAGTGAATTGACTGTATATTTGTAAGGCTATTTAGTTCAGAAATTTTGTGATTGTGAAAAATCATGGAACCTCAGCAAGGTTCGCAATGCATTACCACGACATTCAGGTTCCTGAAATACCCCGAGGGTATTGCAGAGGACACATACAAGGATTATAATGAATAATAATCCTTGCATTTGATATAGCACTTTTCAAGTCTTCTAGACATCTCAAAGCACTTCACATAATATATTGTAAAGTGAATTGACTGTATACTTGTGGGCAAAACGCGGCAGCCAATTGCGTACAACAGTATCCCACAAACAGTTATGGATTGAAATGACAAGGATTTTTTGGGAGGGATTATTATTATCCATGTGGAGGCTAATCCAGATTAGATTAAAGTTTCCTTAAAAACTTGCCCAAGGTTTCGCCCTGACCTGCCTGGATTCGAACACAGATCTCACATTTGTAAGGCGAGTGTTCTAACCACTGAGCTACAGGACTCCATTACTTTCCTTAATTTTCTCTGAACATGTTTCAGACTCTAGTCAGCCTATTAGAGATACTGTACACAGCCCCATATTGTGCCACAGTATGTTAGAGATACTACATACAGCCCCACACTGTGCCACAGTTTGTTAGAGATACAACACGTAGTGTGAAACAGTGTGTTAGAGATATTATACATAGCTGACACAGTAACACAGTGTGCTAGAGATATACGCAGCCACACTGTGCAACAGAATGTTAGAGATGCAATACACAGCCATGCTGTGCCCCAGTTCGTTAAAGATACGATACACAGCCACGGTGTGACTATATGTGTTAGAGATACAATACACAATGACACAATGTATTAAATATAGCATACAAGGCCACACTGAGACATCGCATGTTACAGCTGCTGTGGAAAACTCACACTTGTGGTATAGTATTTGGGACTTCAATACATGCATCACTCTGCCACCCAATGTGCTGAAGTACTGAGGATATTTACTTAGTATCTGCCCCCTTAAGCCAGATGGCTTGCCAGGAAAGAGTCCTGCTAAAAGGGCAGCTAATAGATACATTATCCAGGGAGACCATAACAGAGGCAACACAGCCCCATATGATACACCTTTTAACAACTCCAATCCCTTAATTCAGTGTTACTACCAATTTACCACAATGCTTAATAATGTGTAACCTTGCTTTTAGAAGAAAAAAAAAGTGTTTAGATAAGAAAAGACAGCAAAATAAAAGAGCATTCATCTAGAGTTAGATGAATATCAAGAAGCATTTCTTTACACAGAGATATTCAGCAGTTGGAACAGTTTCCAGGATGAATGGCCAGAATAATGGGACTCATTTAAGAAACAGCTTGACACTGTACTGATCTTAGTACAGTGGGTATTTTGGAAGGATTGGATCACAGGAGCCAAAAGGCTTTCTCTATCTGAACTGTTTCTGTGGCCTTGATATGCATGATCATCCAAAACATTCCTCAATGATTTCAATTTCATTTTAACATCATAGAGATTGTCTATCTCCACAGTTGGGATGAACTGAGCTCCAGTGACCAATGGAGCTGCTGTATTCATGGGATAGCATTTGTGCTAATTCAGACTTGTCTTTTGTCAGGACAATCACATTGGTAAATGTCTCGCCTGCTATGGAATTGCTTCCTACACAACAAGATCTACCTCCTCATAGCCATGGTTCTTAAATAGAACAGGCTTCCTTCTAAATTCAAATCTAATTTAATCTAATTTAGATCTAAATCTAAGTTTACAATTCTGCTGATCCCATAGTTTTACAGGCAAAGATTAGATATATTTCAGGCTAGGGAGTTGGGGGAGAAATTCCACCGGGATCTCAGTTTGATAGCATCCAGAATTTGGCAAACTTTAAACAGAGCCTTAATTTTGCAGTCAATTTTCTGCAAGACTTTTTAAGATTAAATTACCGGAAACTAGTTTTAAATTGAAGACTAAGAAGAATTTCCCAAATTCGGGATGCTCTGAAATGATATGTAAACAGAGTAAATCTAAACCCACGTGAAATATGTTTAGAAGTGCAGAGAAATATGCAGGAATGAGCCCCTGCAAGATTTTAGAATATTTTGCTAATCTGCTCCAATGCAGTACTGGAGGAATGCTGGATTGTTAAAGATACTGCTCTTCAGGTGAATAAATAATCCTTTCATTTGAGATGAGATAAAGCAACACTACACAAGAAGGCCATTTGTCCCAAACACGTCTTTGACAGAGCAATCCATTCAGTACCATTTGTATACCTTTTACACACATCCTTGAAAATCATTCTTTTTAGACATCTATCAATTTCCCTCTTGAAAATAGAGGAGTCCTTGTAAATAACCAAACTTTCATCTTAACCCTCCACAAATTCCAGATCATCCAGAACTACTGCAGCCAAAATTCTCTTCTGCACAAGAAATGCTTAATCTTAAATTCAAATGTCTCCATGGATTTTTTCCTACTCCACACCTATGATCTCCTGAGGTCCTAATCTCCTGTTCATTCCTTCCGCTCCACCAACTCTGGTCTGCTTCATCTCCCTTCTTCCCTCCTGACCATCACTGGTGAGTGAGCTTTTAGTTATTTTGCACATACTCTTCGGAACTCTCTTAAACTCCGTCTCATACCATCCCTCTCTGCTATCCACACCATCCAAAATACTCTTGCTTTGGCTGTGCCTTCAGCCACCTCCAGCCTACTCACTCCAACTCTCAAGCTCAGGCTCCCATTCAGTTTCCTATGTAAAAAGCAGTATATGAGTGTAAATTGTTGTTGGTGAGTACAAGTTGTGACACTCGCATTTTGTAAATACAAGTTCTCTATCTCAGTGCCCAAATCCAGCACAGATAAATACATTGATGAATAATAGCTTTCAAATGGATAATTTGATATTGCACTATGGCAATTGTAAGGGTTATTATTAGTAAATTATGATTGAAATGATTTTTTAAAAAATCTTACATTTTAAGTTTCTCAGTTCTTTAAGCAGAATCAGGCTTCAAAATTAAGAATGAACATAAGAATCTTTGATGATTCTGAGATCTTAAATTTGATGGCAGATTGGTTGCCAATGCTGTGACTAAGTGGAAGTTTGGAATAATTTCCAGACCAGTTGCAGCCTCTCTCCTAAAAACAAAACACACAGGAATTATGAATAACTGGAAAAAGCCACAAAATCCACAAGGCTAACTATGCATTGATCCTTATTTGTGTCTCGTTTGGCTACATCAGCCCCTACGCTTTGTGTCTTTTTCCGAGTTCTTTCACTCTTATGATTAAGCTGTGTTGCTACGTTGTGCCTGTGGATCTTATTAAATCTGTAAGTCTTCACATGATTTGATCCTCGCCTCTTCCTTCATCACCTATCAGATGCCATGCAGAGCACAGCATTCGCATTCCTTAATTACACCCAGAAGAAAGCTCTTTCTTCCCTTTGGTCCCTGTTGCAAGGCCATCGATTCATATTAAGTCTCTATGGTTGCTGCAGTAGTTTGCAGTTAAGCAGTGCTCTATTTCTACCCATCTGTGAGTTTGCTAAACATCCTTAGATTAATGCTTTATCTTTCTTTCACATCTCACTGTGATTTCATTAGTGGTCTTTTAAGATGGGTTCAATTTTATGCTGCCTAATAGTTCTTGCCTATCAGCTTGATCTAGTGTTACTCAAGCCCTGTGTTAGTACGTGAGCTCATAGCTTAGTGTAGTGTTTTTCAAAGCTAGATTGAGTAACACAATGCGCAGGGAGAGAGGGCATGGCTCATTTACTAATGGTCATACAATAATAAATTACATTTATATACAGTAGCACCTTTCACATCAGGAGGATGTCCAAAGGTGCTGGACAGTCAAGGGGTTGCATCCAAACTAGGGGTTGGAATCAAGAGGAATGGAGGGTAGGAGGCAGAGGGTGGTAGTGTTAATAAATAACAACAACATTGCACTTGTCAGGAGGACGTCTCAAGGCACTGGACAGTCATTCTTTCAGACGCGAGCTGGATTCGGGGAGGGTGGAACATGCAAAGGTCTTGGGACGGCCTTCAAGGAGGCAAAGGAGTGGTTGAATGGGAGGAGTTTTGGGATTGAGTTCCAGATGTTTGGGGCAGAAAAGCTGAAGGCCCAACAAACAATGATAGAGGAAGATCAGGGGATGTGGAGCAGGCAGTGCCCGCAGAGCAGATCACAGTGGAGGTAGAAGAACAACAAGGCTTTAAAGCTGAAGGCAAGGATTTTAAACTTGGTCCTATGAGGGACAGGGAGCCAGTTGAGTTGGGCTAGCACGTGGATGGTTGGTTCACAGAGCTTGGTATGACACAAACTATTGAATAATCTAGATTTTATGAATGGTGGAGCTGGGGATCCCAACGAGGTGGACATTGAAATAATTAAGCCAGGAGTTGACGAATGCATGCATCAGGGTTTCGGTTTCATTAGGTGTGAGATATGGCCAGAGGCAGGTACAGGTGGAGGAAAGTGTTGCTGGTCGACCCGGTTGTGGGTAGAAGGACAGCTCAGCATTAAACCCAATGCCTGCGCTATGTAAATCAGGCATTTACAGGGGCTGTGAGGTTAAAGAGTTTGGATCCGCAGGTAAAAATAATCCATGCATATGATATAGTGCCTTAGCATGATAGAAAATACTGTAAAATAAATTGACTGTATATTTTGTGAACAAAATACGGCAGCCAATTGCACACAGCAGTGTCCCACAAACAATTGTGGATTTAGTGATTGAGGACCAAATATTTTTAAAAATACCTTTTTTGAAGGGATTATTACCCCCGCAAAAGCGATTCACCAATTGATTAACAACTGGGTTCCTATTTACTGCTTCTGATAAACAGAGGCATGTGGAGTAAGAAAGCTTGTCTAAGTAAGCTCTGCCTGGGAATCCAATCCAGGTCCTCTTGTTTTCAAGGCGAGTGCTCTACCCACTAACCCACCAAGATACAAGACTCCATAGACATTGACAGGAGCCAGGGAGTCTGGCTTCTGTCTTGCCAACATTCAGCTGCAGACCTTGATGTCTGAAAGGCAACAGACAGAACATCGGTGGACTTGGGGTTACCGGTGAAGGAGGAGAAGTAGATTTGTTTGGATGTCTATGTGGAAGTTGACCCCATGTCTGCGGATGACTTAACCAAAAGGGAGCATGTTAATGAAGAAGAGAAGGGGGAAAAGGATGGAGTAATGCGGAATTCCACAGGTGACTTGGTGAGTGGAAGGAAAACCCTTTCACGGTTTATGTGTTCAAGGCAATATAAGAATGGATGTTCTTCATGCTTAACATTTCGGTATGGACCTTCGCTAATCTCCAGTAATACCACTAGGTGGAGATCAATAGAAATAGATTTTCTATACACTTAATAATAATAATAATCCTTGCATTTGATATATAATAATAATGCTTTTCACATCTTATCAACTTCTCAAAGCGTTATAGCAGTTTTTATATCTTCTAGACGTCTCAAAGGGCTTAGCAGAATATACTGTACTGTAAAGTGAATTGACTGTATATTTGTGGGTGAAACATGGCAGCCAATTGTACTCAGCAGTGTCCCACAAACGGTTGTGGATTGAAATGACCAAATTAATATTGTTTTTTTTCTTAAGGGATTATTAGCAGACGTTGGAGTAAGGAAACTTGCCCAAGGTTTTGCCCTGGCTGGAATAAAACTTAGGTCTCAAACCATTGAACTGCAGGACTCCAGCTGTGTGTCAATAAGATTCCATGAATTGGACAAGCATGACAGTTAAGCACAGGGCTGGTTGGAACACCTTAGTTTGAAAATAGGTGAAAGTGGAGTTTCACCTGGTCAACACAAAATTTCAGATCAATTGGTCAGTCACCCCATGACTGGTTGCTGCGTGCAAATTGGCAGATGTATTGGCCTTCAAACCCAGTCACTGCACCTGACAGCAATTACCAGTGAATCACGTTGAAGCGTTTTATCATCATTGGCAATTTATCAAATGCAAAAATTATAATTATTATTACTACCATTACTATTATAATTAGAGTCATGGCTACAGATACAAGGTGCCATCTATAAACTCTTGGTCTGGTGCTAACCAAGCCATCCAACAACAACAACAAAATTATATTTGTGTAGCGCTTTTCACGTCAGGAGGACGTCCCAAAGCACTGGACAGTTACTGCTTCAGACCTGAGCTGAGATCGGGGGGGGTGGGGTGTGGGGGTGGGGAGGGAAGTGGGGGATAAGGAGTTGCCAATGGGCCCATCGAAGAAGAGAGTCTTGAGGTGAGACTTGAAGGAGGCCAGAGCCTGCTGAATGGAAGGGGTGGGCAGGGGATAGGAGGTCACGAATGTAGGGTGGGGTGAGGTTGTGGAAGGCTTTAAATGTGAGGACCAGGATCTTGAATTGGATGGGGGAAATGGGATCATGGAGTTTGGAACGGTAGAGGACATGGGCCGCAGAGTTCTGAATTATCTGCTGCCTGTGGAGGGAGGAATTGGAAAGGCCGACCTGATAACACCTCTGATAATGCAGCACTTCCCCTAATATTATACAGTACTAGAGAGTCAAGCAAGGATGGGGTGATGGGGTCATGGAGTTTGGAATGGTAAAGGACACGGGCTGCAGAGTTCTGGATGATCTACAGCCTGTGGAGGGACGAATTGGGAAGACTGAGCAGCAGGAAGTTGCATAATCGAGCCGGGATACAATAAAGGTGTGGATGAGGGTTTCAGCGGCTTTGGGGGTGAGGTAGTGGTGGAGTCAGGAAATGTTGCGGAATTCCACATGTATGCAGCCACACAAATCTGCTTCTCCTCCAGGAGACCAGCTAAGTCTACTGATCTATTCTCAGCTTGTCTGGTGGACCTCAGGGCCTGATTGAATGAAAACCTCCTACAGCTAAAAGTTGACAAGGTGGAAGCCATAATCAATGTCTCACATCACCATCTTTAATCCTGCATCTCTAACCTCCTCAGCCTATCACTCCGATGTATGAAACCGGTGTGCAACCTCGGCGTCAGTTTCGAACCAGAGCTGTCCTTTCTTCCCCACATCCGATCCCTGACCAGGACTACCTTCCTCCAACTTCTCCACATTGCCTGCCTCTGACCATACTTTTTCCCGGAGGCAACCGAAACACTCATCCATGTGCTCGTCATTTCCCACCTCATCATTTCAAATGTCCTCTTTTCCACCAGTCTCCCTAGCTCCATCATGTACAGGAACCAGTTGATTCATAACCCCACCACCTACCGATTTACCTGTCCTTAACTCCGTACCACCATCAGACTATTTCCTGCGAGGCTACTTCTTGCCGGCATTGATTTCAAGATCCTCACACTCATTTTCAAATCTCTTTATGCCCTAGCACCTCCCTACTTCTACATCCTACTTACCCTCAACCTACAACTCTCTGCCTCCGCTCGATTGGCTTCAGCCTCCTGCATGTCCCTTATGCCCTCTGTTCCATGATTGTCAGCCATACATTTAGCAGCTATGCCCCCAAACTCTGGAACAATCTTCCTCTATCCCTCCATTTTGCCATCTTCAGGTCACACATGAAGACCTTCCTATTTGACTGTGCCGAAGGTCACCTCACCCTCTCCCCGGCTTTGGGGTTGGAGTGCTCTGCCACTGTCAAGTGCTCTGGGACTCTACACTACGTGAGAAGTGCTATATCAATGCAAGTTGTTGTTGATATTGCTTTGAAAATAATTCATATCAATGTATAACCAATAGTTAGCAGATGATGTGTCCCTCTGGTTTCAGAGAATACATTGAGCTTATTGTGTTTTTATTGCCGCAGGTTATCACTGGCGCGCTTACAAAATAACTGAGATATCTATTCAAGTGCCACTGGCTAGTGCAATCTTCTCTTAGTGCACATGACACTCTCTTCATCAGACCATCAATGAAGTGTAATAGTGTTGGAAAAAGAAACTTTCATAATTATAGACAGGCCTCAGGGCCTTGAGAATGTGGTACTCCTTCACTCCTTGGACTTCCCTTCTTCCTACAATTTACAGGTTTTTGAAACCCAAGCTTAGCTTCACTTAACCTCTTGGCTTCTCTCCTCCTCTACTTCAATTAGATTTCATACCATTACATCACCATCTATGGATATGCATTTCACTAACAAAAACAACAACAACTTGGATTTACATAGCGTCCTCCACGCCAGACGACGTCTCAGAATGCTTCACAATAACGGATCCCGGGGCCGAGCCAGGGGGACAGGGGAAAAAGGTGACCAAAACTGCGGTCGAAAAGAAAGATCTTTAGCTGTGACCTGAAAATAGGAAAAGAGGGAGCTAGGCGAAGGGAGTGTGGAAGGGAGTTCCAGAGCCTTGGAGCGTAGTGGCTGAAGGCATGCCTGCCGACGGTGGAATTGAGTATTTGGGGGACAAGGAGGAGGCCAGACCCAGTGAAACAAAGGCAAAGGGTACTATTGTGTAAGTACCCTTACACAAGAGTAAGTCAGAGAAGGTAGGGGAGTGCAGAGGAGTGAAGGGATTTGAAAACAAGAGTGAGCATCTGGAAATCGATCCGCTCTGTGATAGGGAGCCAAAGAAGTCTGTCAAAGACTGGTGTAATCGGGGAGCGAAGTTGGTACGGGTGAGACTGAGCAGAGGCTGACAACCAAACATGTTCTCATTTGAGAATGATCTCGGAACATGATCCTGTTTTCTGATCAGCGGGTGTCTGAGGGAGGTGGAAACCCCTAACCATGCTTAAACCAGATTGAGTATTCCACATATGTTTGCCACTAATGTCCTTCTGTTAGAATGGAATGCACATGTTGTAACAGGCAGGATGCAACCCTGCTTACCAAACTCCAGACAGTATTAGGCACAAGTTGACAGCCAAAGTTTAGGGTCGGCAGAATATGAATTGGATTGGAACCAGCTAAAATCTCATACTTTGCCATTGAAAGCACTGTGTGAGAAACTTCTCACTGTCTGTTCACTTGCGGGATTTAAAACATATGTGTGTGCAGAATCTCTCCTCAGAAAGTCTAGCCCTCTAAATTTTGCCAACGAGCCTGGCTGGCTGGTCTGTCATCAGCAGTGCCATGGAGGACAGAGGACCCACTTGGCTGGGGTCCGTACTGTGAAGATCGACACAGAGGGCTGGCTCTATTCCGACATTCCATTGCCAAGCATGTCACCTTGAATCTAGCTCAGCTTCAAGGAGACCCTGCTTACCTTCCACAGGAAAGATTGTTAAATTAAGTCAGGTTAGCCCAAGGAGGCTAGATTTTTAAAGTAGTCTAGAGGAGGCAAAGCTAAGAAAACAATTTGGCATAGTCTACGTACTGAGGGCATTGTTTATACATTTAAAAAACACAAATGGGACTGGAGATTAAAAGTTTCTTTCTCCCCACAGAGTAGTGTATGTAAACAAGAGACTACAGCAAAAGCAACCAACGTGAGTTAATTGTTTCACGAAGTAGCTGGATAAGTCTCAAATTGAAAATAGTGTTGGAGGATATTATGATAGATACAGATTAAAATTTTCTGATGAAACCTTCTTTATGAAGGTTTAGACTGATGATTAGATTGTCCAGTAAAGTAATGGAGCTAGTGAGGTTCAGCAGACAAGGTCATAATGGTGAGACTTTTCTTGTAAAGATTGACCATGAATGTACGTTAACTCAATTAAGTTTCTTCCAAACCAGACAAAGAATGATAACCTTGCAGTGAATGTTACCGGCCGGGTAATGACTGCAGTTTACTGGTGACTTTGCCGTGTCATTAATGTACTGAAACTGATGAGATGATGTTCTTCATTGATTTCAATGAAGAAAGAGTGAGGTTTGAAATGCTGTTTTGACTGTATTTATGTATAGTCACTATTCTGAAGTACGCGAATAAACACAGTGTCTCCAAATATCCATAATTTTAAATTTGACCTTCATATCATTGTTTAATAGGAAAAAGTCAGTGCAGGTTTTTTTAAAGAGCTTGGTTTCTGCCAACACAATCAATGAATAATTTTGTCCCGATAACAGCAGATTTATTCCTATTTTAATTCTGAGAGTCTAATTTGCAGCATTTCTTGACAGATTTCTTCATACAAAAGCACAGTTATTACATTTTCAGATGTAGCAAAGGATGTATCCAATGATGTTTCAAGAATTAAAACAATTTTCTCTGAAAATTCAATGCTTTAGAAATTTGACGATAACACTTTACTAGTGTAATGGGGGGAATTCATTTTTTTAAATGCAGCTTTGAATTTTTTTCATCACTCTCTTCCCTCCTTCCCTCTCTCTGTCCCTCTCCCGATATACCTCCCCAGAAGTGTGTGATTTCCTCTGTCATTACTGTGTTCTAGAATACCATCCATTCCTTGTATTTGGGGGCTTAATTAAAGCATGTTTTAATATAGGTCACCAAAGCTAAGAGATTCCCCCAAAATATGCCAAGGCAGTCCGCCATGCAAGACCTTTCCAATGAGGTATAAATCCTTTCTTTACCTCAGTCGGTTATCGCATTCTTAGCGACCCGCCAGCCCGCCAGACATTTTGTCTTTATTAGCACCTTATTAGTCCACAATATTAGGACTTTATTGTGGAGTCCTATAGCTCAATAGTTAAAGCCCTCACCTCGCAAGTGAGATAACTGGGTTTGATTCCCGTCAGGGTGAAATGTTGGACAAGTTTCCTTATTCCTCACACCTCTGTTTACCTAGCAGAAAGCAGGAGGTTGTTGATCAAGTGGCAGATTGCTTTTCCGGGGATAATATTTCCTTCAAAAACAATAATAATAATAAAATTGGCCACTTTAACCCAGGCCTGTTTGTGGGACACGTCACACTGCTGTGCACAATTGGCTGCCACGGTTTGCCTACAAAGTATACAGGCAATTCACTTTACAATATATTCCGTGAAGTGCTATGGGATGTCTCTTATTGTTGTTGTGTTCTCAAAGTGAATTTTTGAAAATTCTTAAATTCAGCCTCAACTTTGGAAGCTACTTTTTGGCATTCTTTTAAAAAAGTGCAGAAAGCCCACTTCCAATTTAGAACTAAATCTAAGAATTTATCCATGACTGTTACAATATTATATTTCAATACAGTGGACTTAATTCCGAAAATGTAAGAGATTATAGGTGATCTGTATCCTTCGGGGTATCAGTAAAACATCACCTGGTTTTCCTACCAGTGGTTACTATTGTTGTGGGGTGAATAAAAGTTTCTTCCACCATACTATCAAAAGAGAGACTTTAATCTCCGGCAATTAATGCCTCACTTGTGTTTTTGAAAGTCACAAAATGCTCAACACAGGCTGAGTGAATTCCCTGAATATCAACTAAAATTAAAAGGTGTTGTGATGTATCCTACATGAACATCTGTTCAAACACACCACCCAGTGTGTGGTTAACCTCAACCAGAGGAGAACTGCAGGGCAGCAATCACTTCAAAGCCAACCAGGCAAGGGACCACAAATGGTAGAGCTGACACCAGATCAAAAGACGTGGGCCTGCATTAAATAGACGACTTACAGGGATATCATCTGAAAACACCAACTGCTCTCTCAATGATGTCAAGCGCTTCATTGGATTATTAACAACGTTCAGCAGTGATTTTTTTCTAGCCTGATGTTGAATTGCTTTCGCAGATTACATACATGTACGTGAACTCATATACACCTGTGGCTCGAAATTCATCTGCCTGGTTAGCTCACTTGCCTCGCAAGTGATCAACCTGGGTTCGATTCCCGGCCAGAGTGAAACATTGGGCAAATTTTCCTTCTGCATATGGCTCTGTTATGGCTTTTGTTTCAGATTTCAGCATTTGCAGTATTTTGCATTTTTTATATATTATTCTATTGTTTCTCAATCCCCTTGAAACCTTATATACCTCTATAAGGTCCCCTTCTGAAGTGAATCTCAGGACTCCATTGCTCAGCACTCCAAGATAAAGGATACTATATAAATGCAAGTTATTGTTATTTCTTTGCAAGACTGAAGAGCCCTGGTATGTCCAATCCTTGTTCATTTCTTTAACGTTGAAGAATATCTTTATTAATCTCATTTGCATTGCATTGATCATCCTTGTTACTCTCATGGCCTGTGACGCCAACTGTACTTATGTTGCAATGACCAGAATGGCATGAGTAGTGCTTCGGGTGTGGCCTAACCAAAGTACTTTACAGCTTGAGAATGATATCTGGGGATCTAAACTTTATCGATTTGGCAATATATACCAGCTTCCTGTTTGCCTTGTTTATATACATCCACACATCTGTTTTGGTGAACAACAAGTCAACTAACATTCCAGGATCTCTTTCCATTTTTTAAAAACTTTCTGCATATAGTCTCTAGCCTTTATTTGTATTGAATTTTATTTATTGGTCAACACCTCATGTGTCCACTGTTTTCATGCTCTCTTTGTAAGACATTTTCTAAATCCTCTGATTCCATAGTTTCCCCCAACTTGCTGTCACCTGCACATGTAACTATCTATAGTGAGTGAATGGGTCAGGAATGGCAGTGGGAGAACAGGAGATCCTGAAGGGAAAAAAGTGCCTGCCAAGGCACCACAACAATTGCTGTTGTGTCATGTAATGAAGCTTCGCATAGATAACCTTATAACCCTATTAGTGTCAGGTCCCATTGGAAGCCACACGTGCTTGACATTTAAAGGGATAAAAGGGACACGAGGTCGCAGGAAAAGCTGGATTTCTGTACGCTGTTGTGTTGTGAAGTAAGTGGCAATGGAAGAAGCTCCTGTCACAACATTATAGGGACTGAGTGACTTCTTGCGGTGATGGGAATCTTACTGTTATGGGAATCCCACAGGTCAGAAAGGGTGAGATAGGAAAGATTCTGTAGTGAAGGTACAGCAGTGCTGTTCATTTACAAGCTATAAAGCAGCTTACATATACATGTATGGGTGTGGATATACATCCACACCCATACATGCATCTCCATCTATACACTCAATTATATGCATGCAGTTGCACATACAAAAATGCACAAGCATTATAATTCTAGAGAACTGATATACACATGCATGACTTTCCATGTTTGTAGTGTGATTGCCATTGCTCCTTTGTGCTATTTGTGCATATCACATATCATTTGTGCATATCACAAATCAGGTTTATTTGATCCCACAGCTTCCAATCCATTGTCTAAGTGCTTTGAGAAGTTCTCCCAAACCGAAAATTGATTCATATATGTAAATTATTATTGTTGGTGACCCTAATGTTGTTTAGTAGACATTTCTACAGCAAGTAACTGGGGTGGAATTAGAGTTTGACTCAATTTTTGTATTATGGGGTATATTTATAAAATGTGATTTCCAAACAATACCAATAAGTAAAACAAAACACCAAACAGAGCAAATCTCCAAATCCCCAACACTTTGGGATGTCCTCCCGATGTGAAAGGCACTCTATAAATGTAATTTTGTTGTTGCTGTTGTTGTTTTATCTAATTTTGGCACCTTTCACACAATATAATTGGACATTTTGTCGATGTTACAGAATAAGGACAAAACAAAAGTGGGAATTTGTATTTCTCACCTCTTTTGATGAGATCAGTGTGTTTTTTTCATGGCAAATTCCTGATTTGAGTTAGATTGAGTTATTATAATAATAATAAGCATTGCATTTGATATAGCACTTTATCACATCTTCGAGGCATCTCACAGAGCTTCACAGAATATACTGTAAAGTTAATCGAGAGCATATTTTTGTGGGCAAAACACAGCTTCCAATTGAGCACAACAGTGTCCAATCCGTGCTATAGTCATGGTTTGAGTGACCAAATTATTATTAATTCATTTATTTGTTTATGTGTTTATTTAATTTTTGAA
The DNA here is from genome assembly GCA_035084275.1 of Hydrolagus colliei. Classification (NCBI taxonomy): domain Eukaryota; kingdom Metazoa; phylum Chordata; class Chondrichthyes; order Chimaeriformes; family Chimaeridae; genus Hydrolagus; species Hydrolagus colliei. The sequence continues at coordinate 70,781,643 of CM068744.1, read as the reverse complement.
GTAATTATTACACCCGGTAGAGTGATCCCCAGTCGAGTAACAAACCTTTCTACTTATTGCTAGGTAAACAGAGGCACGTGGAGTAAATAAACATGCCCAATATTTTGGAAATCAAACTCAGGTCCTCATGCTTGTGAGGTGAGTGCTCTAACCATCAAGCTACAGAGCTCCACGAGTGAGGCACTGGGATCAGGCCACTTGCTCTACCTGTTGGATGCTCCACTGTGTGTTTTTCTAATTCCTGCCAATTGTATTTTCAGCATGTGTGTACTGCTATGCAGTGCCTGCTCTCAGAGTATTGACTTGAGTATTGGCTTGCATAGAATGGAGCCAAATTCAAAGTGGCAGTAGAAAGATTCAATGGCTTCCCCACTACACACGCACACACATACACATCTACATATATTTGCATGCACATGCACACATCTATATATCCATCTACACAAACATATACAATACATGTGGATATACACATCTACACACATACATCCATCTACTGCATCCATCTACTGCACACTCAAGCACACACATTTACATTTATGCACATACATTATCTAACACGAAGAGAACCTGTATAAATGCAATTTATTGTTCCATACACTCACACAAACACAGAAACAAATAGGTTTACATATTGACATTACAAATGCATACAGGAAAAACCCACAATACAAATACCTAGACCACACATATTTAGATACAGCCTGTTACATTCATCTTGTAAGACTAATTTGCCCTCAATCCTGTGCCCCTTAATCTTCTCTGAAACCTGAAACACTTTATCAAACGCCTTCTGAAAATTCAAGTGAATTATGCCCCTTAGACAGCCTCATGACCATTAATCTAGACTTTTCCTCAGAGAATCCCTGAAGATTTGTGAGACATGACCTATCGCCTCAGAGACCAAGCTGATTACCCCTCACGGCCTCTGAGGTTTTTTAATGAACATTGATAGCCTCTTGTAACACACTCTTGATCATTCTCCTCACTACCAATGTCAGACTAACTGGTCTATAATTCTCTAATTTACATCTCAGGCCTTTTCTTGGGCACATACATAAACCATGTTCCAGTGAAAAGTGATTTCTGTGTGATTTCTTATTAATCGGAGCTGCAAGCAATGCGTCCTATATCACAGCGTTTATCACACAGTGGCAGACCGTTAAGGTCATAATGAAGTACTGCATAATGTGCGGTATTTCTTAACAGATTTCTTAGTGCGATTGTCAAAACTTCTAAAACATCAAACGTGTTGAAGTGTGGCTTTACATTGAGAAGGTAGGTAGAGGAGAACCTAGGGTCAGTGCTCCACCAATTTGGTCAACAGGGCCCAAGACAGGAGCTGAGCTCAGAATCTAGGCTGACATTCAAGTGGGACACTGGGGGAGCACCGCATCATCCGAGGTGCTATCTTTCAGTCAAGGCTTCAAAACCGAGCTCCTGTTTGCCTGTTCAGCTTCCTGTGAAACATTTAGCCCACTGACCATTCACCTCAGAACTGCCACCTCCACCCACAAACACCAGTCGCAGCAGCAATTGCAGAAACTGTGAACCAATTTTTGCCATGATAAATCATTGAAAAATACAATTTCATTCTAATGTATGTATCTCTTATATTGTCCATACTTTCTCTTTGGTCTAAGTATCCGATCATCCATTTGTCCATCCGAGAATCTGTCTACCACTTCCAAATTCCTTTAGAACCTCTACCTCTTTGGCCATATTGACAAAGCCGCACTCCCCACTCAGCCAACACTGGCCTGCTACATGTCTCCCATCATCAATGGGTGAGCCTTTAACCATTCTGCTCCCTCATCTCTGGAGTTCCAAGCCACCCCTTCCATTATAACTCCTGCCTCCCTTCTTGTGAAGCTCACTTTAGGTCTGTCCCATTACTTCACTCTGATGCAATCTACTTCTGGAATGACAGTCAGTGATAGAGTACAACACCAATCTAATACAAAACAACACCTCAAAGAACTTCACAATAGCTTTGCTGACAAGTGCAGTGAATGTGCTTTCAGAGGCAAACACAGCAACCTATTTGAGCACCTTGGGGCATCCTACCATCATGAAAGACACAATATAAATATAATTTGTTGTTGTTGTTATTATTTGTTGCTTAAAACAGCATGTTCATCCACGTAATCTGACAGCCAATACCTCCAACAATGTAGGACTTCCAGGCACAAAGTGATTGGAACGCTGCCTCACAAGTGAGAGGACCTGGGTTTGATTCCAGGGCAGGGTGAAACATTAGGCAAGTTTTCGTACTCTCTGAGCCTCTGTTTACCTATCAGAAGTAGGAACTTGGTCGTTAGTCGATTGGCAGATACTAATCCCTTCAAAATAAATAATAATAATAAATTGGTCACTCAATCCATGACTGTTTGTGGGTGACGCTGCTGTGCATAATTGGCTGCTGCACTGCGCCCATGGAATATAAAGTCAATTCACTTTACTGTATATTCTGTGAAGTGCTTTCAGACGTTTTGATGATGTGATAAGTTGCTCTATCAAATACAGTACCAGGATTATTATTGTTATAATAATCTTTGTGTTTGATGTAGGGCTTTTCACGTCTTCTTGATGTCTCAAATCGCTTCACAGAATATAGCGTAAAGTGATTTGACTGTTTGTATTTGTGGGCGAATCTAAGCAGACAATTAACACAGCAGTTTCCCACTACAGTCATTGACTGATTTATTATTGTTGTTTTTTGTCTTGAGGGATTATTATCAGACCTATGGAATAAAGAAACTTGCCCAAGCTTTCGCCGTGCTGTGAATCGAACCCAGGTCTCTCACTTATGAGGTAAGTGAGCTGCAGATGTAACCACTGAGGGCTCACCAGCACTGCACTGAAGGGTGAGGTCATGTGAGCCTTGACCACAGAAACTTCTGAATCAAGTGAAAGTACTACCAACTGAGCTGGGCTGCATCTTTAGGTTTCATTCTCTGGCAATAATTTCCCTTCACCTTTATTATTCTTTTTTTAAAAATTCAACTAAAATAATTTAAATTAAATTAAATAACCAGTTCTTCCATTGCTAGAAATAGAGAATTAATTGGAGCCATGGAAAAGAGCACTTTACTTCCAATAACAGACACATGCTGTGTATTTATCTATATTTTTTCCACTAGACTTGACGTTTCCATTTTTAGCTTGGCTAAATGAATAGAGCTGCCAGCGCCTGAGAAATATGTCAGATGTCATTCAGAGACAGTCATCGCAACAGCCTGTCAATGTGCTATGTAGATGCCTTTAGCAAACAGTCTGTCAATTCATGACAGTGTAGCTCATTCGCGTGCACAACAACACTGGTGAGGGGCCCTGCTTCTACAGAGAGTTGGGTGGGTGGGGGACAATGATCACAAACGGGTGAGGGGAGGAGCTGAGTAACAATAATGATAATCATGCTTGCATTTGTCGTCTCAATGCACTTTACAGAATATAGTGTGAAGTACAGTGACTGTGCATTTTACCATCAAAATATGGTAGCCAAATGCGTACAGCAATGTCCCACAAACAGTCAAATTGAGTGACCAAAGAAAATTCATTTTTTTAAGGATTTTTTACCCCCGGAACAGTAATCCGCCAATTGACTAGTAAAGTGGGTTCCAACTTATTGCAAGGCAACCTGAGGGGTGAAGAGTAAGGAAACTTGCCTAAGGTTTTGTTCCGTTTGGAAATCGAACACAGGTTTTCTCGCTTGTGAGGCAAGTGCTCTAGCTACTGAGCTGTAGGACTCCACAGTGAGATGTACAGGAAGAGAGGTCAGGGATGGGCCATGGAGGAGAGAGAGAGACAAATAATGATGCCTCTCCAACCACCCACTCATTATGGTGAAAGAAGGGAAGGGATCAAAGTGAAACGGGGTGAGGAGAATGACACAAGGAAATGGGAATAGATGGAGGGTAAGGAGAGGTGGGGAGATGAGACAAGGGATGGGGAGAGGTGAGAACACAGAACAGGAATGGAAGTGCAACAGAAAACCGAATGCAAGAGGGGAAGCGACAAGTCATAGAGGTGGGGAGAGAAGATGGATGGGGTGGGGACTGTGAATGGTTGAGGAAGAAAAGCAAGACCTGGGGAATTTAAAATAATGTGGAATTATGTTATGTGATCTCTGATTGATGGTGTTACGACAAGGGAACCTAGCGACTGACTCACAGGAGACAGTCTAGATAGCATTAAGGGAACAAACAGATAATGCAAGATGACACAACTTCCCCGAGGCTCAGCCTTAAGAAGCTCACAGCACTCCTCCAAAAATATAATTACACTGTATTCCTTTAGGTGCAAAACTGATTTCATTCTTTTTTTTGCACTGAACTTTGAAGATGTATATTCTGGAGAGAGAAAGCTGAAAAATATAAATAGCATTTGATGTAGGTCTTTGTGGACGACACACCTGGTTTGGGTTTGCTGTAGTCACTGTAGTGCAGAACTGACATATCTCTTAGGCCAACAGTATGAGGGTCCAAACCCAGGTCAGTGTAGGTGATATGTAGGGCAAAGCAACCATTGCACAATCTACCAACACCTGCCTGCCTGCCTGCTGCCTGCCTGCTGCCTGCCTGCCTGCCTGCCTCCCTCCCTGGCTCCCTCCCTCACTCACTCACTCACTCACTCACTCACTCACTCACTCACTCACTCACTCACTCACTCACTCACTCACTCACTCACTCACTCACTCACTCACTCACTCACTCACTCACTCACTCACTCACTCACTCACTCACTCACTCACTCACTCACTCACTCACTCACTCACTCACTCACTCACTCACTCACCCTCAGCATAATTGTATTATTAAATTGGCTTTTTCCAAGACCTGCTCCTCTACAGGTTTCACTTGAAGGCAAGACAACCAATCACTGCTGCATTTAGTCGTTCCCATGAGCTGGATTCAAGTCCACAGCACAGTGGCTTTAAAACAGATTAATAAGCAATAAAAATCCTTATAATTTGAAATAGTGTTAATAGTAATAATAACCTTGGATTGGATATTGCGCCTTATCATATCATGAAGATTCTCAAAGCACTTCACAGGACTGTATATGTTGTGGCAGAAGGCAGCACCTAATTTGTGCACAGACACAACCCGCAAACAGCTATGGAATAACAAATGATCAATTTTATTTAGGAGATTGTTGGGAAGGACGCTGGGAGAAACTCCCTACTCTTTTCGGATAGTGTCATGGGATCTTTAAGATCTATCTTTAGCATCTAGAATGTCTCAAAGCGCTTTGCAGGGACTTGTTGTCAATGGTGCCTGAAGCCGGTGTGAAGATTTCCATGCCATTATTCTGTAGCCATCAGAAGGTAATAGTCAGTAGCCCACAACATGCTGTCTGTTACTGGCAGGATTCCCCAAATCGCAATGAGTAAATCTCTTTGTGAAGCACCAGTTTTTTCCTCCCCCATTATTGATGGGGGTGGAAAGGCAAATGTCATCCAGGTGCAACTTTCAAGTGCTGTAAAGGCTCCGTAATATCAGTCTTAAATACTGCCTCCTCCACAGCTGTGAGTGACACCTGCTGGATTACACTCCCTTCACAGAATATGAATCAGCAGTAAGTTACATTAAATCAAATCAAATCAAATCATTAAACTAAAACCTGTGAAAGTGAGCTCCAAATGTGGGCTCACTGACACCCACATGGACAGGTTGCTCGTAGATGCTTTGCCACCTAAGTGTCAGCCTGGCTCAGTTGGTAGCAATCTCTCTCTCGCCTCTGAGTCAGAAGATTTAGGGGTCAAGCCTCATGTTGAGACTTGGAGCTCAGTCATAGTGTTTCTCCAGTGCAATGCCAGGATAGCATTTACAGAGGTAATAATAATAATCCTTACATTTATATAGCGCTTTCCATGTCTTATCAACGACTCAAAGCGTTCCAAGGTTGGGACCAGAGCAGGGGGGAGGGAGAAGACAAGAGGGAAGAAAGGGGGGAGAAGAGGTAGGGACCAGAGCAGGGGGGAGGGGTCGTAGTTGGGGGAAGGAAAGTAGGAAAATTGACTGTATATTTGTGGGAGAAACGGTACTGTCCTTTGGATGAAATGATTAGCGAAGATCAGGTGGATGTTAAAAATCCCATGACACTATTTAAATAGAAAAGGGGATTTCTCCTGGTGTCTTGGCAAATAATCCTATACATAAATATATATGCTTCATGATTGCTTGTTAGACCTCACTGTGTGCAAATTGGCTGCTGTGTTTGCTTATACATTTGCAGTCACTCCACTTGGTAACAATTACCTATGAAGCAGTTTGAACTCACAAAATATACAGTCAATTCACTTTACAGTATATTCTGGGAAGCGCTTTGAGAAATCTCAGAGATATGATAAGGCACTATGTTAAATGCAAGGATTATTATTATTATTGTGCACGCAGGCCCCAGGATACAGAAAGTAGTAAGTCTACATTGCAGTTTGGGGATAGCTTGGCTCAGTTAGTAGCACTCTCTGACTCTGGGTCACAAGGTTGTGGGATTAAGCGTGGGTCGGGACTTTGAGCTCACAATCTGGCTGACATTCAAATATCGTCCTGAGGGAGCTTTGCATTGTTCGAGGTACTGTCCTTTAGTTGAAACATTAATCTGATATCCCATCTTCCTACACAGGTGAACATTGAAGATCCTGTGGCACAATTTGAAAAGAGATGGGAATTTCTTCCAATGTCCTGGCCAAAAATTGCCCAGTTAAAATTGGTAATTTATGGCTGTTTGTAGGACCTTGAATATGTGCAAATTGGCTGCTGCATTCACCTACAAAACAGTCACTACACTTTTTAGAAAATCCCATAATAGTAATAATTCTTGCATTTGATATAGCACCTTATCATGTCTTCGAGGCATCTCAAAGCACTTCACAGAATATACTATTGAATGAATTGACTGTATATATATGGGTGAAGCACTGCAGGCAATTGTGCACAGCAGTATCCCACAAACAGTTGTGGATTGAAATGAGCAATTCATTATGTATTTTTTGAGGGATTATTGTTAGGCATGTGGAGTAAGGAAACTTGGCCAAAGTTTCACCCCGCCTGGAATTGAACCCAGGTCTCTCGCTTGTAAGGCGAGTGCTCTAACCACTGAGATACAGGACTAGGATATTCTGTGAAACGGTTTGAGATGTCTTGACAACATGATAAGGTGCTATTATTATTATTATTATCAGAATGCCTACTCAAGCGTGACTAATGCTTGATACCTCTTTGTCTACTGGTTCCTGAGAAATGCATATGCCTGGCAGTCTTCTTATAGGAAATATCACTCACTTGGGTCAATATACTGACACACGGAGGTTGAGCCAATCCCAGTCATGTGCCCTGCGGAGGGCTCAAATGAACCTACTGTGGAAAATATAATACTGAGGTGACATTCACAGCCATTGGCAAGTATTTAATTGGCTGTGCAGATACTTGTCAAAGGTTGATATTTCTCACTGCTCCACAAGTAAATCTCAGCCTCTGGGAGATGAGTTCTCCAGCATGCCAATGTAATGTAACTCACATTGTATACATCCTCTGGATATGGAAGATGCTATATCAAATGTAAAGATTATTATTCCAGGAGGTGAATGATCAATTTTCTGGACACTTGTTGGTTGACCTGAATTCCAGAAGTCACCCCCTTCCCTATTCGAATAGCGCCATAGAATAAAAATAAAAATAATAATAATAATCCTTGTATTTTGATATAGCGCTTTTCACATCTTATCGACATCTCAAAGCGCTTCACAGAATATACTGTAAAGTAAATTGACTGTATATCTGTGGGTGAAACATGGAGGTCTATTGCACACAGCAGTGTCCCATAAACAGTCATGGATTGAAATGATCAATTTTTTTTTTTGGACGGATTATTATTAGGAAAATGGAGTAAGGAAACTTGCCTAAGGTTTCGCCCTGATCTGCCTGGATTTGAACATAGATCTCACGCTTGTAAGGTGAGTGCTCTAACCACTGAGCTACAGGAGATTCAATGTCCACGTGAAAACAAGCATTTTACTTCCTCATCTGAAAGATTACACCTTCAAACATTGTTGGAGAGGCATTACATTTAGGAAATCCGAGAATGTCTTAGAAAAGTAGGTGACACTGGTCTTCATCTGAACTGAGGCTCCATAACAAGATAGAGATAATATTGCAGATAGAGATAAATAGTCAGAGTTTCGATCTCTGCCTATTCAGTGGTAGCGAATTACAACATAATAACAGATTATTACTGTTTATTGATTAAAAATAAATTACCAAAATAGGAGAGTGTACATCATTTGAGTAATCATTTGATACGAGGACATGCGTTACAATAGTAAAGGAAACTTGGCAACAATAGTCATCCATGCTGTGCAGGCAATTAACCTGAATCTTAAAGTCCTGACCAAAGGGTAAAACATGGCAAGGATAAGATCAATTGCATATCTAGAGGGGCAGGACAAGCGAGATTGAGATTTGGGATCGTTTTCAAATCTCTTCAATCCCTTCGTGCCCTCAAACCTCCCTACCTTTTCGACTTGCTCACCCTCCACTCACTCTGCCTCTGCTCGGCCGACTCTGGCTTCCTGATCGTCCCTCATCCTCTCCAATCCACCATTGGCAGCCATGCTTTCATTCACTATGCCCCCAAACTCTGGAACTCTCTTCCCCAATCCCCCGCCTTACCCCTCCCTCCCCACTTTCAAATCCCGCTTAAAGACCTTCCTTTTTGATCATGCTTTTAGTCACCTCCCCACTCCCTCTCTCCTGGCTCGGGGTCAGAATCCATTAGTGTTAAGCGGTCTAGTGTGCTATGTAGCGTGAAGAATTTTATCAACATACTTGTTGTTAGGAATTCAAGGTCAAAACCTCATCTATCTATTCTGTGGCAGGGATAAAGCAAGGCAAGAATTTGAAAACATTTTAGGATGGATCCTTGCATAGCACACTCCAAAATGTTCAATTTCAGCTAATAAATAGTCAGAGCTTTGTGGCTGTTTTTGTAATCCATCATTTGCTGTCCTGCCTATGTGGTATATAACCACATACTAATGATGGATGCTTAAAGATGCCTTCACAATTGAGGAAAAGCTATTTCCAGGATTGGAAAGCCGTTTATCCAATTGAGTAAGTGAGTTTTGATCAATAGCAAGCTGTTCTACCTATGGAGAAAGCTCCCCTCACTCGCTAGTGATTTGGGTAAACATTAAATATACTTTGCAATCAGAGGTAAAACAATTTAGATGAAAAATATGACTTTCATTAACAAGTTTGAGAATTATCTGCAAATCTGTTATGAAACATCACACATTTTACCCATGAAAGTGCAGCCTTGGGCTGCAAGCACTGAACTGTTGTCTAGGCTCAGCTGCTATCTTTCTTGCTCAGAAGGGTTCAAATTCATGTAGTGACCTTGAGCTCACAGTTGATGCTAGCCTTCGGATGGAGGAAACCGTATTGTTGGAGGTGCCATGCTTAGGGCAAAAATATGTTGAAACAAGTTCAATCTTATCTGTGCATTTTGGTGAATCTAGTGATTTTTTTTTTGTCGGGAAACATGGCAGCCATTCAAGTTAAAGAAATGTATTGAACCCATTCATGATACAAATATACAAATATAGTCATTTCACTTGGTATATTCTGTGAAGCGCTTTGAGATGTCTAGAAAATATGAAAAGCTCTATATCAAATGCAATTATTATTATGTTCGTAAACATCCATATTCTTACTATTCAGTTCTCTGAGCAGACCAAAGAAGTGAGGTAGCAAACCTATCCTTGTATTTACCAAATGACACAATTACTCATATTTGGATGTATCGCACGCTAATTGCTGATGGTAGCAATCTTTTCACTTTTGTATTTATGTAATTCTCCTAAGGCAGCAGGGTGCAATGCCACAGAAAACAGTATTCATAGAATCATAGAATTATACAGCCCAGGAGGAGGCCATTCGGCCCATCGTGTCTGTATCGGGTCTTTTAAAAGAGCTGTCCTAATCAATGCCACTCCCCTGCATTTTCCCCATAGCCCTCAAACTTGTCCTCCGCAAGAATTATGGTGATTCTTAGCCAGAGGAAAGAAAGGAGGAAAAGCTTGGGATGACTTTCTGAAAATCTGCAACCCACTCTTTCCTTGGGGTTAAAATGGTTGTGGGTTCAAGCTCCATGTTAGAACTTTAGATTGTTTAAGTTAACCCACCTACGAATTAGACATCAAACCAAGGTCCATCTACCTGTTCAGATTGATATTAAAGATACTATGGTATGGTTTGAAATCAATCCCTGTAAGGGCAAAATTGAGACTATAAATGTAAAGTTGAGACTCAGGAAAGAGGCTATGTACGTAAACAACAAGGGAAAGCATGACAAAAAAAATACAAAGAGGTCAGGAAAATAATTAAAAAGGAAATTAGGAAGGCAAAGCGGAACTATGAAATTAAATTATCATGAAATATAAAAAGAAATAGTAAAATATTCTAGACATCTAAATAACAATAGAAAAATTTAAATAGGAATAGGGCCAGTAAGGGATGCACAAGATAAGCTCACAACAAAATCAACAGCGAAATGGCAGAAATATTAAATAATTACTTTGCCTCAGTATTCACCAGGGAGATGGATCAGGTGGACATGAGAGTAGAAGAAGAGATCAAAAATAATATAAATAAATTTAAGATGAAAAAAGGAGATATAATCGAAAACTAATAAATGTCAGAGAAGGTAAAACCCATGGTCCAGATGGATTGCATCTGCATATATTAAAAGAATCAAGTGAAGAGGCATTATTATACATATATACTGTAATAACTTATTAGAAAAGGGAGCAGTGCTAGAGGACTTGAGGATAGCTAATGTTATACCTTTATTTTAAAAAGGCCATAGAACAAGCCCAGGGAACTATAGACCTGTCAGTTTAACATCGGCAGTAGGAAAGATAATGGAATCCTTACTGAAGGAGGTAATAGAAAAACATAGAGAAACACAAAACATAATAAAGAATAGTCAGCACGGATTTCAAACAGGAAGGTGATGCTTGACCAACCTCATTGAATTCTTTGAAGGGGTAACAAAGAGAGTAGACAAGGGTAATGCGGTAGATGTAATACATTTGGATTTCCAAACGGCATTTCATAAGGTACCACATAATAGACTGATGAATAAGGTCAGAGCCCGTGGAATTAGGGGAAACATAGCTGAATGGATAGCAAGCTGGCTACAAGACAGAAAACAGAGAGTAGGGGTAAAGGGTAGCTATTCAGACAGGCAGAGAGTGGGCACAAGGATCGGTATTGGAACCACTGTTGTTTACAATATACATTAATGATTTGGACTCGGGAATCAACAATACAATTCCACAATTTGCAGACGACTACAAATTCAGCGAGCAGTTAATACAGAGGAGGACAGCAAGACAACAAATTACAGCAAGACATTAATAAACTTGCTGAATAGGCATTTAAATGGCAAATGCATTTCAATGTAGAAAAAGGCAAACCATATCTAGAAGGATAGAAACGGAAAGCAGGGAAGTTATGGTAACTTACATAGAATCTCGGTTAGACCACACTTAGAATACTGTGTGCAGATCTGGTCCCCACATTATAGAAAGGATATAGAGGGGCTGCAAAGGAGATTTTCAAGGATGATCCCAGAACTGAGAGGTTTTACGTATCAGGAAAGGTTGAACAAGTTTGGACTCTTCTTGTTATGCGCAATTTGTCCACAAACACATGGTCACTATACTTGATAGTCATAACTTGTGAAGCACTTTGAGGGATTTTAACAGGGATTATTTATGATTATAACTCCTCAGGATTATTAGTGGAACATTTTGTTATCCACCGCTCAAAAATTACCGTGAAGAGTCTATGCAACACTTCTAAGATTGCTGCAAATAATTCACTTCTGCCTTGGCCATGGAATGGAAGTAAAGAATCGACTAGTTGCTCAAATAACTGCAGTGTGAAACCCCTCTGGCTAAACCCTCGTCTTCTCCAGACACTTCTTATTATTGCAGCAAGCAGCACAGGGCCATTAGAAGGAAAACACACAGTCAATGGAAATTTTGTTTCATTACTTTTCACCCGATTCCTACTTTTGTCCTGATTCACAAATGTAAATACAGTATATTCAAATTAGAATCTGTCTTGCGATTTGGTTTTCTTTCTCTCTCTCTTTCTCTCTCTGAAGGTAGTACAATTGACATGAGTAATGTGTGGTTGAAGCATTCATGTCATTACACATTTAACAACTTACATTTATACATTCATTCATATGGAATAATTTTCACAAGGAACTGAATTTCCAAAATGTACCATAACTCTTTTGCAACTCATTGATGGATTTTTGTGACAATAACATGAGGAATTAGCACATTTACCTAACGGAAGTGTGTTGTTCTATAAATAGTGAAAATGTCAAATTACCAAAAATGCTACTTTTTATTCTATCAGCTGCTTTAAATGAAACCTAAGTCCTAGCAAGTTGTGCTAAGGCATTTTGAGACATCCTACGTGAAAGGCACAATATAAATGCAAATTGTAATTGTAGACTAACAAAAATGTTTGCTCACTGGTATAAATATATGTCCACAGTCAATTCACTTTGCAGTATATTCTGTGATGCGCTTTGAGACATCTAGAAGATGTTAAAAGCACTAAATCAAATGCAAGTAATATTATTATTATAAATGAGGACGCTTGCACAAAACAGAGTGTAAGTACCTTTCATGGTTGATGCAACATTAATTGCTGGAAATGAATAGAATTACAGAGGCAAAGTATGTGATAAGAGTTAACTACAAGGAATACATTATGAAACACCACAAACATTACTCTCTAGAACACTGCAGCACATAATAATATCTGTTACCTTGAGAAAAACAAGTATTGTATTGGTTCGAGCACTCACCTTGCACATGGGAATTCAATTCCCGGGCAGGGCGAAACTGTAGGCAAGTTTCCTTACTTCACACACTTCTGATTACCTGATTACCTAGGAACATGGTTGTTAGTCAATTGGTGGATTGCTTTATGGGTGTAATAATCCCTTACAGAAACATTAAAAAATAGTAATAATTTGGTCATTCAATCCTCAATGTTTGTGGGATACCTCTGTGTACAATTGGCTGTTGCATTTTACCGACAAATATACAGTCAATTCACTTTACAGTATTTTCTGTGAAGTACTTTCAGGGACCCAACACAGGCACAATGTACCAAATGGCCTTCTGTACTGACAAATGTTATGATTCTATACACTAAATTTACTAGAACACTTTACCGTTTAGGAATTCCACATAGGTCTGACCCTCAGAACTTCCTTGTAGAAAACATGAACAAGCCTAATTCTGTTCCAAAAGATTACTCCTTAATTATGTTTTTACTCCTTAATTAAGTTTTAGTTGGTGCTCAGAACTCTTGAAATTATGATTTATGTTAAGTGTTGAAGGATTTCAATGGTACATAAGGCAGCAGGATATATATTACATAGTTAAGATATCATATTAAAATCAATAACATAATGAAAATTCAGCCTAGATCTTTGTCTGAGGATCCAGTGACTTGATTAGAATGAGTGAAACTTCATGGTTGGCTTTGCTCTACAGTGAGTCACAGTTGCATGAATTCAACTACTTACTCAACTTATAATAGAAATAATCTTTTCACCTCATGGAATACCTGCAAGCACTTTACAGGATTTTACTATGAAGTGTAGTGACTATATGTTCATAGGCAAACGCAGCAGCCAATTTGCACACATCAATGTCCCACAAACAGCCATGAAGGGAATGATCATTTTTACCTGGGCTGACACCTTAATTGCAGATCTATTTCAGTTCATTTGAGCAGTTCATGTGTTAGCCTGGCTCAGTTGGTAACACTCTCATATGAGTCACCTCTGAGTTCGAAGGTTGTAGGTTCAAGTCTCACGTCTGTACTTAGAATTTGTAGACTCCAAGCTGACACTCCAGTTCCATGCTGGGAATGTGTCGTCCTTTGAATGAGACACATTAAGTCAAGGTCCTGTCTGCTTTTTCAAATGGACATAAAAGATTCCATGGCGTTATTCAAAAAGAGAAGGGAGTTTCTACTGACGTCCTTGCCAACACCCCCCCAAATAATATTAGTCACTCACTTCAAAGCTGCTTGTAGGACATTGTGGAGCATAACTTGATTGCCGAATTCGCCAGGAAATACACAGTCACTACACTTCACTGTAAACTACCATAAAGCGCTTCAGATGTCTCAAAGACATGATAAGGCACTATATAAACATTCAAGGATTATTATAGTTTGCTTTTGATTTTTCAAAGCAATGGAATTAAGAGCTTGATCAGGAATGCCAGGGTAATATTTTGCATTCTTTGTACAAGTTGAGTTGACAATAGTCAAATAATTGCTAGCACCTGCTTGTTATCAATAATTTACTGACATTGTTCTATCATTTAAATTGCATCCATTATTAATTTGTCCAAACAGTCTCATTAAATTTAGATTGCACATCACGCTTAACAGGCATTCCAATTGTGTAAAAGTAAATAGCTTCACTTCCAGCCATCTGTTGGGAAAATAATATTGGAATAATTTGATAATGCAGTGGTAAGGAAGGAATCAACCTTTAAGGATGTGCCTTGCATGGCACGTTGTGTTACACAAACCCAAATTTTGAACAATGGATCACTGTTTTATTTTAGGTTATCAGTAAAAATAATAATAATATTTAATCTAGCACCCTATCACATCATTGAGGTGAATCAAAGTGCTTTGAGACAAACCCTAGTAATTTCCACCCCTATATATCCCAGTCTTTCACCCAGCGTTTCTTGATATAAAACAAATCTGATCTGCTGCCTCCCCATCCACGTAGTTAGCAGTAAGTAGTTATCGCGGCACCCTTTGATAGTTTCATGCTTAGTAATGTGTTAGACTCCAACATTAACATTGGATGACAGTATCATACAGAGGCAGTCACTTAGGTCTTCATTTGCACTCTCAATACTAATAAGAAAAGGCATAGCTCCAAGGAAAATTGATAATAAGGAAAGGAAGCTGAATTGGGGATTTCACACCCAGTGGAGCTGCGGAGGAACTCATTGAATTAGTTAAACTAAGTTTAACAGATGTTAGTGAATGAAACAATAAAGAACAGCAAACTTCACTAATGTCTCTGCACCACAATGTAGAGAATGCACAAAGTATTCAATCAAGTGATAGAAAATGGAACTGTCAACTGAAGCTCAATTAATACCAGATGTTGACCCTAATCTCTCATGATATGTTTCCTTGTTCTGGATGTGTCTGATAAAATAAAGTAAATGTCCAGGATGGAAAGCAGTCACTGCTAAGCAACTTCAGTCAGGGAGCAGCAACTCTGGCTCTGCATTAACCAGCTGGAAAGCATTGGCATAACTCGTACATCCACAAAAAGATGAACCGAAAGATAAATATAACTTTTTCTCACAAGTGTGTAAAAAAAATCCTGTGTAGGTTTAAGCTTCCTTTTTACCAATTCGGTGAGATGTTCAGTCATCATTCTCCTGCAGTGCGTGCTTCCTCCTGTCGCACCATTAATTCTTCTAAGAGTTTCCAGAATAGAATTCTTCTCACTATCGGTCTGACTCCGCGTACACCATGCTTGCCTTTGGGTAAGGAACTTATTATAATAATAATAATCATTGCATTTGATATAGCACCTGATCACGTCCTCAAGACATCTCAAAGCACCTCACAGAATATATACTCGAGTGAATTGAC
The DNA here is from genome assembly GCA_035084275.1 of Hydrolagus colliei. NCBI lineage: Eukaryota > Metazoa > Chordata > Chondrichthyes > Chimaeriformes > Chimaeridae > Hydrolagus > Hydrolagus colliei. The sequence continues at coordinate 70,765,897 of CM068744.1, read as the reverse complement.
TTTATATTTTGCGGATGAAATATGCAGTCATTCATGGCCCAAGTCCCATGCTGTGTTTTGTTTTCTAGGTTGAAATTCCATTGCATTGCTGGGAATGAGTTGTTCTGTTTTTTGGATGGGACATTCAACCAAGGTCCTGACTATCTATTTGCAAGCAGATTTTAAAGCTCCTGTGAATCTATTTTGTTTTGTGTGTGTAGCGAACATATTTACGATAATCATGAAAGTAATTAAAGAGGTGGTTAGACAAAACCATTGTCAAGAGCAATTTTCGGTCACAAGCTGTTTGTCCAGGCTCCTCAACCTAGTGTTCTTTAAAAAGGGAACAATATGGATACTTGAATGGCACAGGGTGTGGGGAGCAAGAAGGAGACTGGGATTAGATTTAAACAGTTCAAGTGGAGAAAAAGACCAGTGCAGGCATGATGATCGAGTGGTCTGTTTCTGTGCTACCTCCATAGATATTGTGTCCCACTGGCTCCCGATTCTGAATTTTGTATCTCTCCAAGCACTTATTTAAAAGTTAGTCCATCCCAACTCTACGCATTCCCCATACCCTCCAAACTCCAGAACTCACTCCCAACCCAACCACTCCTACCCCTCACATCTTTCTCTTTCTCACCTTGATCAGGTTTCCATGACTGCAAAGCAGTGTTCAGATGTTATCCTATACAAAAAGCATTATATAAGTCAGAATTGACGAAGGGTCGTGAGACATGTTGAAGACATGAAGTGCGCTACAGTACTGTATATCAAATTCAAGGATCATTATTATTATATTTTATATCTGTAGATACGGTAGCTTTGCAGCTAAATATAAGAACTTATTTAAATAAGAGATTTTGTCCAGTTAAGTCTGACAAAGATAGCAAACGAAGCAGACAAAGGGTTTTGACGAAGGGTCATGGACCCGAAATGTTGACTCACTTTCCTTTCTCCATGGATGCTGCCTGACCTGCTGAGCTTTCCCAGCAACTTCTGTTTTTGTTTCAGATCTCCAGCATCTGTAGCATTTTGTGTTTTGTTTATATAAGTCTAAGTTGGCATGATAACATCAGTACTATGATTCTTTGGTGCAGGATGTGACATTTGATGCAATAATAATATCACCAGCCATAATTATCACAGCACATACTTTATTATTCCCCTCCCCGCCACTCACCCGCTCCGTGATTCTAGGAATGTTAGACACTTAATGTAAAATTAATGAACTGTGCTAAATAATTGAGACAATTTTGGCCCAGTGGGTTGTGAGTTCAAACCCTATGTCGGGCATTTGAATCAACAGCCGCAGCTGACATCCCAGTACAGTGCTGGGGGAGGGAGCACGTTAAAGGTACCTATCTAAAGATTAAATATTAATTGGAAAACCTGTCTGTTTATTCTGGTTAGATGTTAAAGCACTATTCAAAAAAAGACATCTCCAAAATTTCCCCTGGCTAACAATCTTCCTGATTAATTGACCATTCAAATTTTGCAGGACCTTGAGGTGCGCAAATTATTTACCTACAGTTACTACACTTGGCAGCAATTACCAGTGAAGAACTGTGAGGTGCTTAGATGCTATGGGTGCTATATCATATGCAAGGATCATTATTCTAAAAGAACCAGCTCACAAAAACACTCTGACGTTCAAGCACAGGGAATGTGCAGTACTGTATAAAGCCAGCCTGGAGACCATAGAGAGCATTGCAGGACCTTGTGTAAAATCCCACACAATAACAAGAACTGAATCAAGGTAGCATCCTACTAACATGTGATTCTTTAAATATATTTCTCTCTCTCATGAACCAAAAATAGTTTTGTCTCTGGCTCTCGATCTTCATCCAATTTGTTTTGGGCTTGAGTGTGTGTGTGGGTCGGAGATGAGAGAAAGTGATTTCCTGAGCAGTATTATTGCAAAAGCTGCATCTGTAACCTGTGACCCTCCTGTAACTGCCAGGCAGCCAGTGCCATTAATGAGCATGATGGAAAGTGACAGCCACAGCAGACACTTTAAATCACTTTAGTACCAGATCCTGTACAACACCAGATCAATGCATTTCATTTTCTTAAAATAAATGCATGTGTATGTGGGGTGGGGGGGTACAACTTGCATATTTTATTGTTGATAATTAGCACATGGCTTAAAATTTCAGCCTGAAATTTTTGATTACCGAACTGGTTTCAGATTGTGTTTATGTTTCTGAATATAGCCTCTATTCCAGAAACGCGAGGTAGTCTTTTTTTTAAAACCTTTCATTTGTAATATGATAATAATCCATCCCCAAAAAAACACAAAAATAAAATTGGTTATTTCAATCCATGACTGTTTGTGGGACACTGCTGTGCGCAATTGACTGCCGCGTTTCACCCACAAATATACAGTCAATTCACATTACAGTATATTCTGTGAAGCGCATTGAGACGTCAATAAGATGTGAAAAGCGCTATATCAAATGCAAAGATTATTATTATTATTATTATTTGGCTTTCTAATAATAATAGTAATAATCCATGCATTTTTGGTCCAAAGATTCTCAGAGTCTGAGAATAATTTCAAGCCCTGGGCCCCATTCAAACAAACAAACTGAGAGAAGTCTCGTTACATGTGATGAGTGGCTGTGATTTGGATTCAGGACGCTTTCTGCATGTTCAGGTGGACATCCCAGCAAAGAGAAGGGGAACAACAATACAATAATAATAATAATCCTTCGTTTGATGTGGTGTCTTATCACACCATTAAGACTTCTCAAAGCGTTCCACAGAATGCACTGTAAAGTGGATTGACTGTATTATAGCGGTGTCCTACGAACCATTGTGGATCGAGTTTTTTTGAGTACTTATTACTCCCCAATATAATTATTTAAATACAATAACATAATATGAAACAATATATGCCCCAGATATAATTGATAATTTCATTCCTGTTTGTGGAGTAAGGAAACTTGCCCAAGGTTTCCCCCAGCCTGGAATTGAACCCAGGTCTCTCGCTTGCGAGGCGAGTGCTCTAACCACTGAGCTACAGGACCCTTTATCAAATGCCAGGATTTATCAAATGCAAGAATACTATCTACAGTATTTTTGTCAACTGGCTCATTTACCTTCACTTCTGAGTCAAAAAGATTGTGAGTTTAACTCCTGCATGAATCCTCTGAAGTAATGCAGATTTTTTTTGCAGAGGGGTTGAAAAAATGCTGTCACCTTTATTTGTCTGCACTTTCCTGAGTATAGCAACTTTAGTATGCAAATGCTGCCTCATCAATCCATCATCAAACATAGATGATAGATAAAAATAAGCATTTGTAAATGACAGGAGATATAATTTATGATAATTAGCCCAAATCAGCAGAGACACGGACTGGGGACACACTGAAGATACACATCACAGTTGTTGGGGAGGTGTGCGGAGGAACCAAGGAGGCAGGTGTCTGTCATATTTTAAAATTACATTTGCTTCCAGCAATCTCACTAATAAAATCGAGCATTCACATCATTACTTTTTTATAGGACATTGCTGTGCATAACAAGTTGGCTACCGCCTTCATTCTGACAAAATATACATTCACTACCCTTACAGTCATTCCAGCCAGCGATATGGTCTGAGGACGTCTCAGTGACAAAATAAGGTTCTACATGAACTGCAAGGATTATTATATTACAGCTTACAAAACAGTGGCAGCCGAGAGAAGGCAGCAAAATCCATTCTAAAGGGGGCGATGGGCAGAAAGAAACGGTCTGAATGATAAATGAGGAAACAATTGCAATGAGTGAGCCGTGTGAGTCCATTTTGTCTTTAAATATGACGCAGAATTGTGGAAATTCCTCGAATTCAGTCTTAGTATTTTGAGATGCCCCCTGACGTGAAAGACACTATGTAAATTGTATTGTCAGTTGTATTGTATGGTTTGAAAGCTGGCTTTGTCACCTTTATTTGTATCAAGAGTCCTGTAGCTCAGTGGTTAGAGCACTAGCCTTGCAAGCATGAGGACCAGGGTTTGATTCCTGAACAGGGTGAAACGTTGGGCAAGTTTCCTTACTCCACCCGCCTCTGTTTACTAAGCAGTAAGTAGGAAACTGGCTATTACTTAGGCAGATCGCTTTTCCAGGGATAACAATCCCTTCAAAAAAAATGTGGTCACTCAATCCACAACTGTTTGTGGGACACTGCTGTGTGCAATCGGCTGTCGCATTTTGTCCACAAATATACAGTCAATTCACTTTAAAGTGTATTCTGTGAAGCGCTTTAAGACATCTTGAAGATATGAAGAGGCGCTATATCAAATGCAAAGATTATTATTATCTTCTCTTGCATTCTCTGCATTGCACCTCTCTTTTGTGTACTTTAAGCACACAGTGCCTTGGGATGTCCTCCAGATGTGAAAGGCGCTATACAAATGTAATTTTGTTGTTATGGTTGTTGTTCAAGGGCTCGAATTTAACAGATTTTTAAATAAGAAAGTTACAGTTAGCCCATTTCTAAAGCTTCAGATGTTCTGTAAAAGCTTTTAAGAACAATTTAGAAATTCAATAATACATTCTTCAACAACAACAACAAAATTGCACATATATAGCGCCTTTCATGTCAGGAGGACGTCCCAAAGCACTGAACAGTCTGGTCGGGATCTGAGCGGGGGGTGGGGGGGGTGGGGGGAGGGTCGGGGTAGGAGGAAGGGGAAGGAGAGTGGGAGAGGGGGAAGTGTTAGTAGGGCAGCCGAAGGCATGGTCGAAGACTGCTTCAGTGCAATCATCATCTCAGAAAGCTGCTAACTACATGTTTTCAATTCAAGATCGGTTCAGAAATACTATAATGTAATAATAATCCGAGCATCGATACAGCGCCTTATCATGTCATTGAGTCATCTCAAAGCACTTCACAGAATATACTGTAAAGTGGATTGAATGTGTATTTTGTAGGCAAATGTGGCAACCAATTGTGTGCAGCAGTCTCCCATAAACAGTTGTGGATTGAGTGAACACATTATTTTCTGGAAATATTATTACACCCGGAAAGGTAACCACCAGGTTCCTACTTACTGCTTGGCAAAAAGGAGCAGGTGTGGTGTGGAGTGAGGAAATTTGCCTTGGTGGAGTCCTGCAATTCAGTGTTAGAGCACTAGCACTAACCTGGGATTGATTCCTGGCAGGGCAAAACCATGAGCAAGTTTTCTTACACCACATGTCTGATAATAATCCCTCAAGAAAAAAAACAATAATACATTGGTCACTTCAATCCACGACTGTTTGTGGGACATTGCTGTGCACAATTGGCTGCCACATTTTGCACACGAGTATACAGTCAATTCACTTTACAGTACAGTATATTCTCTGAAGCACTTTGAGATGTCACATATACATGGTAAGGCGCCATATTAAATGCAAGGATCATTATTATTATTAAGCATCCAGATCTTGGGATACAGAAAGTAGTATGTCTACATTGCTTGAAAAGTGCTATATCAAATACTAGGATTATTCTAAGGCTTCGCCCAATGGTGAACATACCAGGAGCAGAGGTATATGCTGATGGGAACCGGGCTGAAGGCGGGGACAGGATAGGGGGTGTGGAAGGGAAGATAGAAAAAAAATTGAAATAAAAAACTGCAAATAAGATTGCTTTGAAATATCAGAAATAGATATTTGAAGCTGCACAAACTGCTAAAGCAACAGAACACAAAAGACCCAACAAGATCCATAAATCAGCAAGTGATAGTGATGCTTCAAGGATAATATGTATTTTTTTTACATCAAAGCCATTACTGCTGATACTTTACATAAAGCTGAGGATAATCTGTTGCTGCTGACAGCAGGAGGTCAAGTAATGTTGTCTGCTCGTTGGTGATCAAACACTTTCATTGATGATGAGCCTCCAGAATTGTAAAGGTGGGAAGGGGACGGGAGTGGGTGGAAAGAGAGAGAGAGGGGTGGGGAACAATATTACCTGCCATTAAAAATGTTTTTTCTTAAGTGCTTCTAGAAGTTTATTCTCTGTGAAAGGCACTGCATAAGCACATGGTGCTATCAAAAAATGTAATCAATAACTAAGCAATCTCTTATGATTCAAATTCACAAACAGGGGTCCATTTGCTGAGGTAGTAAAGGAAGAAATTGCCTTTAACAGCACAACACTTCACAGGAATTACTGATGAGCGTAGGCTAACACGAAAGGTGTTCAGTACACCGCATGCCCCACAAACAGGCTTGTGGTGCATAACCAATTAATTTGGTATCAGCCTAGTCCCACTAGGTAGCACTCTCGCTTCCTAGTTAGACAGTGATAGGTACTGGGTCCCAAGTCAACAACAAATTACGAATGACAAATTTCACACTGGGAGGATGTCCCAAGGCACCAGACAGTCAATGATTTGGACTTGGGGGTGGAGGGTGGATGGCCAAATGAAGTGGTGGGTCTAGAGGCATGTTTTGAACGTAGCAAGGGAGGGAGCAAGGCAAAGGGACTGTGGGAGGGTGTTCCAAAGGGTGGGGTGCAGTGGTGATGGAGGCTCGACCGCCAATAGTGGGGCAGGCCGGGCAGGTGATGTGAAGCAGGTTGGAGCCTGCTGAATGGAGGGAGCAGACAGGTTGTTAGGAGGTAGCAGGTGACAGAAGTAGGAAGGAGCAATGATGATGATATTAAACTCTACTTTGAGTCAGTATTTTGAGCTCACATAGTCCAGGCATTATAGTGCAGTGATAGGGGACCATTGCATTGATGGAAGCACTGTAATTTGCAAGAGACTTTAAACTAATGTCCCATCCGCCTGTTCAAGTTGATGTTAAGTATCCCATGGCACAATTTGAAAAAGAAGGGAGTTTCTCCTGGTGTCCTGGTTGGCACATTCACCGACAAAAATTTAGACCTTACAATAAAATCTTGTGAAGTGCTTTGAGACATCTTCCCGACATGATAAGGGGATGTTTCAAAATCATTATCTGGAATTCTGTCGGCTAGAACACTGGTAGGAAACTCTTACATGGAGCTTTTGTAGCTCAGTGATTAGAGCACTTGCCTTACAAGTGTTCAAATCCAGGCAGATCAGGGCAAAACCTTCAGCAAGTTTCCTTACTCCACATGTCTAATAATAATACATCCAAACAAACCTCACAATAGTAAAAATTGGTCATTGCAATCCACGACTGTTTGTGGGACACTGAAGTGCGCAATTGACTACCGCGTTTCGCCCACAAATATACAGTCAATTCACTTTACAGTATATTTTGTGAAGCGCTTTGAGACGTCAATAAGATGTGAAAAGCACGATATGAAATGCAAGAATTATTATTATTGTTATTATTATCTCTTTTCAAGTAGAGTTAACATTAAACTACAAGCAACAAGATCAAATGTACCTCCAGTGAAGTTGTGTTCCCCCACTATTGCCCTGGGGTATCAACATAGACTGTGAGCTCAGAATCCAGATGTTGAGCTTGAAGCAAAAGCACTGCAGCCTGAGCCAAGTTGACAGTTTGCCATGTGTAATGTGCAGTGATCAACGTTTCAGGGGAATATTCCAGATGTTTCCAGAAATATGCTGAGCACAGTTTTCGCCGGGAACTTTGATCGGGCAATGTAACAACAGTGTAAATAGGGGACTAACAAAAGAGAGAAGTGAGTTCAGAGAATGAAAACGCTCGTCCTCTGAAATGGCTCAGGCAAAATCAGTGTTTCCGATAGTTGTCTACAGCAAAGGTGCTAATTAGCAGATGTTGACTAGACAAGATACATATAATTTGTTATTTTAATATGTTTGCCACAACAACGGGGCAGCCATCTTTAAAATCAGAATGTGGCTGTAGGTTACCTCCAGAATAATTCGGCCTTGAATGTGCATCAATGGCACTTCATGGCTGTTCGTAGGAGGTTTACTCAGTGCAAATTGGCTATTGCAGTAACTTACAAATATAAAGTCACTACATTTGACAGCAATTAAACACTCTGAGACATCTGAACTTTAAAGTTGTTTATCAGCCAGGTGGCTGACACACGCTGAAACCCATCACCGTGCTTCAGAGAATCCAAACCACACTGAGATTTCCAATGCACCCCACCTACACATGAAAATCCCAGAGATAGACTGTTGGAATGAAATGCGGACTCTCTCCCTGGAGGGACACATTCTGCTTACCTAATTCTGAAAAGTATTAGGCACAGGTTGGCAAGAGCCAAGGCTTGAGGACCCCAGTGTGAGTTGGGGTAGCTGCTGAAGTCTAACCAACTAAAACTGACATAGCTGTCAGGCAAGCTTTCCTGCTGCTTGGTTTCGGCTTTCAGGGTTAGCAAGAGCTGAATGGGATGACTCCCTGCTCCCAGTGACTGGTCTGCCCTTCCAGGTCCTGCCAATGTGCCAAGCTTGGCTATGCTGTCATCAGCAGTGAGATGGAATCCGGTTGGTTCATAATCCGCACTACAGAAACAGTCACAGCATCTTTTATTTTAATATTATAGTTTCTTGGTTTCTCTAATGTCAACAATTTGTAAACTCGTATCTTTTATTTTGCACTTACTCTGCTGGCAGTAAAGCTGTTCTCAGTATAAATCTCTGACCTGATTCGCCAAGTTCAACTGGATGAGAAATGGCGGGTGGACATGAAGGCCATATTTAAACATCACTTTCAATTGGTGTGCGAATTGGGAGAAGAGAGTTCCAGAGTTTGGAGGCATAGTGACTGAACACACAGCCCAGATGGTGGAACAGAAAGGACGAGGGTCATGTGGAAAGTTCTTGTCAGTGAGAACATCCACTTGTCATCTCAGCAGTGTTTCTGACTTCTTCAAGGAGTATAAAATATAAAGCAATTGATAGGGACTGAGAACTTTCATTTCCACTGCCAAACGTTACAGTGGTTGAATATCATGGGAAAACATTGCCAACAACTACAACAACTTGCATTTATATAGCGCCCCTTACAGAGGGTAGCGTCCCAAAGAGCTTTACCAATAGTTAACAAAGATGTGCAGCATAATTTGAGGAGTAAATTAGTAGGTAAAACAGCTAACAAGCAATGGGAAACCTTCAAGGACGAGATAGTTCGGGAGAGAACAAATATATTTCCACAAAGGGGAAAGGTAGGGCATCCAAACTTTCCTGGATGACTAAGAATTTGGCAATTCAAATAAAACAGGACAAAGAGGCTTATGATAAATAGCAGATCCAAAACACAGCAGGTAATCAAATAGAATATAGAAAGTACAGAAGGGAACTGAAAAAGGAAATAAGAGGGGCAAAGAGATTGTATCAAAAACGATTAACAAGTAATATAAAAGGGAACCCTAATGTAGTTTATAAGCATGTAAAGAATAAAAGCTTAGGCAAAGGTGGAGTGAGTCCAACTGGGGACCAATAAGGAAATCCTTGTGGAGGCAGAGGGCATGGCTGATGTACTGAATGAGTACTTTGCATCTGAATTCACAAAAGAAGACGATGCAACCAATACCTCAGTATCGCATGTGTGTGAACAGAAATTGGATATGATAAAAATCAACAGAGAGGAATTTCTAAAAAGAATGTCGGTGGTCAACATACAAAAATCACCTGGTCGAGGTGGGATGAATTCTAGGTTACTGAGGGAAGTAAGGGTGGGAAATAATCTGGTGGTTGTGGATGTAAAGATTTACTTTGCATCTATCTTCAGAAAAGAAGAGTCAATGTCACACGGTAACGGGGAGAGGGTAGAAAAATTGTATAAGATAAGAGGAGGTACTAAAACGGTTGTCGGTGTTCAAGGTAGAGGGTCACCTGGTGCGGACAGGATGCATCCTCGGTTACTGAGGGAAGTAAGTGTGGAAATAATGAAGACTCTGATCACAATCTTTCAATCCTCCTTGGACACTGGGGTGGTGTCAGAGGACTGGAGTATGGCAAACGTTACTCTCCTGTACAAAAAGGTGCAAGAGGATAAACTGCAGGCCAGTCATCTTAACATCAATAGTGGGGAAACCTCTAGAAACTATAATCCAGGGCAAAATAAACTAATAAACAAAATAAAGGACAGCTATTTGTTCAAGGTAAATCATGCCAAACAAACCTGATAAGAGTTTTTTGATGAAGCAATGAAGAGAGTGGATGATGAGTGTAGTTGATGTAGTTTACACGGATTTCCAAAGGCGTTTGATAAAGTGGTGCATGAGAGACTTGTAAGCAAACTGGAAGCCCACAGTATTGAAGGGACAGTGGCAGCATGGATACAGAACAGGCTTGGGAGACAGAAAGCAAAGAGTGGTAGTGAACAATTGTTTTTTTAATTGAAGGGAAGTGTGCAGTGGTGTCCCCCAGGGGTCGGTACAGGGATCACTGCTGTTTTTGGTCTTTTTAAGTAACCTGGACCAATTTCCAAGTTTGCAGATGATACAAAGCTGGGAAAAGTGGTAAACAGTGAAGAGGATAATAGCCAAACTGTAAAATAGGCAGACATGTGACAGATGAAGTTGAATGTGGATAAATGCAAAGTGATGCATTTTGACAGGAAGAATGAGAAGAGGTAGTAAAAGCTATATGGTACAATCTTATAGGGAGTTAAGGAACAGAGAGACATGGAGGTTCATCTAAATGAATCTTTGAATGTGGCAGGACAGTTAGATAAAGCTTTTTTTTTAAAAAAAGCATGCAGGATCCTAAGCTTCATAAATAGGAGCATAGAATACAAAAGTCGTGGAGCCTGGTGTGGGAGAGGGGACACGAGCTGCAGAGTTCTGGATGATCTGCAGCTTATTAAGGGAAGAGCTGGGAAGGCTGACGAGGAGGGAATTTCCATAGTCCAGCTTTGATGTGACAAATGCATGGACAACAGTTTTGGCAGCCTGCAGGGTGAGGCAATGGCGGAGTGTACCTTTCCGCTTCATCACTCAACCCCCTGACCATCGATGTTCTGACGGAATGTCTGTCCGACATCGAGTCCTGGACGAGGGACAACTTCCTCCAATTGAACGTGAGCAAGACCAAGGCCCTCCTGATTGGCTCAAGCCAGCGCCTCCGCACATCGGGCGCTGCCAGCCTCAACATCCAAGGCTGTACTCTCCACCTCACAAAGCCAGTCAGGAACTTCGGCATCACGTTTGACCATAAACTCTCCTTCCTCCCCCACACCCGTGCCTTGACCGGCACCGCTTATTTCCACCTGCGCAACATTGCCAGGCTCCGCAATTATCTCACCCCCCATGCTGCCAAAACACTCGTGCACGCGTACATCACCTCACGGCTGGACTATGGTAACTCTCTCCTCGTCGGCCTCCCCAGCTCCTCCATTCACAGGCTGCAGATCATCCAAAACTCTGCAGCCCGTGTACCTGCCTCCGTGACCACATAACCCCCACCCTCGCCCGTCTCCACTGGCTCCCCATCCTCCAGAGGATCGAGTTCAAGATCGAGTCCTCACCTTCAAGGCCTTACACGGCCTTGCCCCGCCCTATTTATCCGACTTACTCTCCCCCTATAAGCCCACCCGGACCCTCCGTTCAGCAGGACTTGGCCTGCTCCAAGCCCCCGCCCGAACTGCCCCACCATCGGAGGCTGGGCCTTCAGTTTCTCCACTCCCACCCTATGGAATGCCATCCCCCAATCCCTCCGTCTTGTTTCTTCCCTTTTCTCTTTCAAGGCCGGTTTGAAGACTTTCCTCTTCGACCGTGCCTTTTGTTCCACCCTGAATTTTTCGACCTCCCCTACGTGTTTCACCCCTTCCCAAACACTCCCCTCTCAGCTCGGGTCACACGCCTCCTGTGCAGCGCCTTGGGACGTCCTCCCGTCGTGAAAGGTGCTTTATAAGTTTAAATTGTTCTTGTTGTTGTTGTTATGGCAATGTTATGGAGGTGGTGGAAGGCAGTGCTGGTCATGACGTGGATGTGGGGCAGGAAGGACAATTTAGGATCAACCAAGCCACCCAGATTCCTGGCTAGCTTCGACACTTCGAGCTTGGAGTGTCTCTCCATCTCCAGAAACACTGACGAGAGCCAATCAAGAGGACCTCAGTTTTGCTGATGTTCAACTTAATGACATCTAAATTATTTTTAGGGGTGGTTAAAAAAAAGGGTAACTGGGTAAAAATATTAATTAGACTGGCTGCTAGTTGTTCACTGGTTTCAGTACTTTACAACAACTTTTATATCTGTGTTTATTTGCAACTTTTCTTTGAGTTGCCAATACAAATGCAACCAAAATGTTTATTGAAAATGTCCCAGATATGTTGCCTTCAAAAGAAAGTGTCATTTTGAATAGCTGCTTTGTCTCGAATTGATTGTTGCAGGGCTGCAAACACATTATATCAATTGTCTGTATTTTTGGAAATATATAGCTGGAGACTTTGCCTTAGCCTCAACCAAGGTTACAAATGATGTACTGACACACTGCAACCAGAACTCCCTGTGCCGCCTCATTCTTCTCGACCTCACAGCTGCCTTCAACACTGTCAACCACTCTATCCTCCTCAACAACAACAACAACAACAAAATGACACTTCTATAGCGCCTTTCACATCAGGAGGATGTCCCAAGATGCTGGACATTGAATGCTTCAGACCTGAGCTGAGGACGGGAAGGGGGGAGGGAAGGGGGGTATTAGGAGTTGCTGATGGGGACATCGAAGAGGAGAGTCTTGAGGCGAGACTTGAAGGAGGCGGAGGGATTGCGGGATGGAGTTCCAGAGATTGAACTTTTTCCCATCTACATGTAGGACTCTGTAATTAATTAGTTAAATAATATCTCAAATTATGTTAGCGCCGTTTATATATGTAGTTGAGACACATGATCAATTGCATATGATGGGAGCTGTTGTGACTAGCTTCGCAGAAGAAACAAAAGGCTGTTTATAAATAACAAACTGCTTTCAGTCCTTATCAGTAATTGTATCATGGAAAAATGGTGTGCAGCTGGACAGAGAGCTGTGTTGCATTTGTTTTCATAAAAGAATCGTCTTGCAAATTACAATAGGTGAAAGGTCACCTAATGAACTCTATAAACAGAGATCGATTTGGAAGAGGATTGGAAGGAAGAATTGAAGGAAAGGGATCGAATTGGACATGCCTTGATATCTGGATACTTTCGGATGAATGAATTGGACGTGCCAACATCATGATAATTGCATACTTTTGAGGGATCCAATTCAACATACCCGGTTATGTTTGGATGACTGTACATAGAGTACCTGGATACTTTGGGATATCGAATTGTAACCAGTACAACAGTGTTTCGATACCATTTGATGGACTTCTATTTGGATTAAAATGGACATTAAATCAGACATTGCTACTCTATCACTTCTGCAGCATTTGGTTTGGTCGACTTAAATCATTGTGAACTATGCTTCAATACCTAAGCATTATTGTGATGTAGTCTTTTAATTACTTATAACTATACAGTCCTACACTGAATTAATAAACATGTATATTTTTGTACAACATTTATGTCAGTCCTTACTTCACTACAGGGTCACACATTTTTTAACCTAACATAAGTACATAAATACATACATAAATTAACCCTTACATACTTGGTGACAGCGTCTTGGGGCGTCCTCCTGACATGAAACGCGTTCTATAAATGTAATTTTGCTGTTGTTGTTGGCATCTTCCAAAGACATTTGATGGACTTCAAATGTTAGTTTACATATGTTTTTCTGATAACACTCAAATACTCTGCACCATTTCAAAAAGTCACCTGAAAATCTAAGACTTCAATTGTGCCTATCATCACCTCCCCTGCTCAGTATCTCCCACAGTGTGGGAGAGCTCTGAGGCATTATTCCACAATAAAGGGTGCTATATAAATGTAATTTGTTCTTTTAGATGTAAACTCTTATCTGTAACTGGGATGAAACTGTAACAAACAAGCTCTCAACCCATAAGATCATTCAAGGCTCTGACGAGATAAGGAGTTACTTTTGAAACTAAGAAAAGTTCAGATGGGGAGAGTTATTAGTCAAACATTGACTGTTTATTTAATTCCATTGTGTTGATTGGAATACGCGGCATATAGTTTGATTCACACTGCCTCAAGTCCTTCTTTCTAACCTTTTTGTCTTTTTAGTTGAAAAAGTGACCTTGAGACAAAACACTAGTTGTGATTCCAGAGCAGAAGTCGTTATTAGCACAGTTTGCAAATGCCACAGTTTAGACCCTATAAAACCCAACATTTCTTCTAATCACAGAGCGAGAACACAAAACAACGCAATTCTATTCCTTCACATGTGCAAAAACATGTTTTTCCAATCGTTAGGCTGTCACCCTGATCACATCAGAAGGCACTCTATTCCCTTAAATGTTTTTTTTAATATATAAAACAATTGAATTTGATTAAAAAAAACAAAATACATTTACAGTGTAAACAGAATGTTATATATTGAAGCATTTGATATTTTTTCCCATTCTGATGCAGACCGAATGCCAATAAAAAAAAAGGCATTTGGCAAAGTAACCAGATTATTAAAGATTGAAGGTTGGATTCAAACGGATTAGAGTCTTCGAATAAATGGTTGAAGGACTAAATTTGAGGAGAGAGGCCCAAAGTGCATATAATAGAAAGACTTGCAATACATAAAGACCCTCGCGAAAGCTACAATTACTGTCCACTTTGAAGTATGAGGCGAAATGGAGAGTCTGAGACTTGGAGGGACCGGAGGCGTTACATTCAGCACAGTCTTAATTGTAAAGGTGTCATTGTTGCTGAGTTGGTATCCGAATATCAGAAGGTTGTGACTTTGGGACTTTGCACTCACAAAATCCATCAACTTTATTCTCTCAACCAGTCTTTTTTTTGAATGTGCACATGGTTCTTGCTCAAACAACTTACTGCGGCATAGGATAATAATAATAATAATCCCTGCATTCGATATAGCACTTTTCATATCTATCGACGTCTCAAAGCGCTTCACAGAATATAGTGTGAAGTGAATTTACTGTATATTTGTGGGTGAAATGCGGCAGCCAATTGTGCACAGCAGTGTCCCACAAACAGTCATGGATTGAAAATGACCAATTTTTATTATTATGGTTTTATTTTGAGGGATTATTATTAGGCGTGTGGAGTAAGGAAACTTGCCCAAGGTTTCGCCCTGACCTGCCTGGATTCTAAACATAGGTCTCATGCCTGTAAGGTGTATGCTCTAATCACTGAGCTACAGGATCCCACATTCCCACCAGTCTTAGTTTATCCAAATCTCCATTCCTGAGATAATACCAATAACAATAATAATAATAATCCTCGCAGTTGATGTAGCGCTTAACCACATCTTTGAGATGTCTCAAAACACTTCACAGAATTTGCTGTGATGCAAATTGACTGAATATTTTGTGGGCAAAACGAAAAGATGCAACCTGACCACACCAAAAAAAAGATTCATGAGGGGGGAGATGTCTAGAACTAAAGCAAACCGCAAGTTCACAAAAGAGATACAATAAATAACATTAAGCATGCATGAGTCACAATCCTAGAATTTATGGTTCCTTCTTGAAATTGATGGAAGCTTCCACCCACATGCCATTCTTCAAATGAGCAATGTTGACTTACTGGCGTTTTATTATCTTATCGCCAATGTTAGAAAGAACTCCAGCACTGCGCTGGAGGCTCAGCCTGGATTGTTAGCTCAAAGTTTCTGATTTGGGGGCTTGAACCCACAATTTCCTGAATCAGGTTGACACATCCTTGTAAAAAAGTACCATGGTAATGGTGGTAGTACTATGGTAGTACCATGGTACTACCACCATAACCATGGTACTACCATTGTACTATCACCACTACCATAGTACTTTTTTACAAGGGCATATACAGTGACTGAGCTAGACTGACAAACAAAAACATCTAGATTTAAGCCTTAAGCTTTCTTGTGAGCCGTCTAACTATAAAAGGGGCTGTGCAAGACCAGTCACTGGGGACAGGGAATCTTCGCACTCAGCTCCTGTTAACCCTGCAAGCTAAAGCCCTAATGGTAGATTGGTCAACAAAAGGACAACAACAACAACAACGTGCATTTATATAGCGCCCTCCACGATTACAAGCAGTGGGAAAGTTTGCCAGAAGCAATATGTGGTTTCAGCTGGTTAGACTCCAGCGGTTACCCCAACACATACTCTGGTGCCTCCAAGTTTTGGCTCTTGCCAACCTGCACCTAATATTTCCAGAATTAGGTAAGCAGGTTGCAGAGAGAGAGTGCGCATTCCATTTCAACAATCTACCTCCGGGATTTCCATGTGTAGATGGGAT
Source organism: Hydrolagus colliei (assembly GCA_035084275.1). Lineage (NCBI taxonomy): Eukaryota > Metazoa > Chordata > Chondrichthyes > Chimaeriformes > Chimaeridae > Hydrolagus > Hydrolagus colliei. Next base: position 70,749,732 of record CM068744.1, on the reverse strand, counting down.
GCCTGCAAATCCCAATGTGGTTTGGATAGTTTGACAAAGTGGTATGAAGTGATTCAACAATTTATCTTGAGGATTGTTGATCAAGACACCAGAAAATCCCTTCTCTTTCTGAATGGTGTCCACCTGAAGATACGCAGACAGCTACGTGAAGGGACTTGTAAAGTTGGACTGTTTTCACTGGAGAAGAGATCAGTAATGGAAACATCTGATAGAGGTACTTCAGAATGACAAATTGGGGGTATGATAATAATTAACAAATTTGATAATTAGCACATCACACGCTGCATTTTCTGCATTGACAGGGAAAGAACAAAACACTGTGCGGCACTCAACCATTCGCAATTTTGTATGACGATTATACAGTTAAAGGGCATCAGATTTACTCTCAACCGGGAATGAACCGTTGCCAAACGATGCCACACATTCCTGATCGATATTTGTTGTTGCCAAGCAACTCCGGGCACTATATGTCTAAACATCAATTATTCATTAAAAGTACCCAGCTCAATAAAAGACTGCTACTAACAAATAATAACAATCAGCATCTAGTGCACATCTTAAATATGTGCCATCAAAATAAAAGCATGCTATCTTTAGGCTCACAAAACCAAATAACAATAATAATTCTTTCATTTGATATAGCCCAATTAAGGCAGGGAGTTCTGGATGCACTCCGCAAATAATGACCTTAATGTGCATTCTTTATTTTTGTATGCAGTACTTGACTTTTTCCCACAGTATGAAGCGCTTTGAGATATCCCCCTAAGGCCAAAAGCGCTATTCCAAATATGAGGATTATTTTGATTCTTATTATTATTGTAGGTGAATGCGGCAGTCAAGTTGTATATGGCACTGGCCCCATAAATAGTCATGAAGTGAATGGCCACTTTGTCCCAAATTCCACCAGGCTGTACAATGTGCACTGTGATAAGCAAACTCATCCGTAGTCCTTGAAAGAGTTAATAGTATTATTTTTAAAAGGGAAAAAAAATCACACAGCAGCACTGAAAGAAAATTGAAAGAAATTCCACCAGCTTGAGTCAAAAGGAATATTTATTTCCCTGAAACTAAAATGCAGCATTTTTTAATTAACTTAAATGTCAACACTACATCCATACCCATATCTGCAGTTAACACAATAGGTTATGCAAACACTTTGCCCTGATCTGAGCAAACACTGACACTTTTATAATGAAACATTGACACTGAAATAAATATTTATTCCATGATGTGTAAATACCCCATCCCCCAACTCACGTGTCCTTATAAAACCTAATAAAAATCCCGTCAAATCATAATTATTTTCCAGTTAGAAAACCAGGTGTCAAAACATAGGCTGTCCCTTATTGTTCATTCATAGCTCTTTGGTATTAATAGTAGTGACTGGCACAGAGCACGCAGAGTAGCTGCCACCTTCAATGAGTCTGTGTGGCTAGTGTGGCAGTCCAGCAAAGTTACGTTTGTCACAGAGGGTGCAGTGGTAACTTCATAGAATCATAGAATCATAGAATTATACAGCATAAAAGGAGGCCATTCGGCCCATGTAGTCTGTGCCGGCTTTTTGAACAGAGCAACTCAATCCCACTGGCAAGCTTTCTCCCCATAACCTAACAGACCTGCTCTTCCTAAATAAAGATCTAGTTCCCTTTTAAAAGCTGTTATGGAATCTGCCTCCATCACCTTTTCAGGCAATGCATTCCAGATTCGAACAACCTGCTGAGTCAAAAAAATTCTCCTCAGCTCCCCTCTGCTTCGTTTTGAAACTATTTTAAATCTGTGACCACGAGTCACTGATTCGCCCACCAGTGGAAACAGTCTTTCCCTATTCACCCTGTCGAAACCTCTCATAATCTTTTAAACCTCTATTAGGTCTCCTCTCAATCTTCTTTGTTCTAGAGAGAATATGCCTAGCCTATCTAGCCTTTCCTCGTAGCTGAAGTCCCTTATTCCTGGTACCATCCAGGTAAATCTCCTCTGCACCCTTTCCAATGTCTTAATATACTTCCTAAAGTGTGATGACCAAAATTGTACACAGTACTCCAGCTGAGGCCTAACCAAAGTCTTATAGAGATTAATCAGCACTTCTGTATTCTATGACTTTTGTATTCTATACCCCTATTTATAAAGCCTAGTATCCCATATGCCTTCTTAACGGCTTTGTCTGCCTGTCCTGCCACTTTCAAAGAGTCACTAACACAAATCCTCAGGTCTCTCTGTTCCTTCACATCCCTTAAAATTGTACTATCTAGCCTGTATTTCCTCCCCTCATTTCTTCTCCCAAAGTGTATCACCTCACACTTCTCTGTATTAAACTTCATCTGCCATGTGTCTGTCCACTTTATCATTTCATCTATATCTTTTTGCAGATGGCTACTATCCTCCTCACTATTTACTATTCTCCCTAACTTAGTATCATCTGCAAATTTGGAAACCGTACTCCCTAAACCCAAGTCCAGATCATTAATATATACTCAAAAGAGCAGTGGTCCCAAAACTGATCCCTGGGGGATGCCACTGCACACTTCTGAGAAGTCAGCTCGTCTGCCATGTACGAATAGTGGTTATTTGCTCGTCTGCTACGCAACGCATAATAGTTGCTTGCAAACCCGTACGTACGTTACGCATAATAGTTACTTGCAAACCTGTACTACGCTTTGATTTTACCTCTAGCCGACACCTGTGCGCCTGTTACAGAAAGATGCGAATAACAGGGGCCATAAGGGTGTCTGGCAGGCATACCAAGGCTATGATATAATTGTAAAGCTCTAGGCTTGGTTATCTTATCTTGCTTTTAGGCTATCTTATACTTGTAAGCTGTAGCCGGCCTATAACTCATTCACTCCAAGGCCATGATGTCTGTATGCTTATCTTGTTGTAAGATGCAGCTGGCCTATATCTCATTAACTCCTAGGCCATGATGTTTCTGTAAAACAACTGCAAGGCCATATATTGCTGACCAAATAAGGTAATTAATGTATAAACATGCCCATATATGGTAGACAAAGAATTGAAACTGTATAAAGATGTGTGTATACTAGTAGTTGGTGTGCACTAGTAGTAGACGGACGAGAGTCTGTAGCAACCTAGTGCACCGCTTCATGAATGCTAAATAAACTTGTTTGAATCACACACCCGAGTCACATATTTGTGAACAGAAACCCCAACCAAGGTACTGAGACGATTTTTTAGTTTCACACTTCCCTCCAGTCTGAAAAGCAGCCACTCACCACAGCTCTCTGCTTTCTGTCTCGCAGCCAATTGTGGATCCACACTACCACTGTCCCTTTAACACCGTGGGCCTCTATTTTCCTAATAAGCCTCTGATGCGGCACTTTGTCAAAAGCCTTTTGAAAGTCCATGTAAACTATATCAACTGCGCTGCCCTCGTTCACCCATTCTGTTACATCGTTGAAAAATTCTATCAGATTTGTAAGGCAAAATTTGCCTTTAACAAATCCATGCTGGCTGTCCTTTATCAGCCTATATTTTTCTAAGTGAAGATCTATCTTGTCCCTGATTATAGACTCTAGAAGTTTGCCCACTACTGATGTTAGACTGACTGGCCTGTAGTTCCCAGGTTTGTCCTTCTGCTCCTTTTTGTACAGGGAAGTAACATTTGCAACCCTCCAGTCCTCTGGTACCACCCCTGTGTCCAAGGAAGATTGAAAGATTGTGGCCAGAGTCTCTGCTATTTGCTCCCGTACTTTCTTAGTAACCTAGGATGCATCCCATCCAGACCGGGCGACTTATTTACCTTCAGCGCTGTCAACCTTTTTAGTACTTCCTCTCTGGTTATGCTTATCTTATCCCTTTCTACTACACTCTCCTCCAATACTGTGACAAACTTGCCCAGGGTTTCGTCCTGTATTTAGAGGACCAGATTTTGCCCACAAAATATGTAATCAATTCATTCATAATACACTCTATGAAACGGAGTGTGAAGCCGTGAAGCGGTTTGAGTCATCTTAAAGACAAGGAGGTGCATCAAATTAAAGGATTATTACTAACATTGATCTTTAATGCTTTAGATCATTTTAACTGCAAAGGGAGTGTAATAAAGTTCATTATAATTTTTACCCCACCCCCCCACCAAACTCCCAACCCCTTCCCCGCTATATTATTGGCTGCCAAGCTTTCATTTCCTATCTTACAGAACACTATCTCAAAATGATCACACTTCACACCCTCCATGTCTTCAAAATCTTCCCTTCTAAAACCTACCTCTTCAATCTTGCTTCGATAATCCCTTGCCTCCTTCCTCTGCAATTCCCTGCCTCAGTTCCTCTGAGTTGCCCTTCCCCCACCCTTTACCGATCATCAAATCAAATCATCCTGCCTGAAGACATTCCTCTTTGACCATGCTTATGGTCACCTCCCCTTTCACTCTGGCATGAGACCAAACTCCTCCACTGCTATGCACCCCAAGATGCCACCCTGAATGAAGGACACTGTGGAAATGCTGGCTATTTATTGCTGGTGGTTCTGTTGTTGAGCATCTCACCACTCGTCAAAGCAAATGATTGTTCAAATGTAGAATGCAAAGTGACATCTTTTATTCAGCCTCAGATTCATGGCAGGTTGGAGAAAGTTCATTTCTCTCTCACTGATCCTTTGCTATCTGTATTGATTCAAACAAAATAATTATAGAATAATTGTACAAACATTTTACATGACTTACATGTTCAGGTTTTCCCTGGGCCGACAGTTTCTGTAATAAATTTGTAATAGAATAATAATCCTTGCATTTGATATAGCGCTGGATCACATTATTGACATGTTTCAAAGCACTTCATAAAATATATTGTAACGTGAATTCACTGTATTTCGTGGGTGAAATTGCGCTCAGCAGTATCTGACAAACAGTCGTGGATGGAGCACACAGAGTGGTTGCCACCTTCAATGAAGGCTGGTGTGGCAGTCCAGCAAATTTATGTTTGTCACAAAGGGTGCAGTGGCAATAGTAACAGACTGCCAAGAAAATTCCTACATTTGACTGGAGTGACACTCAGCTGAACAAGACTTTCAGGGAATGTGAAAAGATAACACAAACAGCTCGTAGTAGAGATATATTATGATAATAATCCTTGCATTTGATATAGCGCCTTATCATGTCTTCAAGGTATCTCTAAGTGTACTGAATGTACTGTAAAGTGAATCGACTGTATATTTTGTGGGGGAAACACAGCACACAACTATACACAGCAGTGTCCCCGCAAGCAGTCGTGGATTCAGTGACCAATTTATTTTTTTTAAACTTTGGATGCGGGAGGCAGTGGGAAGTAATAATAATAACAATAATAATCCTTGCATTTGATATAGTACTTTTCACATCTTCTAGACGTCTCAAAGCACTTCACAGAATATACTGTAAAGTGAATTGTCTAGATGTATGTGGATGAAATGCGGCAGCCAATTGTGCACAACAGTATCCCACAAACAGTCGTGGATTGAAATGACCAATTTTTTTTGGAGGGATTAATATTAGGTGTGTGGAGTAAGGAAGTATCTGACAAACAGTCGTGGATAGAGTGACCAAATTTTTGTTTGTTTTTGGAGGGATTATTAACCTCCAGAAACCAATTGACTAACAACCGGGTTCCTACTTACTGCTAGATAAAAAGACGGTATAGCGTAAGGAAATTTTCCTTAAGTTTTGCCCCGCCCAGGAATGGAATCTAGGTCATCTCATGCGCAAGGCAACTGCTCTAATCAATAAACTACTTAATAAATAAAATGTTCATGCAACTCATGCAACCGTGACTCTGCCAAAACCAGTCATAGTGGAGCAATAAAACTGCTCAAACACCAACGTAGATACAAAAACACAGATTTAAATAAAAATAAATTGTAAAAATTATTGTTATCTCTATTGTTTTACCTCTGAAATTAAGACCACGCATATTGTTTGATATTCGTTATCCCGTAGCTTCTTTGCATGAAATTGAGTTTGATTTTCATACAATCAAAGCATGACTATAGTAAAAGGTCTTACAACCCTTCAAATCTAAGTTGGCATTTGTCTCCACTTGAACAATGCAGTCTAATTTCATTCTCCAGCTCATGACAAACACCATTTAATATTCCTCATTTTTTACAAACACTTGTCAATGTATTTTGACAGATATCTGAAAACACAATCCCCAGCAAAGTCTGGAATAGCAAAGAGATTCTTTTGGTTCACTAAAATCATTAGCATATAAACAGATCCCTCCGATTACATTCATTAAAAGCAATTAAAGCAGTAACTGTGGCGCTTACGATAATTGCGCACATGCACACTGGCTGTGACCTTTCAAGCAATAAACTTAATCACTTAATCCATTCTACAAACATGCTCATTTACGGTGTCTGCAAAATTCTGAGGTTTTGAGAGGACAGATTTTGAAAGAGTCTTGCTTCTGGTTGGAGAATTTGTAACAATGGGAGGCATGAGCTTCCACTACCTCTAAAACAATTAAGGGGAAGAAGAATCCATCTCAGCCAGAGAGTTATTATGAAAATGGAAGGCTTTACATGGAAAGTAACCATTTCGGTCAAGACAACAACATTTGAAAAGGTTGTGTGAACAAATATACAACAATGATGGGTTTGCAGTGTTAAGTCCTGTAGATGATGGCTAGAGCATGCACCACGCAAGCAAGAGGACCGGGGTTTGAGGTCCTGGGAAGGGTGAAACGTTGGACAGTTTCCTGAGTTACTCCCTACTCCTCTATTTACCGGGCAGTAAGTAGGGACCCTGTGGTTAGTTGATTGACAGATTGCTTTTCCGGGGGTAGTAATCCATTCTTAAAAAATGTGGTCACTCAATCCACGACTGAGCTGGACATCTTGCAGGCAGCTCCTGTACCAGTCCGTGGCCACCATCCTGGCTCACGCTGGCTTTGAATCGTCCAACGAAAGCGTCCTGGAAACACTGACGGACATCGCCAGCGACTACTATTTCAAGTTCACCCAGCTCCTGCGGTTTGCCACTGATCGGGAGGCCCGGGTTGGACAGACACCATTCCAGGATGTAATGGAGCAGGTATTTCATGAGGTGGGCATCGGCAGCGTGCTCTCCCTGCAGAAATACTGGCAGCACCGCGTCAAGGACTATCACATCTACATGCTTCAGGTGAGTGCCAGGCACAATTCGATGCATATTTTATACAGAGTATAAACACACCCATCTCTTCTGGGAAAATGCAATGCCAGAAACCTCTCCAATCTATTCACACTCCAATGATAATAATTTGGTCACTCAATCCAAGACTGTTTATAGAACACTGTTGTGTGCAATTGGCTGCTGGGTTGTGCCCACAAAATACAGTGAATTCACTTTACAGTATATTCTGTGAAGTGCTTTGAGATGTTTCGAAGACCTGACGATTGAGGGACCAAATTATTTTGATTTATTTTGAAGGTATTATTACCCCTGGAAAAGCGATCTGCCAATCGGCTCACCACCAGGTTCCCACCTACTGCTAAGTAAACAGAGATGAGTGTTCTAACCACTAAGCTACAGGACTCCAACAGAACTCTGTTGAACTAAGATCACATCCATCTATGGATCCACCTAGAGGGGTTCTAATGATCCCATAACACTATTCAAAAGAGATAGGATCTTCTGCTAGCAGACACTTGTCCAGATAAATTGGTCACTCGCTTTATGACTGTTTGTAAGACTTTGCTGTGCACTTATTGAGTTCTCCATTTATCTACAAAACAGCATTATTACATTTATTAATAATGATCTGTGAAACATTCTGTGATGTGCCTGCATTTATAGTTACTACAATAAATGCTAAGATTACTGTTCCTTAGAAATGCATGTCTCAATGCAGAGATTGATGTAGAGACTTACTCTTATGAGATAGAAGTGAAATGAATCGAATCCCACCCACATGCATGCACAAAAGTGACCACTGCATAGTATGATTTGTAACAAGTCTATCGTGTGAGCACTGCAATAAAATCTAGCTTTATTATAAAAAGAAGCAGATTTGGTGTCATTAAAGCACTTCCAAATGGCTTCTCATCAAATCGAGGATATTAAAAGCATAAAATATTCTTTTACTTGAGAGGCCACTGTCAATAACTTTAGGTTTATGACAGCTTTCAAACAACGATGGGTTGAAGGGTACGTAAAAGAAACACTTAATGTCAATGCTGGAAGCTGTTAATATACTGATCCCTCCACTAACGGAACATAAAGTATAATAGAAGTTAAATTAATAGATCGCATTGCCAGCGTCAAAGTATGAATGGATAATCTAAAATATGCGACACAGGAATTTTAATGCAAATGTCCCAAAGGCAAGAAAAATGTTTCTTTTCCTTCAATCTATTGCCATTATATAAAAAAGACAATGATGGTAACATACTGTCTCTCTATGCAAGCCATTCGCAATACAATACTGTACTATGTTAGACCACCCTTTGCAGGGGTGATTTCTGCACAAAGAATGGCTTAAAGGTTACAATTATCAGCTGCTCTCTTTCCGAGTGTTTTACAGCCTGGCAGCTGTACCTGGATTCACTTATTTCCACAACTGATTTATTTCCGATTGTCTCATTAATTCAGCTTCCGTCTGCCTTGTTATTCCAATGGGCTTTCTGTACCCCACCTCCCCTCCTGCCGTTGTTTCCCAAACATATGTGGCATTTTTTTCTCACCGTCATTCTAGCTCATATTCCTCTCCTCACCCAAATGTACTCCCGACATTCAAACAAATACCTTCACATCTAATTTGTGGGATGTTGTTGTTTGTGGGACATTGCTGATGCTGATAACGGAATGCATTTTGTTATTAATCAGCCTTATTAATAGGAAAGCACGTTGAGACTTTTATTTTACATGTAAGGCACTTGTTGGGGTCACAATAGGCAGTGTTTCTGAAATGGAGAGGCGTTCCTTCTCCTGATTGCTGTCCTATAAATACACGATCATGGTTACTGACAGCAATTCCCTGTGAAACACGTTAACACTAGTTTTAACACAGCAGGTATTCCATGAAATGCTAGTTTTATTACATATTACTAAAAAAAAATCTTGCATTTGCTACTACTCCTTTTCACATCACGTAAACCTTCAAAGTGCTTCAAGGGATATCTTGTCAAGTGTAGTGAAGGTGTATTTTGTAGGCACACTGTGCAGCCAATGTCTCACAATAACAGCCATGAAATGAATGATCAATTATATCTGGGGAGTTATTAGCTGGTGCATCTGGAGGAACTCCCTTCTCTTTATGAATAGTGCTATGGGAGCCCTAATGTTCCTATGAATAGGCAGACATGGATGTTGGCTTAATAATAATGACAATCCTTGCATTTGATATAGCACTTTTCAAGTCTTCTAGACGTCTCAAAGCGCTTCACAGAATATAGTGTAAAGTGAATTGATTGCATATTTGTGGGCGAAATGCGGCAGTCAATTGCGCACAGCTGTGTCTCACAAACAACCTTGGAATGAAATGACCAATTTTTTTGAGGGATTATTATCAGGCATGTGGAGTAAGGAAATTTACCCAAGGTTTTGCCCTGCCTGGAATTGAACCCAGGTCTCCCGCTTGTAAGGCGAGTGCTCTAACCATTCATCTTACAAGTTTCAATTTCGGATTAACATCTTATCCTCCAAAAATGCAGCACACCCAACAACAACAACAAACCTACATTTATAGAGCATCTTTCACATCAGGAGGACGTCCCAAGACGCTGAATAGTTGGTTCGGGACCCAAGCAAGGGAGAGGGGCAGGGTAGTGGGGATGAGTGGGGGAGAGTTAGGAGGGGAGGGAAAGAGTTGGGAGGGCAGCAGGGTGCGGTCGAAGAGGAGGGTCTTGAGACTGGCCTTGAAGGAGGCGAGGGAGTGAGACAAAGTTGACTGGGATGGAGATCCAAAGTGTGGGGTCAGAGAGGCTGAAAGCCCATCTGCCGATGGTAGGGCAGGTGAATGGCCTTGAACATGAGGACGAGGATCTTGAATTCAATCCTCTGGGGGATGGCGAGCCAATGGAGCTGGGCGAGGGTGGGAGTGATGTGGTCACGGAGCTTGGTGCAGGTGAGGACACGAGCTTCAGAATTCTAGATGATCTGCAGCTTGTGAAGGGAAGAACCAGGAAGGCCGACGAGGAGGGAGTTTCCATAGTCGAGCATTGCACCCACAGGACTGAGCTGGAGTGTCAGTCTGCACTGCATAGATTATAAAAGACGAGGGCTTGAAACAGGATGCTTGTTAGCCCTAATGCACCTCCCTATTCCAATTTCCTATCAGACCCTTGAAAAAACAATCAGAACTGGGGGATTTAATTAATCAGTCCCTGGCAGCTCATATCTCTTTTCTCCTCATTAAATTGCTGGTGACAACTATTTTAATATAAAAGGATAATAACCTCGGAGAACATCTGGCCCCGGTTCATCTGGTTGTCGCCACTCAATTTATTTGAGATTCTTTAATAAACTGGCGTGCTTAGCATAGTAACCATCGTGTGTTTTTCTTTCATGAAATAGAAAAAAAAGAATCAAATTGGATTTTTTTTTCACAAGGGATGACTTCAGCGGTTCCTGGTGCCATGCAAATTGTTGTATCAGATGAAAGTGGCACAAATCATTTTGCGATAAGATATTCCGAATTACTATTTATTCCAGAGGTAGAAAGTGAAGAAATGAGAAATACACGAAGAAGACATTTTTAGAATTGAAAACTTTTTTGCAATTTCCCGAAGACATTGATTCACCAAAGCTGTTAGTTAGGGTCCCTCTGATTGTTCCTTCTATTCTTATTTACATCAAGATATACATGTCTGTCAAGCAAACGGGGGTTCTCTCCTTTGCTCTTGATATTATTATTCATTATTAGTACGTCGGATATGTTTCTTTCTAAATCCTACAAGTCATTCACGCAGCTTGGCTTAGTGGGTTGCACTTTCATCTCTAGGTTTGAAGGTTGTGGGTTTCAAGGCTTCACGTCAGAAACTTTGAGCTCACAACAACAACAACTGCAGCAAAATTACATTTGTTTAGTGCCTTTCACTCCTGAAAGACGTCCTGACAAACAGCATTTTGGATCTGAGCTGGGGGGGGTCAGTACCCGAGAGGATCGAGGGCAGGGGGAAAGGAAGGTGATCGAAGGCATGGTCGAAGACGAGGGTCTTGAAATGGGTCTTGAAAGAGGCAAGGGTGGGGGCAGAGTGGCTGAAGGCCCGCCCGGCAATAGTGAGGAAGGTTCGTAGGGGGTCAGGAGGTTGGAGAGGTAGGGGGAAGTAAGGCTAGAGAGGGCTTTGAAGGTGAGGACTTAGGATCTTGAACTGTATTCTTTGTGTGGTGGGAAGCCAGTGGAGTCATGTGAGGATGAGGGTAATAAAGTCCCAGAGCCTGCTGTGGGAGAGGACACGGGCTGCAGAGTTCTGGATGATCGGCAGCCTATGAAGTGATGTGCCAGTGCAATCAATGGGGCAGGGCTGCATTTTCATAGTTTCTATCTGTTGGAAGGGACATTAACATGCACACACTGCTTGCCTATCACATCAATGCTATTACAAACTGTTAAGGCACAGAAACTGGCTGGTCAGGTCTGTTCTCGTAATTGTTTCCAAATTGGCATCGATCCGAATCCAACAACAACTTGCATTTATATAAGGCATTCACACAGGAAGGGCTAATCCCACTCCCCTGCTTGTACCACACACCCAATATTTCTCCCTTTCAAACATTCATGTTCCCATCTAATAGGCTGGTAAGGGTATTGAAGTCTCTGGAGAAAAGGAGGGGAAATAGGATTAAAATATTTGTTATGATTCAATAAACTGGGGCAACAAGTTCAAGGGGCTGAAAGACCCCCCCCCACCCCGATAATGTAGTATTTTCCTTTTCAAGAATCAAAGGACTCTGCTTTGAACATCCTCCTGACGTGAAAGGCTCTAATCAAATGTATCTAGAATCTTACCTAAATTTATGTCATGTAATTTTGCCTTTTTTTTGTTGTTTGTTGTTGCTGAGGAGAAGGAAGAATTGATGAGTAGAGAGGAGTAAAGGAATGGAGATGGTAGGAATTTCAGTGGAGAAATACAGAGAATAGAAATGTCATACAGATTCCATGATTTAGTGACAAGACTGACAGTCAGGAGGTATTTAAATGTGCCTGTAAGGGTGACTGGCATCTAAATTCAGCCTACAGTTAATAAGGCAAAAGCCCACAAATGGATCATTGGACATTGTGCGGATGAGTGTAAGAATGACTGAGAGACAACAACTGGCAAAGCAAAGAGTACGGGACATGGATAAATACAAAACAAATATTTATCCTGGCATTTAATATGGCTTCTAAATGCCCAAATGCTTCAAATTGTTTAACAATGGCTATCAAATATAGTGACCAAGTATTTTTACACAATTCATCTCAAGGTGTTAGCCAGGGCAGAGAAGTGAACGAAGAGAGATTCAACAGCATTTTTCTATTTGTTTAAACGGCATGCATTCTCACAGGGCTTGGGTTTCAATAATAATAATAATCTTGTAATTGATAGAGCGCCTTATCATATCTATGAGACATCTTAAAGCACTTTACCTAATATAATTGAAAGTTAATTTACAATATATTTTGTAGGTAAAACAAATCAGCCAATCGCATAAAGGAATAATCTTGTTGTGATCAATTAATCAATATAAAAGTGAGTAGCAAAGATTCCTGGCACAAACTTTAGGACTCTACCAGTCTTAATTATCCAGGTGAAATTGTTTCTCAAATTATTTTAGATTTAAATTATCTAGTCAATAAATAATCTTTTTTACAATATACTGTATTCTTTTAACTCAAGAGCATTAGCCTCTGCCACAAGTCTCTTGAGTGTGCTTTCTTATCAAATGCTCTCTGACAGTCGAGAAATATGATAACATCCATCAATTCAGTTACATTCTCCAGGCATTAAAATAAATCTCTTGGATACAACTGTTTCTATGAAATTGTGTCTGTCTGAAGTCATTTACTTGTACCATAATAATTAGAGCACTTGCCTCGCAAATGAGAGGACCTGGGTTCGAATCCTGGCCGGGGCGAAACATTAAGAAATTTTCTTTACTACACACACCTCTGTTTACCCATCAGTAAGTAGGAACCTAGGAACACGGTTGTTACTCGATTGGCTGATCGCTTTTCCAGGGGTTATAATCCCCAAAGTAATATCAATAATTTGGTTAGTCATTCAGAGTATATTCTGTGAGTGCTTTGAGACGTTTTGAAGATGTGATAAGGAACTATATCAGATGCAAGGAATATTTCGCTTCCACCTTCCATCCCTCCATAAAATTCACATGAACCATCTCCGACTCTGGATTATCAACAGTTGTATTCTACCAGCCCACCAACTCCTACAGCTATTTGGACTACACCACCCTGCCTCTCACCCCGCCTCCTGGGTGTCTGATGTGCTGAACACCTGCATTCTGTCCAGAAATGTAATCCTGACTTACCGGTTTCATGCCATTTTAACTCTCCTTCCCACTCGCAGTCTGATCTCTCCACCCATGGTCTCCTAAGCTGTTCCAATGAACTGCAGTGCAAGCTCGAGGCTTCATCTTGTGCCCTCTACCCCATTTTCTCCTTTGTCTTCTTCGATCTGCCTCCCCGATCTCTGTTAGTCCTTAAAAGCCTCTCCCTCCCAACATACCCCAGTTCTGACGAAGGGTCCTGGACCCGAAATGTTGATGCACTTTTCCTTTTTCCATAGATGCTGCCTGACCTGCTGATTGTTCCCAGCGACTTCTGTTTTTGTTTCAGAGTTCCAGCATCTGCAGTATTTTGTGTTTTTGCAAGGAATATTATCATTATTGTGTACTTGAATCACTGTAGGGTAGAAATTCTACCTGGGTCTAGATTTATTTTATTACCAATTCAAAGTATCCAGAATTTAGACATTTCTTAAATATGATCTTAATTCTGTAGTTGGTTTTCGGTAAAGTTCTTTTAGGAGCTAAAGAACTTCAATGTTAAGGCTGAATTAAAAAACTTGCAAGCACTTTAAAATACTAAGAAAATAAAGTAAATCTAGATCCAGATAGAATTTCTCCCTTCTTATCTATAGAAGCATTCCAATGCTGTGTGCTGATCTAACAGACCTACAAATTCAGAAATTCTGCTTTGTCTGAGCCTGGAGTATTTGTGTCTTAAACTTTAAAATTGCCTTCAATTGTGCAACATTCCAAACCACAGTCTTGTTCCCTCTTTTGCATTCTTCAAGGCACATCTCAACACCCTCTTCTTCACTTATGCTTTTAGCCACCCTCCTACCCATACCCTCCCTGCCCACCGACCTCATGATCCAAACCCTCCAAATCCCTGAATGTCCGGCGCCTTGGGAAATCACCTTGGGAGTTGCTTGAAAGGGTGGTGGAGGCAGAATTGCTGATAGCTTCCTAATGTCAACAGTACAGGAAACAATTTTAAATGATTGTACCCAGGAGACAGCCACACTATGCTATTCAGTATTGGTCTGGCTCAGTGGTAACGCTCTCGCCTCTAAGTCTGAAGTTTGTGGGTTCAAGCTGCACACAAGGACTTGGAATCATATAGTCTAAGCTCACACTCCAATGCAGCGTTAGGGATGCATTGCATTATTCGAGGTGCCATTATTCAAATGAGACTTAAAAGCCTTGAAGGTCTTTTAAACGAAGGTCCCGTTTGCCTGTTCAGGTAAATTATAAAGATACCATGGAACTATTCAAAAATAGAAGGGAGTTTCTCCAAGTGTCCAACAATCCCCAAAATAAAAATATTGGTCTCTCACTCCATGCCTGTTTGTGCAAACTGGCTGCTACGTTTTGCGCACAAATTACCAAGCCATCCACTTTACAGTATATCCTGTGAAGTGCTTTGTGATATCTTGACAATGTAACAAGGTGCTATATCAAATAATAATAATAATAAATATTATGATGGCAGTTTAAATTCTATGTAGAGGTAATTTTTCAGTGTTTTTCAGTGATGATCAGCCGGGCTAATGACATTACATATAAATGAATGTTATTTTGCTTAGTATGTTCTTATACTAGTATTATTTTCTTAGTATGATTTTATGAGAGCTTCTATTTCAGCTTTAAGATCCCCGTTAGTTATTATCATTATTATTATTATTATTGGACCCACTTGACTCAGTTTTCTTGTGCAGTTAAGCCCTCTAAAACAAGTCAGCTTTGTCCAGAAAGGCATGAAACAAGCTGCATTACTGCTCAGATTTTTGAGGCGCAACATTCCTCACATTCACAGCCATCACATTTAAAAGATAACATCATTTTTGAAAAATTCTAAAATTCGGTTTGAATTGGAAATTTGCTTCCACATTAAGACTCACTTTAAGAATTCAACATAATTCTCTTCAACCTTAAACTTTAAGACAATGTGGTTAAGTAAGGTCAGGTGTAATTATAGGCCTCAATAAAATTACAACAGGAAAAGCATTACTACATGTGGTTGCAAGTGTAAGATATATTGATATTCTCAGAAAGTAGATTAGCTGATCTTTTGAGCCCTGGCTTCTATCCTCTAATGTAGCTTTAGCTCTTTGATCATCAGCTAATCGTACATGCCTTTACTAAAACACATTCTACATTTATGTCTCAATAAGGATTAATGAAAATCAGCCTCAAATTTCTGATTTTCTAACAGCCTATTTGAAATCCAGTTGATATTGTCTGTATTTCTGTAGGGATTTATCAGCTAAATTAAGCAGAGTAATCTATTGTGCTAAACTGGCACCCTCATTAAAGATTTAACTGGAAGCTGTACCATATAATGTATTAAACCTTCTTTGTTAGTAAGAATATACGACATGACAGGTAAAGTGCAGCTGAAATTTCTCATAGAGAAACAATCCCGCCCACCCAACCTCTGTTGCTCACTAAAATGTGTCAGTTGTAACACACATTTTTCTGTTGTATAAATTAGCAATTTTTTCCCCGTGGACAGTTTGGAAAGACACTGCCCTCAATAACCCCCCACCTCACACCACCCCACACCACCCCCCCACACACACAAACACACACTCACGCACAAACTCACGTACACAAATACACCACAAAGATTCAAGGGATGAGAGCTTCTCATTCGGTAGGTATTATTCTTAATCTGTTGGCTCCCTCAACTCCGGCTTGCTCCATGTTCCCAGCGAGGCCCACCATCAGGTTTGGGCCCTCAGCTTCTTTGCCCCCACCCTTTCGAACTCCATCCCACAGTCCCTTCACCTTGCCTCCAAAGCACATTTAAAGACACTCCCCTTCAACTCTTTCACCCCTACCCTCACTGCCTTCCACCCATCCTGATCCCAACCCCCTGCTCACAATAAGTAGCATAATAAGTATCAGTCATTCCAAATTGGGAGTCACCAGTCATTTGGTATTGTTTTATTCAATGTATGAAGGAACTGTCTCCCATTTGTGTTTGATTCTGCACATACAATAGCACCTTTCATATCAGGAGGACATCTCAAAGCACTTGACGGGATATACTGTAAAGTGTAGCCATGTATTTTTTTTAGGTGAAATTCAAATACCAATTTGTGCACTGTAATGTTCCACAAATAGCACCAAAGTGAATGATTAATTTTACCTGGGGAGTTGTGAGCCAGGACACTGGAAGAATTTTTTACTTTTCAAATTGTGTCATGGCATCTTTAACGTCCACCTAAACAGGCAGGTGGGACCTTAGTTCAACGTCTCAATGGAGATGTTTGTTTAACACCTCCCAAAATCCAGCAGACTCCCAGGCCTGGACGTCAGGCTTCCTCTAGATAAATTGGCCATTCATATCTTGGCTGTTTAAGGAACTTGATTATATGTTTGCCTACAAAGGCAGTTACTGCAGCTCAAAGAATTTACAGCAAGGGGCTTCGGAGATGTTCTAATGTTCTAAAATAGAAGTTTTTTTTTAATGTGAGGAGAAGGATTTGTTTGGACAAAATTCCCATATAATTCTGTTTCCAGACCATCCCATCCTTCCCAGCTCACCCCATTCTCCTGCCAGAAGACATATTGATTGCAACACAAGCCTGACCCTTCAAGAAGTTATTTGCAGCTTTGCCATCTCCACCGAGCTCGTTAAACGTGACACGTTTGTCATGGTACCCGTCACCCTGGCAACTCTTAGGGGTACCTTGCATGACATGACTTGAATATGATAGCATTAGGTGTAATTTACTTAAAATAGTAAGGGCTGATTTCTTCTTTCACACTTGGTAATATTCGACTAAAGTGTATTTATCATGGCACGGCACTGACATCCCACTGAACCTATTCATTAAGCACTGCAATTAGCTTGCTGCCTGCAAAGGCTTTGTTTGCCTCAGGCATCTTAGGGATATGTTGGCTAGTTAGCAGGTGGGGTAGAAATTGCAGTAGACAGAACATTCCTTAAATACGTTTAGGGGCATTTTATAACTACTAGCAGAAAGCAACACTCCAATGTAGTCCTTGGGGTGGGTCAGGGAGGTGTTGCATTGTCAGAGGTGCCGTCCTTCAGATGAGATGTTAAACCAAGATCCCATCTGAATGTTTCTAGTGGATGTTAAAGATCCCATGGCACTATTTGAATATAGGAGGAAGTTTCCTGGCTAGCAATTCCTCAAATACAATTGGTCACTCACTCCATGGCTGTTTGTGGAACATTGCTATGTGCAAACTGGCTGCCGGGTTTCGCCCATAAAATACACAGACACTACAGTTGACAGCTATTTCCTGCCATGTTTCTCTAGAAACACATAGTCATTACAATATAATTTAACATTCTTTCATTCTTTAATTCAATCTGTTCTTTCATTGATCTTAAAAAGGAACCAGCTTCCAAATTAACAACAACTACTTGCATTTACAAAGTGCCCTTTGCGATGGTAATGAGACGTGGTCCCATAAGGCACTATACAAATGTAATTTTGTTGTTATTGTAATGTATCATATTGCTTAACAGTGGAGTGGCTTAACTCCAAGCCCAAAAAGGAGGAATGGTAACCAAAGACAAGGTAGAGGAGGAAAGTCTTCAAGTGTTATTTGAAGACAGACAGAGAGGACAAGACCGAGGCACTGAGGCAGGCAGTTCCAGAGATATTGTTAATAGTGCAGTTCCAGAGATCAGAAGCTTAGTGGCTGAAAGCACTGCCACAAATTGTGGAACGGAGAGGACGAGGGTTGTGCAGAAGTCCCAAGCAAGCTGAGCAAAGGCAACAGTTGGGGAGTGAGCAGATCTTACAGGTAGTTAGGTAACAGGACATGAAAAGATTTAAAAGTGAGATTGAGAATCTTGAAATCGATCCATTCTGTAACAGGAAGCCAGTGGAGCCTGGCAAGAACTGGGGTGATGAGGTGCAGAACTTGATATAGGTGAGGACATGGGCAACAGTTTTGAATCATTTGCATATTGTTAATAGTGGAGTTGGGGAGACCGGGGAGGAATCCTCCTCCAAATTAATGCTGAACATAATGAGTTTCCCCAAATTTCCGCACAATCTTCAAAGTAAAACATGAAACACTTTGGAACCCAAGCACCTGGACAACAACAACTTGCATTTATGTAGCACCCCTGAAGGTCTCCAGGCACAACCCGCAAATGGAGAAGGGGCAAGGCGGAGGTGGACACAATGATTAATCCGTGGTCAGGATATGGGGGGAAAGATTTGTAGTGTGGAGGAGTGGGGATTAACCAGGGAGAGGGGTTTGGCAAAAGAATGAACAGATATGACACTTGTGAAATTATTCTAAGATATGAAATTGTTCTAAGCTTTTTTTTACTATCACAGTCACTCTCAGTGCAGAGCACCCAGCTGACAGGCAATGCTACTGTGACTGCAGCGGTAATGTAAAATTTGTTCAGTAGACATAGCAACAGGCTAGTTAACGTGGCGTTATGCCTCAAGGATGTTAATTAAACAATTAAAATTGAGCCACGTAAAATGGAGCTGGAGGGGCGAAAACATTACACTGTGGTGATGAGAGTCAAAGGCAATGACAGACCAGAATGCCCTGTGAGATAGTAATAATTATAACTATAATCCCTGCTTTGATACAGTGCCTACAATGTGGAAACATCACAAAGCATTGCACAGGCAAGTTGCTGTCAAGTATCTGAAGCCAAAGAAACCTCCAGGAGCAATGGTGGGATATTTGTGCTCAAGCTTCATGTCCCCACAGATCAGCCATCAACTGAATTTTGAAAGGACTCAATTATCACCTTCTTGAGCTGAAAACTCTGTGTTCGCTGTGGCTTAGAGTGCAGACTGCCGCCTCTTCTAAGGTGCAAATCAAATTATTAGTGCTGGATTTAAAAGTGCTGCATTTCTGTTAGCTGCTAGTCTGCTGGCGAATGGACAGAGTGGGAGATATTCAGATCACTTCCTGTGTTTGTGAGTGAGAGAGCCACAAACCAGAAGAGAACAAGATATATATTTTTTAAATCACTGCACATGACAGTGTCCTCTGCTGGTGGAGCAGTTGTGCTTGATTCACACTGATCCTTGGAAACTTCACTCCCACAAAGACGTTGACTGATGTAAGAACTCTTTATAGTGCCCACAACTTCCGTACATCTCCTTAATAATGTCATATTATTCAATGTCATATGCTGTGATTTCTTTATCTTGTTCTTTATTTAAAATAACTTTTTGGAAAACCGGCTTCAAAATTAAGGCCGTCATTTCTAAATTTGACAGATTCTGTACTCTCTAAAACGCTGTGTGAATAATAATAATCCTTGCATTGGATCAAGCACCTTATCACTTTGTCGTCTTAAGGCACTTTGTAGAGTAAATGTAGACCCAGGTGGAGGACAAAGATGCCTCTATCAGGAGGCAGCTGCCAAGTATGTAGAGGTTTGGATTCGTACACACTCACGACAGCTGTGAGGTGGTCAGATATTGGAAAGATTACTCGGGCCCATCTCTCATTCTGCTACCTATTTTTTTGCCATCTGCAATAAACACAATAATCAAGTTGCATTTGCAACCACATGAATGGACAAGGCTTTCTAAGCAATCTAGTTAATGGTAAGTAGGTTAATGCCAGCCAACAAGGAATTCAGGATTCAAGCCCACTTTAGGCCTTTGAGTTTACAGTCTAGATGAGTCCTGAAGACAATGTAGCTCCTGTAGCTCAGTGGTTAGAGTACTCGCCTTACAAGCGTGAGACCTGTGTTCGAATCTAGGCAGATCAGGGCGAAACCTTGGGCAAGTTTCCTTACTCCATATGCCTAATAATAATTTGTCCAAAAAACAACCTAATAATAAAAATTGGTCATTTCAATCCACAACTGCTTGTGGGACACTACTGTGCATAATTGGCTGCTGCGGTTCTACCACAAATCAATTCACTTTACAGTATATTCTTTGAAGAGCTTTGAGACGTCAATAAAATGTGAAATGTGCAACATCAAATGCAAGGATTATTATTATTATCTAAACTCTGTACGATAATAATAATAATCCTTGCATTTGATATAACGCTTTTCACGCCTTCTAGTGGATCTTGCATAGGGATTAGTATTAAAGTTTCCCACAAGCTCTCTCTTCTTTAATGTGAATAGATGATCAACAGTGACATCCCACCATTGATCCCTGTGTACCTGAATCATTTGAATGTTGATGTTTCTATCATTAGAAAAAAATATTATTATTTTTAGTGTGATTTGAATGGTTCACTCCTCTATATGTTCAGGCAATGAGCATAATGGATTTGACTTTTGTCCTAATTCTATGATATTGTCTCCACGATTGAGTTCAGTTCCATTTCTACATTTGCTCCTGGACTTCTGTTATTTTCTGTACAAATCATTTGCTTGTTATTGTTACTGAACCACAGATATGTATCTCCTCGAAAGGACAGCACCTCTGTCTCAGTGGTGGAGACAATATCTTGACTAGATTGGATTTCAGACCCACAGGAGTGAAGACGTTGACAGAAGCTAAGGAGTATCATTTCCATCCTGTCCATGTTCAACTGCAGGAAGTTACTGTGTTTGGTCCATGTCAGTATGTGGGCAGTAGAGTTCTGAATCAGCTGGATCAATTGGATAGTGGAGCTGAGGAGACTGACAAGGAGTGCATTGGAGTAATCCAGGCAGGAGGTGACAAACACATGCACAATAGTTTCGGTTACTTTTGGAATAAGGTATAGTTGGATGTGGGCAATGTGGTGGAGGTGAAAGAAGGCAGTCCTTGTCAGGGACTAGATGTGGGAGAGGAAGGATAGCCGGGGGTCAAACCGGACGCCTAGATTGTGCACTGGTTTGTTGAGTCTGAGGGAGAGCCCAGGGAGGTTAAGGATTTCAGACCCACAGGACTGAAGATGTTGAAAGAAGCTAAGGAGTATGGTTTCCATCTTGTCCATGTTCAGCTGCAGGAAGTTTACACTCATCCAGGCCTTGATGTCTGCCAGACAAGCTGATAGAACATTGACGGACCTGGAGATGCTATTGGAGGAGGCAAAGTGGATTTGAGTGTCAGGTGTATCAATGTGGAAGTTTACTCTGTGTAAAGGGAGCCTAGAGGGAGCTTATAAACAAGGAAAAGAAAATGGACAAGGATGGAGCCCTGGGGTACCCTACGGATGACCTGTGGGGGTGGGGGGCGGTGGGGCACAGGAGGAAAAGCCACTTGCTGAGATGAAATGGAGGCAGTTGGTTAAGTAGGACTTACTTACTTGCAAGTGCTGACCCAACATGGATGAGGGAGGAGGATGGCGTTGTCAAATTTGTTGAAAAGGGCAAAGAGATCCAGGGGGATAAGGAGGCAGAGGGAGCCCTCGTCGCAGACAGACAGAATATTTGTAACTTTGACAGGTGCTGTCTCTGTGCTGTAGGCAGTCAGGGTGAAAACCAGACTGCAGAGGCCTCTAGGAGGGAGGGGAGGGAGAGGAGTGACTGAAGTTCACCTCCAATAATGTTTTCCAGGACTTAGGCAAGGAAGGGTAGATAGGTTAGGACAGTAGTGGGAGAGATTATAGCAGTGGTTCCCAACCTTGGGTACTAACCCAAATCAGGGTCACAGGGGGGGTGGTGGTGGTCCTCAGTAGGGTCGCGAAGGGTCATCAGAATATTTTTTCCTTCATATAAATCTTTTAATGCTAAAAATGAAGCTTTTAACTCTTTTAAAAAAAAGGTTTTAACTCTTAAAAAAAAGCGATACTGCGACCAATTTGTATAAAGAGCGCATTTATGAGTTGCGCTGGGTCCACAAAACAGATGGAGATAACGTATTGGCTGAGCTGAGCTTCAGTTGTGATATTGCCCCCGTCGTGAAATTAGTGGGAAGCTAATTTGGGTCGCAGCAAAAAAAGTTTGGATCACGAAAACCTGCTGGTGGTTAATTTGGGTCGCAGCAAAAAAAGGCTGGGAACAAGTGGATTAGAGGGATCAAGGGTGCTTTTTTTGAGGAGGTGTGTGATGACAATGCAGTACTCAACGGGAGCATTACCCTGGAGCACAAGCTCAAAGTGAGGCTCAAATCACAGTCTTCTAATACAAAGAGAATCGTCCAACTGAATCACAAAGGGCATCAAGTAAGGATGAGATCAAATTGGCCAGAATGTTCTTCATATGTATCTACCATACAATCTTTTCTGGTCATTTCTGAGGAGCAGTCCACAACTCTTTCCAAATGCTGCCTAAGCCTTTATTTAGTTTCCAGCCTTGAAATCAGCCTAGGCTCAGATACACTTTATTTTCTCTTTACTGTCACAGATTGATGTAGTGTTTCAACATCAAAAGCTTGAGTGTTTTTTTTTCTAATGGGTTGATAAATCCTTCTCAGATCAGACACTGTGACATGGGAGAGAAAACGACGCAATCGGAGTTGGTTTACTGAATTATTCAGAATTTGTCTGTTCATGAAATTTTTAAAACAAGGATAAAGGCTTAAGCCGCTCACATCACTAAATATTTATTACAGTATAAAAATGTGGAGACATGTGTTTCTCTGGTAGTCACTAGCTAATAACATTACCACTTCAATTGATTCATCCTTCCAGAGAATGCAGATGAAGGAAACAAGGCCAAAGGTTGTTATAATTGTACTTGCTATTGCAGATTTCATCAGACTCCTGAGCTGTGAGCATATTATTAATATCTGATTGATACGGTGCAGTATTGACACAATCAGGAAGTGGGGCAAATTCAGCACTTCACTACAGGATTCACTAACAGAGACTCAGAGCCAATAAAGTTTCAGGATACAGTTAGCAAGCTTGGGCATCACCTTGGCTTGGTTGGTGACATTTCTGTCTCTGAGTCAAAAGATTGTCAACACATTGAGGTCACAGCCCAGGATGATATTTCAGGTCAAGACTGGAGTATTGCTATACTGGAAGTACCAATCTTTAGATAAGGTGCTAACTGAGATCTATCCCAAGATACTCTTTGAGAAGGGATTTCTCATTGAGTCCTGGTCAACAGCCTGGCAGATAAATTGATCATTTACTTCATGGGCGTTTGTGGGACATTTCCAATTTTCAAAATAGATGCTGCATTTGCCTACAAATAAAACCTCTATGTGTGACAGTAGTTGCCTTTGAGACAGTTTGACACTTTAGGTTCTGCATCAAATTGGCTATTATAACCAGGCTTCTAAGATAACAGTACAACACAGCTGACTGATGGGAACCCTGTTCCTAAATTCCTCCAATGTCATTTTGGCCACACCTGGTGTGAAATGAGCATATGCTCACTACATTTAGAAGGAACGGAGTACTAATCTGGTAGTCAATTATCTGTATTGTAGCCAATTATGCAGTAAAATCATTTATTAATTTAATTTTTTTAAAATATTTTTGAAACTGTCATTAAATTCACAAACTATTAATCTATGACTAAGGCCACTGGGATCATTAGGAAATTGTTGCCATCATGGAAAATGATTGGGTGGATATTGTAAATGGGTGACATCAAATGGGCCATAGCATTTAAACCAGGGAATTTTACATTACAGATGAAGGCCATTCAGACCATCCAACCTCTCCTGCGATCTTGTGTCAACAGAATGGAATATTGCAATTTGGACATAAAATTTAGGTCATTTTCAATGCTACACAGTGTGCTGGTTTACGTGCCATGGTACTGCATTAGACAATTGAGCTGATCAGCATTAGGATGTTATGTGAGGCAATGGTAGATGACGTGAAGGCAACCCCTTTGGATCGACAGAACTTGCTTTCTCGATGGTTATAAAGAACAACAGACTTTACCCCCATCAGAGCCACTGACAGTGTGCACTCCAATTGTACAGTACAACAGCAGCTTGAACATATATAGTGCCTTTTCCACAGAATGAATGTCTAGAATCAATGGGATCAACAAGAAGTAAGAGATGGGGAAGGAATTTGGTGGTCTTTGCCAAAACCATGTTCAAACAGATAGCTTTGAAAGAAGGTTTCAAGAAAGGGAGAAAAAATACAAGGGGAAGGATTTAGATAGAGAATGCTGATAAGTGGATGCACAGGAGCTGAAGGTTCAACCATCAGCAGAGGGAGTGAAGAATGAGTGGGTGGGACGGTTCCAGCTGAACAAGCAGTAGGAAAGCTTGCCTTAGCAATATCAATGGCAAACTATGCGATTTTAGTTAGTTAGACTCCAGGATCACTTCAACTATAGAGTCAGTATGATAACAACAGCTTGCATTTATATAAGAACTAGCTGTACTCATTACTGCTACACTTTTGATTTAATTGGCCTTCTCCTTGTAAGGCTTTATCTTAGCTTCTCAGGCATTTTTAATCCGTTAAGATTAAGAAAATGTGTTGTTGAACTTGTTAGCAACCCCTGTTCACATATTTGCACACATATCCTTTTGTAAGGCCCTCCATGGCCTTGCCACATCCTACCTCTGGGACCTCCTAACCCCCTACCAACCTGCCTGCCCACTTCGCTCAGCAGGCTCAGGCATGCTCCACGTCCCCTGATCCACCCATCCCACCATTGGCAGGTGAGCCTTCAGCTACTCTGCGCCCAACCTCTGGAAATCCATCCCGCAATCCTTCTGCCTTGCCCCTTCCCTAGCCTTCTTCAAGTCCTGCCTCAAGAACCTCCTCTTCATCGGTCCCATTTTTGTATTTTGAAGTGCTCTGAGATGCCATCCGGCGTGGAGGGCGCTATATAAATCAAAGTTCTTGTTGTTGTATTTCCCTCTACCCTCCCCATCCCTGACCCCAGCTCGGGTCTGAAACAATGACTGTCCAGCACCTTGGGACATCCTCCTGATGTGAAAGGCACCATACAAATGTAATTTTGCAGTTGTTGTTGTTGAGGACTCCAATGGGAGGCCACCTGTTGGGTGGACTTAGCAGGAGGACTCCTGTGGGAGGACTACTGGTTGGGGGCATTCCTGACACACAGCCAGACATTTTTTCTTTATTAATATAGGTGAATCTCTCTAGAAGGGTGTGTGACCCTTGCAAGACATTTCTGATGAGGTCTAAATCATGTCTCTATGTCAATCAGTTATTACAGTCGTGGCAGATAAGCACACAGACAGACAGACAGAATTTTTGTATTTACTGTATTTGTATAGATAATAATACTTGCATTTGATATACTGTAGTGCCTTATCATATTTTCGAGAATCACAAAGTGCTTTATGGTAAAGTAAATTTACTATATTTTATGAGTGAATCACAGCAGCCAATTGTGCACAGCAGTGTCCCACAAACAGTCGTGGATTGAGTGAACAAATTATTATTATTATTTATTTTGAATGAATTATTACCCCTGGAAAAGCAATCTGCCAATCGACTAACAACTGGGTTCCTATTTACTGCTAGGTAAAGAGCTGTGCAGAGTAAAAAAAAAGTTTCCTGCACGGGAATCAAACCTAGGTCCTCTTACTTGTGAGGCGAGTGCTCTAACCACTAAGCTACAAGACTCTGAAGGTTCTCTCATGCAGGGTAGCGTCCCAGAACTTTCAGTCAAGCGATGATGTGGACATCCTTCCTGGTGACCCCATTCCAATTGTTCATTTCCTCTACATAAAAAATACTTCCTGGTGGCTGTCCTGAATTTGCCCTCCACAAACATAAACATGTGACAATGTGTCCTGCTGGCTAGGAGTTCCTCATACCTGCCATCCATCTTGTGAGAGCTCATATTCATGCTTGTCGAATGACAAATGACCAACTAATGACACCTGCTTGGGGGTAAACGGGGTCACCTTAGAGCTGGATTGGCTCCAAGGTGACGCTTTTTGTCAATGGAATTTCAGAATCAAGCCAACCCTCCATATGGGTTTCTCAGTGGCAGTCTAGGTCCTGAGCCAGATGAGTCTGCAGTATTCCAAGCCACTGCTGTTAATAACCCAACCAGCCTAGCTTATCAGCAGGATCTAGAAGAGCAGACCAGCTACTGGGGAAGGAAATAATCCCATTCAGCTCCCAGCCACTAATGCTGCAAACTAAAGCCCTAACCAGTAAGGCTGAGCTGACAAGCAGTAGGAAGGCTTGCCAGGGTGATATCAATAGCAAGCTATGTGTTTTTAGGTGATTAGACACCAATGTTCTGGGGTCCTTAAGCCTTGGCTCTTGCCAACCTGCGTCTAATACTCTCCAGAATTATGTAAGCAGGATGGGTCCCCCAGGGAGAGAGTGCACATTATATTCCAATATACTGGAATCGCCATGTTTAGGTGGAAATCTCAGTTTGATTTGGATATTTTTATAATTGGCAGTTAATTAATATACAGACCTTTGGGAAATTATATTTTGCAGACTAACAATGTACATAAGAAGTCCGAATTAAAGAATGGAAGGCTTCTTTAGCCTTCCCTATTCACAGTGCAAATAAGTAATCTAATATTGTGTTTCTCGGGGGAGAAGAGGGTCTTCAGAATTCCAAAAGCTGGAGTTTTTTATGCCTTATGGAACTCAGCAACCGTGTCATATTATATAAAGTAACGTGCTTATAATAATAATCCTTGCATTTGAGGAAACGCCTTATCATGACTTCAAGACATCTCAAAGTGGTTCACAGATTATGCTGTAAAGTGAATTGGTTGTATATTTTGTGGGTGAAACATGGCAGCCATTGCGCACAGCAGAGTGTCACAAACAGTTGAGTGACCAAATTATTATGTATGTATGTATGTGTGTGTGTATGTATCTATGTATGTATTTATCTATCCAGCAATCGACTAACAATCGCATTCCTACTTACTGCTAGGTCAACAGAGGTATATGGAGTAAGGAAACTTGTTTAACGTTTTACCCTCCCCAGGAATTCAACCCTTTTGCTTACGAGACGAATGCTCTAACCACTAAGCTACAGGGCCCTCGGTACTTGCAAAGATATCTTGACACCATCGCATAAGTATCACAACAAGGCAGGATCTTCCCAGAAACCGTAATTTAATGAGTTATTGGTTTTATCCTACTGCTCATTGAAACTATTATGGCACTATTCAAAACGAGCACAAAGTTTCTCCTGGTAACCTGGCTAATTGTCCTCGAGATAAATCAATCATTCACCTTATTGCTGTTTGTCGCACTTTGTTTTGTGGAAAATGGCTGATGCAATTTCCTACAAATGTTACACAAATAACTAACTACATTTGATTGCAATTCCCTATAAGAAGCTTTGACAGATTTTTTGACATTAAAAGCACTATTATCAAATGCAAGGATTATTTACATGATCACATTGGAGCCATGAAAAAAGCTGGGTGCAAAATCCTGTGAAAATTAGTCGGTGGGAACGAAAGGCCACTGATGTTGTTAACTGATGGTGCATATTATCCTTCCAGCTCTTCCCTCCTATGACAGTTAGAAAGCTGAACATAATTTGCCTCAAACAGCCTGGCATCCACATAATAAAATCCAACATCAGTGCCACAAAGAATATCTCTTTGAAAGCATTCTGACCTTACTTTGATTTCCAGGATTGTGTATCATTCCTTGTCAGGCAGAGTAGATGGCTAATGCACATCAGTATAATTGGCAAATGCTCAGCATCTCCACATAGACAGGATGCACATATTCAGCACTAATTGCTATTCAGTTCCAAAATGCAATGTTACTGTCTGCAGTTATCCTAAATAACACTTCAAAAGAGTGTTGCATCTCTTTGGTGTACAAAGGGGAAACAACACCTTTTTGTCCGACTGATGTATAACAGTATTACCACATGCTTTAATAAGTACACTAATTGTGAGAGGATAGTCAGGGAAGATGTAGGGCTACTGTGGGATGAAGAAACCAATGTGGTGGCTTAGACTTAACCAGTGGCAGAAATGCTTAATAAACATTTTGCTTCAGTGTTTAGAGGCAGGGTATATTGGTACTATCGGAATATCAGAAGGGAGTACAGAGAAATAATTGGAACATATGGAGATTAAAAGGGACATGGTCGGAAAAGGGTTAATGGAAAAGTCTGCAGGTTTTAATATGGAGCATCCAAGATTTCCAAGGAAATTCAACGATCAAATAGTAGCGACTCTATCATTTTCCAGAATTCTGTAGAAAAGGAAGTGATCTCAGAGGACTGGACGGTGGCAAATGTCACTCTGTTTAAGCGAAAAGTGTGTATGCTTCTTTGTGTCTATGAATGTGTATCTCGCTCTCTCTGAGAATGTGTCTCTCTGTGTGTCTGTGAGAGCTGAATCCTCTGCTCCACCATCGGCACCCGTGCTTTCAGCCACTACAAGCCAAAACTTTGGAATTCCCTCCCTCAGCCCCTTTGCCTCATCCCCACTTTCCCATCTGCAGGTCACGCCTGAAGATCTTTCTCTTCAATCGTCCTAACGGTCACCTTCGCCCTCCCTCTGGCTCGACCTCTGGCTCCACCATTGTGAAGCGCTCTGAGACACCGCCTAGCATGAAGGGTGCTATATAAATGCAAGTTGTCATTGTTGTTGTCTTTCTCTGTGTCTGTGCATCTCACTCTCTCTGAGAATTTGTCTTTCTCTGTATCTGTGAGAGTGTATATCTCTGTCTGTAAGGGTGTCTCTCTCTCTCTGTGTCTGTGAGGGTGTCTCTCTCTCTCTTTATCTGTGAGGGTGTGTGTCTCTCTGTCTGAGGGTGTGTGTCCCTCTCTCTGTCTGTGAGGGTGTATGTCTCTCTCTGTGTCTGTGGATGTGTGTATCTCTGTGTTTGTGAGTGTGTGTCTCACTATGTGTCCATCAGTGTGTGTGTGTCTCTCTGTGACTCTGACTGTGTTTGTGTATCTCTCGCTGAGTCTCTGCATGTGTGTGTGTGATGCAGCCGTTGAGGCAGGAGGCGATGAGCTCCTGTAGCCTTCCTGGTGTGTGTCCCTTCCCGTCCCCCACCCCACCCACCACCCCCCAAAAAAATGGCTACACAGTTTTTGTTAAAGAAGCAATTAATATTTTTTTGCAACACTCTAATATGCGTTATTTCCTTATGTTTAGTTTTTAGTTAATAAGTGAAAAAAAAGTAGCAGCAAAATATACCTCAGTAGCATCAAAATTTTGCAAAATCTCCACAATTTCCTGCAAGATTAGTCAATTGCTTTGCAAATATATCCACACTTTTCTATTGGCCAAGACCACGAGTCTTACATCAGTTGTACAATACAATTTACATTTATAATAATATTAATACTTGCATTTGATATAGCACTTTCCATGTCTTCTAGGCATCTCAAAGGAGCTTGACAGAGTGTAAAGTGTATTGACTATATATTTGTGGGTGAATTGTGGCAATGAATTGTGCGCAGCAGTGTCCCATCCCAGTCGTGGATTAAGTGACCAATTTATTTTTTTGAGAGATTATTATCCCCAGAAAAGCAATCACCCAACTACTTAATAACCGGGTTCCTACTTACTGCTATGTAAACAGAGGCTTGTGGAGTAAGGACACTTATATAGTGACTCACACCGCACAGATGCCTCAAAGAGCTTCATAGTGGCGGATAGGCATCCGAGCTGTGGGTGGGAGCTGAGAGAGATGGAATCAGGAAAGATGACTGAAAGAGCATTCAAAGAGATATGGTTTGAGATGTACCTTAAAAGAGTGCCACTGCACGTTACAGCAAACCTTGAGACAAACTGTTTATTAATGATTTATGCCATTGGTTTATCCTCAGCTAAGCTAGCACATTGCTTTCTTCATTCCACAGCAGCCCCAAATCTTCCCTCAACATCCTCTCCCATTAATATTAATTGGCGGATTGCTTTGTTTGTTTGTGGGACACACCTGTGAGCAATTGGCTGCCGCCTTTCGCCCACAAAATACACAGTCATTACACTTTACAGTATATTCTGTGAAGTGTTTTGAGCGATCTCAATGATGTGATAAGACACTATATCAAATGCAAGGACTACAGGAATGGCTGAAGAACAGGTAGCAAACAGAATGTTTTCCGATTGGTAGGTCGTGCTATGTCTCAGGGATCAGTGCTGGGGCCTCTCGTGTTCTCTCTATATATCAGAGCGGGGTTCAAACATCGGTGAATTTTCGCACCTATGTGATTGAGTTAGTCTCTGGACCAACCGTTGACATTTTCTTTCAGTTTGGAGGTGAGATAATTTCTATTTGCAGCTCATTGTTATTATCACTCCTGACATGACTTGGCACAGAACCTTGTTCTATTTCAAACATCTTCTTCAAAATAGGACTTTTTTATTGATTGGCTGGGTGGGTGTCTGATAAATTTCAGGCAGACATCCACATAATTATGCCAAATGGAGATTTTCCTATGTCTGGTTTCCAAACACACTCTCTCCCTGGAGGGGTGCACTTCTGTTTCCCTAATTCCAGAGAGTAATGCACTCAGGTTCGTAAGAACCAGGGCTTGGGAAGCACAAGTGTGTGTTTAGGTATAGTGGAAGTTCATCTAGCTAAAACCACATAGCTTGCTATTGAAAGCACTGTCTGGCAAGCTTCTCGCTGCTTATCCTGCTTGGAGCACCCTACAAGTTAGGGCATTGGCTTGCAAGGTCAGCAGGAGCTGTGTGCAATGAATCCCTGCCCCTCCAGTGACTGGTCTGGCACTCGAAGTCCAGCCTGGCTGATCTATTATCTGAGGTGCCCTGGAATACTGCAGACATCCCTACGTAGGAGCTCCTGTAGCTCAGTGGTTAGAGCACTGGCCTCACAAGCCTGAGACATGTGTTCAAATACAGGCAGATCAGGGCGAAACCTTGAGCAAGTTTCCTTACTCCACATGATTAATAATAATCCGCCTCACAACACATAATAATAAAAATTGGCCATTTCAATCCTCGACTGTTTGTGGGACACTGCTGTGCGCAATCGGCGAGCAATCAGCCACTCTGTGCCTAACCTCTGGAATTCCATCCCTCAGTCCCTCTGCCTCACCCCTTCCCTAACCTCCTTCAAGTCCCACCCCAAGAACTTCTTCAATGATTCAATCGGTCACCCCAAATCCTCTTCATCCTCCTCGATCGCGATCCCAGCTCTGGTCTGAAACATTGACTGTCCAGCTCCTTGGGACATTCTCCTGACGTGAAAGGTGCTATATAAATGTAATTCTGTTCTTGTTATTGTTGTTGCTAGGCATACCACCTTGGGACCAATTCCGCTCCAAGGAAATCTCCCAAGGATAGCACTGTAACGGACAGACCAATCCACTAAATGGAATGAAGTTGATGGGTCAACTTGTTTTTCGGTTCCAAATAACTAAATGTGCTGACCAACAAATGCAGACTAGAATACAGAAACAAGTCTCACATAGGTGGGTAGGGGTTGTTGATATTGTAATAACAAAACTCTCCTTTTTATCAACTATTCAGTGTCACTGAGCCGCATTTGTACACATCCCCTCTCATTACTTATTGAGAACAGCTATCAAGGAAACAAATGTGTACACTCATAAGATGGCTCAGATCTGGGTATAATGAATGGCTTCAGAAGTAGAAGTGATTTTCATCGCAATAACCGCACTGGAAAACATCACATGACTGATTGTTTTTGTCTTTCTAGATTAAACAATCTTCACCTTCCGAATAATCTGTTCTTTTTCTTACAATAATAATATTAATACTCTGATCTGGCATATAAAATATTAAAATGCATCTTCAAGTCCTTCTCTGCAAGTTACTGCTAGATGCACAAGCTGTGTGTTTGTACGCAAATGCAGCAGCTAGTTTGTCCAAGCAAAATTCCACAAACAGCCATAAAGTGATGTCTTTTCAAGTTCTTTCATTATTTACTTTTGCGATCAATTTATCTGGAAGATTGTAGCCAGAATAATTAGAGAAACATTAGAATAGTGTGGTGAGATTTTTAATAAGACCCTAATTTAAAGACTCATATGAATGATGGCACATCTGAAGATTCAATAAACTGGAGTGTCTGTGTATTGTAAACGCAAAGGTCCCATCCTGAATCATAGCCTTCTGACCCAAACAAGAACCAATTCAGTCAGACTGGGAAACGACTCCTTAATGACTTTCTGACTAAGAATGTTTCCATGGAGGAAGAAGGGATTATTCAAGTTGCAATATTTTGATGAGATAATTATCATTTCTGATACAGTGAATTGCATCATTTTTGAGAGATGTTTATTGTTGCATTCATAAGCATCCCTCACACAGGATAGGGTCCCAGAGCACGTGACGGTGGTGGAGCACAACCCTGAGTTGTGGGAATGGGGGAGATTACCTTCATGGTTAAAGAGGCGCAATCTGAAGATGGAGAAGGAAGGGGCAGGATGGAGAATGGGTGCGCCAGAGTTTTGGTATATAGTGAAAGTGGATATGAGAGACATGCAGGAGACTGGAGTCAGTTGACCGGAGACAGCGGGCAAGGTTGAGGAATAAAGAGTTCAGAGAGCAAGGGACTTGTCGGGATATAATGGGATTTGAAAACAAGTGTGAGGATCTTGAAATTGATCCAACAACAAAAACAAAATTACATTTGTATAGCGCCTTTCACGTCATGACGATCCATTCATGAGCCTGGCTAGAAATGGTATGATGGGAATATGGCATTTAGGTAAATATGTGGATGTACGGACAGTCAATTTTTGGATCAGCTAGATATTGTGGATTATAAAGCTGGGTGACTGGCGAGGAGGGCATCTGAATGATTGAGCAGGAGACGATGAACACACGGACGAATGTTTTGACTGTGTCTAGAGTAGGGTAGGATTGGAGGTGGACAATGTGGCCAAGGTGGAGGATGGGGGAAGGGGGTCCTAATGAGGGACTGGATGTGCAGAAGGAAGGCTTTGGGTCAAACCTGATACATAGAGAGTGCATCTGTTTGGTAACTGAGGTATGGGTTCGGGACGCTGAGGAAGTTAGAGTCGCAGGCTAGAAGCCATTGATGGGAGCAAGGCACATTGCTCCCATATTATCAACATTATATTGCAAGTCGTTTATGCTCAACCAAGCCCTGATGTCCGCCAGGTAAACCAACAGAACATCAGCAGACCTGGAGTTGTAGGAGGAGAAGTAGATCTGTGTGTCATACATGCAGAAGTTTATCCCATGTCTGCAGATTACATCGCCAAGAGGGAGCATGTAGATGAGGAAGAGGAGAGGACAAAGGATGGAGCCCTGGGGTATGCCACAGGTGACAGAGCATGGGCTGGAGGAGAAACTATTTGAAGGGACAAAGTAAGGGCAGTATGTTAGGTGATACAATAATACACTATGGTCAGCGATGCTGGTGTTTGGATGAGATTGAATGAAGTTCTACCTGTCTGTTTAGAAGGATAGTAAAGTTTGCATGCCACTCTGCAAAAAAGAGTTTCTTCTGGTATTTTGGTTAACCATCCTCTAGAGGGTAATTCACCTCATGATTGCGTGCAGAAACTTGCTGTGTGCAAATAGCTAGTGCATTTGCTACAAATAGAGTCACTTCATTTAACAGTAAATACTTCTGAGATGTTTCATAAACAGAACGCACAACGTAATGCCACACAACAGAACTTCTTTCTTGCTGACGTTATATTTATCACTAAGTGACATGATGGCCGTGATGTTATTCATTTGGTCATTAGGAAGCCATCGATAAGATGACACACTAGTAATTCAACTCCCAGCATCGATCCTATCAATAGACTATTCAAGAAAAAGTGGGGACCGCAAGCTGCTCTTACCTGCCTT
This sequence comes from Hydrolagus colliei, assembly GCA_035084275.1. Classification (NCBI taxonomy): domain Eukaryota; kingdom Metazoa; phylum Chordata; class Chondrichthyes; order Chimaeriformes; family Chimaeridae; genus Hydrolagus; species Hydrolagus colliei. The sequence continues at coordinate 70,715,715 of CM068744.1, read as the reverse complement.
GTTCATGTTGTGAGGCTGTGCTACTTTAATTAACAAACCCACAGACTTAACAGAATCATCGGGCATGCACAACCTCAAGTAATACAGATTGTGCAGGACCTAACAAGCTGGAGAGACTGCAGCTGGCTGCTCAATACCAGGAAGCATTAATTTCTTCATTAATCAATACGTTATCGCTCGAAATACAAATTCCTTGTGAATGCCAGCACTTGACATTTAATCACACACTTGGGTCAATGAACGGCTCCTGGGAAACAATAAAGTGTCCAGATCGTGCGCTCAGTCCGACTAAACAATTCCTTAAGCCTAATTTATGCAGAAATAATGCTCCACTGATGGAGCCTCTTGAATAAATAAAATGAACATGAGTGTGAATAGGTTTAGTGTCAGGTGAGCTGTGGAGTCAATATATTCAAATAACATATAAAACTGAACTGCGCCCCGCCTTTAGTTGTTGTTCTCCTGTTTTATAGAGATAAGAATTAAAATTAAAATGCATCTTGCAATTGAGTGCTTTGTTTATTGGAGTGTTTCACTCTCTTCCTCCCCTCCATTCAGCCTAATGTGTTGATAAAAAAGTAAGAATTTGCTGGTGAAAGAAGACAAGGTCTACCGAGTTCATCTCCATAACATTGCCAGACTCTGACACTGCCTTACCCCTCAGGCTGCCGAAAGTTTCGCTCATGCATTCGTCGCATCAAGGCTCAATTGTGGAAACTCCCTCCTCGTTGGCTACCGAGCTCTTCCCTTCACAAGCCGCACATCATCCAGAACTCTACAGCTTATGTCCTGTCCCGCACCAAGCTCCGCGACCAAATCACTCCCACCCTCGCCTGGCTCCAATAGCTCCCCATCATCCAGAAGATCAAATTGAAGATCCAAATTTACTACTATAAATAGCAGTAATAATAATTAATAATAATCCTTACATTTTGACATAATGCCTTACCACGTCTTTGAAACATCTCAAAGCGTTTCACAGAATATACTGTAAAGTGAATTGATTGTGTCTTTTGAGAGCAAAACGCGGCAGCCAATTACATACATCGGTGTCCCACAAACATTTGTGGGTTGAGTGAGCAAATTATTTTAATTTGTTTTGAAGGAATTATTACCCCTGGATAGCAATCACCAATCGACCAACAAACGGGTTCCTACTTATGGAGCACAAATAACAATAACAACAAAATGACATTTATAGAGCGCCTTTCATGTCAGGAGCACGTCCCAAGGTGCTGAACAGTCAGGTCGGGATCCGAGCAGTGAGGGAGGGGTCGGGGGAAGGAGAGTAGGAGAGGGGGGGATAAGATAGGGAGCAGAAGGCATGGTCAAAGAGAAAGGTTTTGAGACCAGCCTTGAAGGAGGAAAGGGAGGAAACGAGGCGAAGGGATTGCAGGATGGAGTTCCAGAGTGTGGGGCAGAGAGGCTGAAAGCCCACCCGCCGATGGTAGGGCAGTTTGGGCGGGCTGATAGAAAGACAGCAGGTTGGAGAGATAGGTGTGGGCACGCCCGTGAATGGCCTTGAAAGTGAGGACGAGGATCTTGAATTCGATCCCATGGGGGATAGGGAGCCAGTGAAGATGGGCAAGGGTGGGAATGACGTGGTCTCGGAATCTAGTGCGGGAGAGTACACGAGCTGCAGAGTTCTGAATAATCTGCAGCTTGTGAATGGAGGAGCTGGGAAGGTCGATGAGGAGAGAGTTCCCATAGTCGAGCCTAGATGTGATGAATGCGTGGATGAGTGTTTCGGCAGCATGAGGGGTGAGGTAGTGGAGGAATCTGGCAATGTTGCGGAGGTGGTGGAAGGCAGTACCGGTCATGGCGTGGATTTGGGGGAGGAAGGACAGTTTGGGGTCGAAAGGAAAGTTCGGGGTCGAACAAGATGCCCAGATTTCTGACTGGCTTAGAGAGGTGGAGAGTGCAGCCTTGAATGCTGATGTTGTCAGCGCCTGAGGTGCGGAGGCTCTGACGCAATCCAATCAGGAGGACCTCCGTCTTCCTGATGTTTTGTTGGAGGAAGTTGTCCCTCATCCACGACTCAATGTCGAACAGACACGCAGTCAGAATGCCAGTAGTACTGGAGTCGAGGGTGGAAGTGGAAATGTAGAGTTGAGTGTCATCTGCATTCATGTGGAAATTTACCCCACGTCCGCGGATGATGTCACCGAGGGGGAGCACGTAGAGGGTGAAGAGCAGGGGCCAAGGACGAAGCCCTGGGATTCTGGGAGACTGTGCTCGGGCTGAAGGAAAAGCTATTGGAGGAGACAAAGTGAAGGCGGTGTGAGAGGTATGACCAGAACCAATGAAGGACAGAGCCTTGAAGGTTGAGCTGGGAGGAGAGGTGGTGGAGGAGGTCACTTTGACACTGTGGACATGGTCCACAGTGTCAAAGGTGGTAGATAGGTCGAAGAGGACGAGGAGGCAGAAGGAGCCGTGGTCACAGATGGTCAGGATGTCATTTGTGACCTTGACCAGAGCAGTTTCCGTGCTGTGGGTAGCACAGAAACCCAATTGAAGGGGTTCAAAGAGTGAGTGGGTTGAGAAGAAAGAGCGTGCTGGGAGGCAACCACTCTTTTGAGGACAAAGTCCAGCTATGGGGTGATCCCCTCTCTTCCCAGCTATATAACCCAAGGCCTTCAACTCAGTTAAATCAACACTGGCTAACGTGGTGCTATTGTTAAAATCCTCCCAGATCCTTCCCCTCTTCCTCCACCCCTAAATATTCCTCTCCCATCCCACCCCCGTCATCAACTCTACAACCATGATCATTTATCTTTTTAAATAATGAGACAAGATGATTTTGTGTGAAGAGATTGATAAGGGCAGGGACGAAATTATTAATTATTATTTTTTATTCACTTACAAGTGCAGTTTGTCATGCACCGCTCACATGGGTTCACAAAGGTTTCACAATGTGAGCAGTGACAGGGTAGGAGCAAGCAAGCATCAGAGAGAGGAGCACTGAATTAGCTTGGCTCAATCAGTAACACTCCCACCTTTAGTGCAAGCAGATTGTGGGTTCAAGAGCCATGTCAGGACTTTGAGCACTACATTGTCACTGGTGCTATCATTTAGGTCACACATTTAATCTGGGTACTGTGTACGATTTCAAGTGTGGATTAGCGATCCAGTAGCATTATTTAAAAAGGTAAAAGAGGATTGTTGTGTTTGGCCAACAATCCTGCAGATGCAGATCGGTCATTTGCGGGACATCGCGATGGCAAATTGGCTGTTGTGTTTACCGACAAATAATGTACAGTAACTGCTTAACAGCAACTACTTCTGATGTTCTTTTAATGTTACAGGAGCTATGTCAAATATAAATGTGATAGAAATTGTGGAGCTCCACTCCCCCTCCACCCCACCCCATATTATCCTCTGAAGAGATCATAGAATCATACAGCACATTCGGCCCATCATGTCAATGCCTCTTTGAAAGAGATGTCCAAATTAATCCCACTGTCCCACTCTCTTCCTGCAAATTTGTCCTCCACAAATATCAAGCTGCTTCTCCCTGGAAAGTTTTTAATCAAATGGGCTTCCACCACCCTTTCAGGAAATGGCTCATCATTTGGCTGATCAGATGACTCATTGTTTGAGCTTTCCCAGCAGCACAATGCACAGGGACATCATTACTTCAGTGCTTGTCTGGCCTGCACTGCTAAACACATTGCTGATGGGTTTGTGTGGCTTGCCTAAAGAATATCCCTGTGCTGTAGTCATCTGGCTCCCCCACCAATCTCAGGAACACACACATTTATTCCAGATTGGTGCCAGCACTTTATGTGAAAATGAATAAACAACTGAAAAAGAATCAATTTTCAATTTGTAAAAGCTTAGGTTCACATGCTCCTGCTGTGGAACCCTGCCCGCCCAAAGGGCATTGAGAACTGATCAGTCTTTAGACTTCAGTTAAGTCACGCTCAGCTTCCTTCAATGGCTTAGAGTTAAAGACAGCACAAACTCATAAAGCCTCAGAAATACATTGTTCAGCCCACGACAGGGTCATAGAGAGGGGAATTACTAGGAATTCTACCAAGGATGAGTAGTTCGATCTATGGCTTAGACACTGAAGGAAGTGAACCTGTTTTGATTGAAACAGAGAAGGACTTGATCGAGATCTCCACAATTGTGAAGAGTTATGATAGAGTCGAGAGGGAGAATATTTCCACCAGTCGATGAGTCAGTGACTAGAATAAATATAATAATAATCCTTGCATTTGATATGGCACTTTTCACATCTTCTAGATGTCTCAAACTGTTTCACAGAATATATTGTAAAGTGCATTGACTATAGGGTGTTTTTCTCACAAAATATACAGTCAATTTACTGTACAGCATATTCTGTGAAGCTCTTTGAGACATCTCAAAGATATGATAAGGCCCTCTTCTCCGGTCTCCCCTCCACCACAATCCACAAAATCCAGCTAATCCAAAACTCTGCTGCCTGCATACTCACCCGCTCCAAGCTTCGTTCCCCCATTACCCCAGTCCTTGCCGGATTTCACTGGCTCCCTATCCCAGAGAGGATTGACTTCAAGATCTTCACCCTTGTTTTCAAATCCCTCCACTCCTCTGCACCCCCCTATCTCTCTGATCTCCTCTCCCACCAACCTAGCACCCGCTGCCTTCGCTCCTCTGGTTCTGACCTCCTCCTTGTCCCCCGAGTCCTCCGCTCCACCCTCGGTGGCTGTGCCTTCAGCCACTACGCCCTGAGGCTCTGGAACTCCCTTCCTCACTACCTTTGCCTCGCCCCCTCTCTTCCCAGTTTCAGGTCACAGCTGAAGACCTTTCTTTTCGACCGTGCTTTTGGTCACCTTTCTGCCCCTGCCCCTGGCTTGGTCCCAGGATCCACTATTGTAAAGTGCTCTGAGACACCGTCCGGCGTGGAGGGCGCTATATAAATCGAAGTTGTTATTGTTGTTGTTATATTAAAGTCAAGGAGTATCATTATCAATTTGAGATAATTATAATAGAAGGATGTGGAATGACCTGCAGGTGTCAAGGTCGAATCCACATTAGCTTTCAAGAGATGTCTAGACAGATATTTGAAAAGGCATAAACATCATGGTTATGAGGACAAAAAGGTACACGGTACCAATCACATTGCTCTTGCAAAATGGTACAGCACAGAAGAAGGCCAATACACACACACACACACACACAATGGGCGAAATGGTTTTGCTCTGTGCTATAAATTTCTATGGTTCTATGTCTGTGCTAGTATTCTTTCTTCATGTCAGCAATCTCAAATTGTCTAGTCTCATTCTGTCAAGGCTGAAATTCCACTTATCCTTAGCCTGTAAAACAATTGTCTCAAAATATTTATGGAAAAATCTTAAATTCAGCATTAATTTGAAAGATTCTTGAAAAAAAAAGACTAAATTCCAAATTAGACTGAATTTAATACATTGTTGAAATTCTATGCAATTTTAGATTTCATAATAATATAGTTTTACAAGACAAGAATGGACGAAACCTAGTGGCTTTGGATATGGAGTGAAAGTTGTTGTTCAAAAATTGGGAGGGAAATCATAAAAACAATGGATCAAGGTCTTTAAAATACTGAATGGGCACAAGGTAAATAGTTGGGAAATCAATGACAAGTGATTTAAGATTCCGATGGTTCACTTGATTTGAGGAGCAAATACTACCAATAATAATGTATGCATTTAATATTGCACCTTATCATGTCTTCAAGACAACACACAGCTCTTCACACATTAAGGTAATCTACATATATAAAAGCCTTAGGTATGTTTCCGCAATTCTGACAATGAACTTCTAAAAAGAAAACAAAAACCAATACAGCTTAAAAAAACAAAGAGATAAAAAACCCAGTGATTAAAGCTCATCCTTTTTTTTGTAAACAACAAATACATTGTTCAAAAAAAGTTTTGAAAAATATGAATCAACGTGTTCAAAAACACTAGGCCGCGTATGTTACGCAGGGGAATAGCTAGTTGATTATATATTTTGTGGGTGAAAGGTGTACTGTCAATTGTACACAGCAATGTCCCACAAACTCATGGATTTAAGTGACCAATTTATTATTATTATTATTAGTTTGGTGGAATTATTACCCCCGGAACAGCAATCAACCAATCGACCAGTAACTGGGTTCCTTCTTACTGCTAAGTAAACAGAGGTGTGTGGAGTAAGGAAACTTGCCCAATATTTTGCCTTGCCAGGAATTGAACTTGCAAGGCAAGTGCTCTAAACATTGAGCTACAGGACTCCATGGTATTAATACAATGGATTAACTGACACTGTGTGATACATTTCTATGAGCCTATGGTCACAGGATTGGCAGCACAAAAATCAGGGAGAGATTAGGAGAAGGTTTTTTACTCAGAGTTTTTTACTCAGTAGTTAAGGTGTGCAATTTTTCACCAAAATTAACAAGTGACTTTTCCAATGCCTTCCGCATTTGGGCTCTACTAAATCCCCATGTCTATACTCCCACCTCAACGTTCTTATTGTCCTCGCCCTTTCCTTACATCTTTGATCTTATCCAGCCTGGTTTTGCTTCTGAGAAGATCACAAGGTTGATGTGGACAAAGAAGATCCTTCGAGCATTGGTGGATGAACCTTCAGCCATGACATCCCCTAGCCTTTACATCCTCTCTCCTCCTGCACAGTCTCTGTGAAGTATTTTAAGATTTTGCTGCCCCAAAGACTTGAAATGACTGAATGCACTAAGCACTGCGAGGCTCTACCCATATAAATGCAAGTTGCTGTGGTTTCTGTTCAAATTTATTCATACAAAACGCTGCTGCCCGCATTCTCACCTGCATCAAACTTTACACCCCGATTACCCCAGACCTTGCCAAACTGCACTGCCCTCGTGTCACAGAGCGGATCGACTTCAAGACCTTCACTCTTGTGTTTAACTTCCTCCAATCCTCTGCACTCCCCTACCTCTGTAACCTATTCTCTCCTCACAGTAGTACTTGCTCCCTCACCTCTATTGGGTCTGGCCTCCTCCTTGTCCCCTGAATCCCCCGCTCCACCATTGGTGGCCATGCTTTCAGCCACTACACCCTGATACTTTGAAACACCATTCCACAACCCTTTCATGTCACCCCATCTTTTCTGTGGAACAGCTTGTTATCTACCTTGCATTCATACTGACTAGAATGAAAAAGATTGCAACACCCTTAAATGACACCAAGCATCTTTGGTGTGCTTTGCAAAATCCTGCAGGGCTAGCCGCTGAATGAGGTGATGCAAATGTTTTCTGAACGCCAATCATTTTCAGCTACAGTAAAAAAAGCTGTGATATAATGTAAGAATCAGTTTTAAGGTTCATGGTATGAAAACGCTCTTCAGTTGGCTTACATTTACTGCCATCCCAAATTATTAATATTACATAATATTGATTTTAAAAAAACAATAAAAAAATTGGTCATTTCAATCCCTGACTGTTTGTGGGATACTGTTATGCACAATTGGCTGCCGCACTTCACCCACAAAGATACAGTCAATTCACTTTACAGAATATTCCTTGAGATATCCAGAAGATGTGAAAAGCGCCATATCAAATGCAAGGATTATTATTATTTTCCCATCGTCAGGTCGCACCTGAAGACTTTTCTCTTCGACTGCATTTACGGTCACCTTCTCCCGCCCCCTGGCTCGGGCTCCAACATTATGAAGCGCTCTAAGACACTGTCCAGCTGGAGGGTGCTGTATAACTTTAAGTGATTGTTGTTGTTATTCATAGAATCATAGAATTTTTTTAATGATTCTTTAATGATTTGGCTCCAGCTCATTGGATTCTTGCTGGGAAATAAATAACCAAATAAAAAACATTAGACCCCCAACATAGAATCTAAAACATACAAAATTAAAGTTGCTAAAGTCAGATTAGAAACAAAGGTATGCATTGGAACCAAGAATAATACAGTACCAATAATCCCTGCATTTGATGTAGCACCTTGTCACGTCTTCGAGACGTCTCAAAGCATTCACCCAATATACTGTACTGTAAAGTGTGTAATGTTATTTAATCCACAACGCGCAATGTTGATTCACTCAGACCTTTAATGCAAACTTTAGAAGTCAACCTCTTTCAAATCAATCTCTTTCACATTCTCTTTCAAATCTGCAAGTCACTCTTCCTAGAATTCTTTAATACTTGTACATATTCAATTGCCATTTATGTAATTAAAGCAATATGCAACAAAGTGAAGCGCTTTCAGACAATTTGGAATGTAAGAAACCATGAAGCTTGTGAGTTCAAGCCTGCTTACCACCCTCTACCACCCGTTTGTTGTAGGGGTGTGGAGTAAGGAAACATAATGCGTCATTCACTTCATGGCTATTTAAGACCATAAGAATTAGGAGCAGGAGTAGGCCATTTGGCCATTTGAGTCTGCCCTGCCAATCAATAGATCATGGCTGATCTTCTAACCTAACTCTAATTACCTGCCCCAAACCCAAATATCCCCTAATCCCTCTAATTTTAATTTTTTTATCAGTCTCAGCCTTGAAAATGTTCAGAGACTAAGCATCCACAGCCTTTTCCATAAATTCACTACCCTCTGAGTGAAGAAATGTTTCCTCAACTCCGTTTTAAAAGGCTAACCCTTAATTTTAAGACTGTGACCCCTGGTTATAGATTCTCCTACCAGGGGAAAAAGTCCTTCAGTGTCTACTCTATCCATCCCTTTAAGAATCTTATATGTTTCAATAAGATCCCCCTTAATTCTTCCGTACTCTAGAGAGTACAGCCCTAGTTTATTCAACCTACCCTCATAGGTCAGTTCCCTCATCCCAGGAACTAACCTAGTGAATCTACGCTGCACCCCCTCTAAAGCAAATATGTCCTTTTCTAAATAAAGAGACTAAAACTGCACACAAAACTCTAGGTGCGGTCTCACCAAAGCCCTATACAGTTGCAGCAAGACTTTCCTACTCTTCTACTCTAAACCTTTTGAAATGAACGCTAGCATGCCATTCGCCTTCTTAGTTATTTGCTGCACCTGCAAACTAACTTTTTGAGACTCCTTTACAAGGACATCCAAATTCCTTTGAATACTAACACTATCTAACCTCTCCCCCTCTAGAAAATACATTTTTTGTTACCTATGTGAATAATTTCACACTTCCCCACATTAAATTCCATCTGCCACATACCTGCCTACTCCCCTAGCCTATCTATATCCTGTTGCAATCTTTTTGCATCGTCCTCACAGCTCACTCTCCTACCTAGTTTAGTGTCATCCGCGAATTTAGATATGTTACATTCAATGTCCTCGTCTAGATCATTGATGTAAATTGTAAATAGCTGAGGCCCAAGCACTGATCCCTGTGGCACTCCATTAGATACATCCTGCTAATTTGAGAATGACCCATTTATCCCTACTCTCTGTTTTCTACCAGTTAGCCACTCATCTATCCATGTTAATATGTTCCCACTAATCCCGTGGGCCTTGATCTTGTGCAACAGCCTTCTGTGTGGCACTTTATCAAATGCCTTCTTAAAATCTAAATATACCACATCTAGTGATTCCCCCCTATCCAAACTGCTGGATACATCTTCAAAAAACTCTAAAAGATTAGTCAAGCATGACTTCCCTTTTGTAAACCCATATTGGCTCTGCCTAATCTTTTTGTGGTTTTCCAGGTATCCCATAACAACGTCTTTAATTTAAGGACTCAATAATTTTCCCTACCACTGATATCAGACAAACTGGTCTACAGTTCCCCATATTTTCTCTCCCACCCTTCTTAAATAGTGGAGTTACGTTTGCAATCTTCCAATCAATGGGGACTTTTCCAGTATCCAAAGAATTTTGGAAGATTATAGACAAGCCATCCACTATCTCAGTAGCCACCTCCTTTAAAACTCTGGGATGCAGGCCATCCGGTCCAGGGGATTTATCGGTTTTAAGACCCGACAATTTACCAAAAAACATTTATTTACTAATATTAATCTCCCTAAGTTGCTCGCTAACATTGTCTTCTTGGTTCCCCTCTATTTTTGGTATGTTTCCAGTGTCTTCTACAGTGAAGACAGTAGAAAAATACTTGTTTAATGACTCTGCCATGTCTTTGTCCCCTATTATAATTCTCTCTGTCTCTGCCTGTAATGGACCCACATTCATCCTTGATAGCCTTTTCCTTTTTATATACTTATAAAAACTCTTGCAGTCTGTCTTTATGTTCCTCGCTAGTTTGCCCTCATATTCTATTTTCTCCCTTTTGATCAATTTTTGGTTCTCCTTTGTTGATCCCTAAAGTTCTCCCAATCCTCAGGTTTAATCCTTGTGGGTCACTGTGTGCAAATTCCCTGATGTATTCTCCCCACAAATACATTGTCACTGCATATTATAGGATACTCAGCGAGACCTTTTGACATGATTAGATATTATATGAAATGCAAGGATTTTTGTTGCCTTCTGTAGGGGATATACTGCTACCTGGTGGTGATGGGTTATGCCAACATTACATAAGGATCACCGCACATTTTAGTCTTATGCTGGATCCTTGGACAGCCTGACCCATTTTTCAATCTAAAAGCTGTTCATCAGTTTACTGGGTCCTTCGTGGGCCGCATATTGTGAAAGAAGATGCTGACATTGATTAATGTGAGAGAAGAAGGCTAAAAAGGGGAAATATTTTGCAATCAGCACATTTCAACACCTGTCCTCGCACACCACTGAGTCCTTCACTGAAGATAGCTTCTTCTCAACTTTCTTTCATTCTTTAAGTATTGCGAGGAAGAGAGCAATATACACAAATTGTGAGTTCAAAGTGATTACATTGGTACAGTTTAGAATAAGGTGGAGAGAGAGGGATGCTCTATCAATCTACCTCTATCTCTCCGCCTTGCACCTTCCTTCCCCCTCTTCAAGTCGCATCTCAAGACCTTCTTCTTCTTTATCTGTGTCTATGGTCACCTCCCCTTCCCCCAGGTAAGAGCGTGCTGCGCCACCGTCAAGTGCTCTGGTACGCTACCCTGTGTAAATGGCACGATATAAATGGAAGTTGTTGATGTTGCCTTAAATACCATGTGTTGAATCTGAGCTCAGAGTGCTTGATACTGATCCTGGCAGTGCAAAATGAGACAATGTTCCAAGCCTTGTATGTAAATTAAATTGTTACTGCCACTTTATTGAGACAGAATCGCTCGTCTCGCTTGTTTAGCCAAATCCAAATTTACTACTATAAATAGCAGTAATAATAATTAATAATAATCCTTACATTTTGACATAATGCCATACCAAACCTTTGAAATATCTCAAAGCGCTTCACAGAATATACTGTAAAGTGAATTGACTGTATATTTGTGGGCAAAACACAGCAGCCAATTGTGCACAGGAGTGTCCCACAAACATTTGCGGATTAAGTGACCAAATTAATATATTTTTTAAAGGAATTATTACTCCCAGAAAAGCGATCAGCCAATCGTTTACCAATTAGGTTCCTACTTATTGCTAAGTAAAGAGGGGTGTAGAGTAAAATTTGCCTAACCTTTGGCCCTGCCAGGAACTTTATATTCAGTCTTGCTTGCGAGTCAAGTTCTCTAACTACTGAAATACAGGACTCCACTAAAAAAAAATTAGCAGTGATGTTAGACTCCACTGTTGTGTTTATTAACAATTCCTCTCACAGAATATGTTTCAACCATGTGAAAAAAATAAATCTCTAAATATCTTATTTTTATAAGAAACGTTTACATGTTCAGGAATCTGAAACTAACTGACAATTTACTCTCTTTCAAATCCCAGTCTGTCAGCCATGATTGTATGTGGAAGCTAAATTGCCTCCAACCTTCCCAGTGTTAAGGAGAGGGAAAAGCAGCCAGGATTCCTGCTTTAGATCACTCTTGAGTACCATATACTGGTATACGTGTGGGAGACTGCCTGATAGGGAGATGTCAGGCTTGAATGTGACACTCTGCAGTCAAATTGGAATCCTGTAGCTCAGTGGTTAGAGCAAGCGTGAGACCTGAGTTTCGAATCCATGCAGAAACCCTGGGCAAGTTTCCTTACTCCACATAGATTAATAGATTCATAGATTCATAGAATTTTACGGCACAAAAGGAGGCCATTCGGCCCATCTAGTCTGTGCCGGCTCTTTGAAAAGAGCGATTCAATCCCACTGCCCTGTCCGCTCCCCATAGCCTAATAGACCTGTTCTCCCTAAATAAAGATCTAATTCCCTTTTAAAAGTTGTTATCGAATCAGCCTCCACCACCTTTTCAGGCAATGCATTCCAGATTCGAACAACTCGCTGAATGAAAAAAATTCTCCTCAGCTCCCCTCTACTTCGCCTTGAAACTATTTTAAATCTGTGACCACGAGTCACAGATTCACCCACGAGTGGAAATAGTTTTTCTCTATTTGCCCTGTCGAAACCCCTCATGATCTTATAAACCTCTATTAGGTCTCCCCTCAATCTTCTCTGCTCCAGAGAGAATAACCCTAGCCTATCTAGCCTCTCCTCATAGCTGAAGTCCCTCAATCCTGGCACCATCCTAGTAAATCTTCGTTGTACCCTTTCCAATGCCTTCACATCCTTTCTGTACTGTGGTGACCAGAATTGAACACAGTATTCCAGCTGAGGCCTCACCAAAGTCTTATATAGGTTAGTCAGCACTTCCTGACTTTTGTACTCTATACCCCTATTTATAAAGCCTAGTATCCCATATGCCTTCTTAACAGCCTTGTCTACCTGTCCTGCCACCTTCAACGAGTCACTAACACAAATCCCCAGGTCTCTCTGTTCCTTCACACCATTTAAAATTGTACTATCTAGCCTATATTGCCTCCCTTCATTTCTTCTCCCAAAATGCATCACCTCACACTTCTCTGCATTAAACTTCATCTGACATGTGTCTGCCCACTTTACCAATTTGTCTATATCCTCTTGCAGATGGCTACTATCCTCCTCACTATTTACTATTCTCCCTAACTTAGTGTCATCTGCAAACTTGGAAACTGTACTCCGTACACCCAAGTCCAGATCATTGATGTAGATTACAAACAGCAATGGTCCCAAAACTGATCCCTGTGGCACACCACTGCTCACTTCCCTCCAATCTGAAAAACAGCCGCTCACTACAACTCTCTGCTTTCTGTCTCGCAGCCAGTTGTGGATCCACGCTGCCACTGTCCCTTTTACGCCATGGGCCTTTAATTTCATAATAAGTCTCTCATGTGGCACTTTGTCAAATGCCTTTTGAAAGTCCATGTAAACTACATCAACTGCGCTACCATTATCCACCCATTCCGTTACCTCATCAAAAAATTCTATCAGATTTGTAAGGCAAGATTTGCCTTTAACAAATCCATGTTGACTGTCCTTTATTAGCCTATATCTTTCTAAGTGAAGATCTACCTTGTCCCTGATTATGGACTCTAGAAGTTTGCCCACTACCGACGTTAGACTGACTGGTCTGTAGTTACCAGGCTTGTCCTTCTGCCCCTTTTTATACAAGGGAGTAACATTAGCTATCCTACAGTCCTCTGGCACGACTCCTGTGTCCAAGGAAGATTGAAAGATCGTGGCCAGAGTCCCTGCTATTTGCTCCCGCGCCTCACTTAGTAACCTAGGGTGCATCCCATCCGGACCAGGTGACTTATCCACCTTGAGCGACGTCAACCTTTTTAGAACTTCGTATCTGGTTATGCCTAATAATAATCCGTCCAAAAAACCACAATAATAAAATTGGTAATTTCAATCCACGAATGTTTGTGGGATACTGCTGAGTGCAATTGGCTGCAGCGTATCACCCACAAATATACAGTCAATTCACTTTACAGTATATTCTGTGAAGCACTTTGAGACGTCTAGAAGATGTGAAAAGCGCTATATCAAGTGCAACGATAATTATCATTCTTCTTATTATTATTATTATAAGTTGCCTGCTGATATTCACTTCCCAGGTCACACATGAGCAATGGCCACCTGTGTGGTATACCAGAGAGCAATGGAGGCCCGTAGAATTGCACCTTAGCAAGAAGAGGCCAGAAGAAATGCAGAGTAGTGTTTCTAATAGGGACAGAATGGAAAAATATTTGGACAAATTAAATTCTAAAATAAAAGAAACAAGGACTATCTCCAGAAAATGTATAATTGGAATTCGCTGACCTGTTAGTCATATTCAACAATTAATTCTCCTCTGTGTCTACGCTCTCACTCAGGCTTTCTGAATGACTGCTCTTTAGCTAAGTACAAGATTACATTTCTGTTTCATTATGTCAAGCAGAACTTGCTGACGATAATTACATTAGCAGATAACGGTCATTCTTTGTCACAAACTCTCTCTGACAGTAAAATCATGTTTTTCAGCATGTTCATTTGCTTTTAACAAATGGGTACCTTTCTGGATTGGATTCTGTCACGCACCAGCCCTGGTCACATAGAAGACCATTTAGCCTAAAATATCCTTGTGCTACTTCATCCCCACTGGAGTTATCTACTCTGAACCCCATTCCTTACTATTCCTCCATTAAGTCTGTGCTGGGAAGTCTTGCTGCAACTGTATAGGGCCTTGGTGAGACCGCACCTAGAGTATTGTGTGCAGTTTTGTTCTCCTTACTTAATAAAGGACATACATGCCTTAGAGTGGGTACAGTGTAGATTCACTAGGTTAATTCCTGGGATGAGGAGACCGATCTATGAAGATAGGTTGTATAGACTAGGGCTGTATTCTCCAGAGTACAGAAGAATTACGGGAGATCTTATTGAAACATATAAGATTCTTAAAGGGATGGATAAAGTAGACAGTGAGGGATGTTTCCCCTGGTAGGAGAATCTAATACCAGGGGTTATAATCTTAAAATTAAGGGTCAGCCTTTTAGAACAGAGTTGAGGAAACATTTCTTCACTCAAAGGGTAGTGAATTTATAGCATTCATTACCCCAGAAGGCTGTGGATGCTCAGTCCTTGAACATTTTCAAGGCTGAGGCTGATAGATTTTTAAAATATAGAGGGATTAGGGGATATGGGGATAGGGCAGGTAATTAGAGTTAGGTCAGAAGATCAGCCATGATTTTATCAAATGGCAGGGCATGCTCAAGGGGCCGAATGGCCTACTCCTGCTCCTAATTCTTACGTTCTTATGTTCTTATATACATACAGGCCAAAACAGTGAGGATAATCTTCAGACGGATATTAAAGAAAACTGGAAGAAAGAAGAAAATTTCTCCCAGTGTCCTGGCCAACAAGCATCCAGCTACGGTTTGTAAATCACCTACCTGATGGCTGTCTGTTGGACGTTCATGCCATGTTTCCCAGCAAATATACAGTCACTAAATTTGACAGCAATTACCAGTGAAGCATCTTAAGCCATTTTGCCCTATCAAATGGACTGATTAGTTATTCATCAATCCTATGGACACAAATGGAGTCCTGTAGCTCAATGGTTAGAGCCTTCACCTCACAAGCTTGAGGCCTGCCTTTGATTCCTGGCAAGGCGAAAACCTTTGGTCAAGTGTTTCCTTACTCCACACTAGGGTCCGGCGATATATCGATATATCGGTTATATCAATATAATTTTTCATATCGATATGCAATATCGGAATTTAAAATAAATCAATATATTGAAAAATTTGATATAAAAAAATAGGTATATTGTAAATGTCGGTATATCGTTTTCGGCGATATATCGCTATTATCGGTATAATGCGAATGTTTACAACTTACCTTGTCGCTGGCACTGCAAACCTCCTGGGCCTAGAGCACGGAAGGCGCGCGCATATCAGAACGCGCGCCCTCGAATGTGTGCACGCCCCTGAATGCGTGCACATGTGCAGTAAAAAAACCCGGAAATATCGATGTATTGGTATATATCGATATGAGCCCACCAATATATCAATATCGGAAAATTTCCATATCGACAAACCCTACTACACACGTCTCTATTTATCTTGCATTAAATAGGAGCCCGGCTGTTGGTCACTTTTCCGGGGGTAATAATTTTGTTTT